>VZTG01004161.1:2538498-2874100 GCA_013397845.1 Melanocharis versteri
GAGGAGGGCAGTGGGGCCGGCGGAAGGTCTGGAGTGCAGGTCCCATGAGGAGTGTCTGAGGGCGCTGGGGTTGTACAGCCTGGAGAAGAGGAGGCTCGGGGGGACCTTATCACTATCTAGAACTCTCTGGAAGGAGGGTATAGCCAGGTGGGGGTCGGTCTCTTCTCCCAGGTAACAACTGACAGGATGAGAGGGCATAGCCTCAAGCTGCGCTAGGGGAGATTTAGGTTGGTCTTTAGAAAGGATTTTTTCACAGGGAGGATGATTAAGTATTGGAATGGACTTCCCAGGGACGTGGTGGAGTCACCATCCCTGCAGGTGTTCAAGGAACGACTGCACGTGGCCCTTGGTGCCATGGTCCAGTTGACATGGTGGTGTTTGGTCATAGGTGGGACTAACTGATCTCAGAGGTCTTTTCCAACCTGATCGATTCCAACCTGGCGGGAGGGGAAGGAGCAGAGTTCAGCCACAGGCATGCGGGGACGCTTACTGTGGCTCGTGATAGCTGCTGGCCCGAGTGCTTCACCCACAGTGAAGCAGGGGGCAGCCCTGCAGCCCGTGCCCGTGACAACCAGCGTGCTCTGCAGAGCGTCTGTCACATCTTCCCATGCTTTCTGTTCCTTTCTGTTCCTGCGTCACATGGCTTCCTCTTTCGGCTGGGGCAGAGCCTCGGTGTTTGTGTCGGGGGCTGCCAGGGCTGGTGCGTGTCTGAGTGTGCCGGCAGCATATGGTGATGAGATAGCGGGTTGACCTTGAGCCTGCAGATGGCATGAAGGATGACCTGAACTGCCCTGGAATGTCCTCTGGTGACCTTTCAGACAGGTGACAGGCCTGTGCAGAGTAGAAGTGGCGTTTGGAAAGGGTGACATATGCCTATGGTAACTGGCACTTCTCGGGATGAATGCCAAAAGCAACAAAGCTCCTAAGTACAGAGCGAGTGATTAGTGATCTGCAAGTGATTCTGATGTTGGAATACTTGCTCAAGCTCTTAATTACACCCCTTTAATCCCACTTCTCTCCATTTTAATATTTTTTAATCTGTTTGTGAGTTGACCAGTTCATTTCTTTGTTTAGTTTCTGAAAAGTTACTCAAGAAGGAAGTCTTTGAGGAATTGATAGCCGTAACATTCCTTCAAGAATCTGTGAATAGATCATATTTTATTTGTGAAAAGTACTAAAAAGACTAGAGTTATTTAGCATCAAACAAATTAGGGTGAAAGGGAACAAGTTAACAATGAAGTGAGTCAAGTAAACACCTGAAGAAGGTAGCTCAGCACTTTTCAGCCCTTTGTTGGGATGAGTAACCTTAAGAACCAAAAGAAATTTAGCAGCATAGAATGGTAGCAAATACAGCATTGCTAAAAATATTTTATCACTTTAAGTGTGCTGTGGAAGGCAATTGAGTTTAACTCAGCAATATTTGTGAATACCCTCTGTATGTATGTGAATTGTAGGAGTATTCCCAGTTACAGTCAATGATGGTAAGAGTTTTGTTAGAAAGATTTAAGTCTCAAAGCTCTAGAGAGTCTTGTAGATAATATCAGGGATATTTGCCCTCCTCACACCTGAGACATCTCATTCTTTATAGTGCTTCATGTGTTTCTGTGAATTTGGGACCTTTATACTAAGAATACTGGTTTTTTTTCTGTTTTGTTTTGTGGGTGTTTTTCTAATTAATTTTTAAAATGTTTGCATGTCCTCTTGCAGACCCTAGCATTTCTTTGCGGATACTGAAGTTACGAAGGATGATCTGAAATCTTTTGTAGCATGTGTGTTTTTGCTATTTCTGTGCCGCTGCTGTAATTACAATTCTTGTTCTAAGCGGTGTTGAGATTGCATGTCTCTTCCATAAATAAAAAAAAATGTGTCTTAAAAGGCTAGAAGCCGTTAAGAGTCGACTAAGCAGCAAACTGTTATGTACGCCATAATTTGGATGTGACATCCCTGCCAGGTCAGATTTACTGTCTGTCCTGGTACCTTGTAAGTGTAAGGGAGGAACTGGTGCCTGATGTTGTGCTGTTACATGCGAAGAAGCCACGCTTCTTAGCTTTTCAGCTCAGTCTTTGCAAAGTGAGTGTGGCTTGCTGGTTCACTGGGGGCTGTGGAGGAATCGCTAAAGCTATCAAGTGGTAAAGCTTAAGAGAAGTGTCAGAGTGAAAGAGACTCCATGTCAAAAGGGTGATGGGAATATCTAGGAAGGGTTTGGGTTTGCACAACTTAATTAATGAGGGAAAGAATTTATAGTAGCAAATGTTATAGAAGGCTGACTGTCAAAATAATTTTTAATGTATGTTTCATGTTTCCTTCTAAAAGACTAAGAAGTATCAAGTTTTTGTAGACTGTAGAGTTACTTGTGATGAATTATTTTAAATGCAGTATGAGCTGAACAAAGTGAAGTTCTACGTAACTCAGTTCACTGTTATTTAATTGTTTTAAATTATATGTAATACGAATATTTTTTAAAAAGCTGACAGAATACACAGTATTGGAGTTGCTTTAAGGGGTTAGAGGAAACAAATGCTGAATTTGATGTAAACTGAAGAGCTGAAAAAATAAAAACCATTGCCAGTCAGATAGTACAGGCAAAGGAAGGTCTCTCGTGTGCTTTGCTACTCAGTGTGCATAAAATAACTTGACGCTTTGTCACTCGTTTAGACCAAAGTATATACTAGCTACATTTGCTGTTTTCTGCAGCACTGTGTGTCCAGGTTCACTTCCTCTGCTTTCCATATATGAAATCTTTGGTCAATTCCAGTTCCTAATCAAACTTATGTGTAAAGCCTAAAAGATCTCAGTAGTACATACAAGTGTATCTGCTGAGTAAAACACAGTTACTTGTGAAAACTGTGTCACACTTCAGAATCCTGTAATGTTCATCATCAGTGTACAGAATTTAAATGATTGTGGTAAAAATTGATAATCTGAAAGAAGAGTGTGAATTTGACTGTGTGTTTATGAGTGGTTTTCTTCCCAGGTTTGTCACTCTCCAAAAACTAAAGAACTGATTGGTGATGGGTGTAAATGTTTTCTGGCACATTGCCTTTTCCAATTTTACCTGTGTCATTATCTTTGTTGAAGTTCATATGTTGACACCTGTGAGCGTGGTTCTGACAACATTTTTTTTCACTAGCAAAACCTATTTGAGAGACTTCATTCTTCTTTCTCATGACATTCCTATAATTGTTCATTGCCTCTGTAGTTGTACTTAGGGGGCTGAATTGTGGTGACTGAAATGATTCCAGGGATTTGATTTATGGTGAGGCCTTATGTACAGTTGTAGCGTCAGCACAGCTTAGAAGGCAGCAAATGGAGATGGGAATTTTCGAAGCCAGTTGTCTGAAATTTTGCAGAGTTATGCCTGGGTTATTTCAAATTATTCTGACATTTAGAAAAGAAGAGGTTCATGGTAAAAAAAATAGTATATTTTATTAGATATGCTGATGTAGCTGGAACAAAGGGGTAAAATGTCAACTTCTGTAGGGCTTCACTGTTGGTCCACGACTGGATGTCAGTAAATAGTTTCTGCATTTTAATATTTGCTAATTTGAGATTTAATTTGTTGTGTTAAACAACTGTTACAGGCCTGATATGTGTTGATGTGTTCTACAAGTTGTGCCCAGCTTAATGCATAAGATTGAAGTAGCTGCTTGGCATTCTCAGGGACTCAGGATAGTTGTAGGCAATGCCATAGCTAATTTTAAACCTGTTTTGTCAATTTTGGATAACTTTTCAGTAAATGTGAAGTTTCAAAAACAATTCTGTTGATTTTCAGTTGTAGATTTTTTTTTAGTTGAAATACATTATTGAAATCATACTAATGTGCTTGTTATCTAAGCTCAGTTTAGAATAGGTAGCCTGGTTTTTCTCCACTGAGCAAAATGTACTTCAGAAATCTTTATACAGTTTTAAAACACTCTGAGCTAATTTTTCACGAAAGCACTGGCTACAGAAGTTTTGAAAGGGAGCACTGGCGATGCGGTGGGCATCTGTTACTGTGTGACTAAGAGGAGCTGGTGGATATCGCTTTTTACAGACGGCTAGCAGTAACCTCCCACTCATGAGCTTTCATGCTCACGGGGGATTTCAGCCATGCAGACATCAGCTAGGAGGGCAATATGGCGTTGTGCGTGCACTCTTGGTACTTCCTAGGCTGTGCTGATAAAAATTTTGTAACACAGATGCCAGAGTCAGGGTTAACTCTTCACTTCGTCTGCTGCTTTCGGCTGGGAAGAGCTGTGACCAGTTTGGTCACAGGTGGGAGCCTGGATCTCAGTGACTGGAACATGGCCGAGTTGCACATCTGGCGGAAGGCTGGGAAGGTGAGCAGCAGAATTAGGGTCCTGGACTTGAGGACTGCAAGCTTTCACTTATGCAGGAGATCAGTAGGTAGAATCTATTGAATAACAACCATGAAGATGAAAGGTGCACAGGAGGGCTTGAAAATTTTTAAAGAAAACTTAATGGCAGCTCAGGAATGAACCATTCTGCGGTAGTAGAAGGCCTGTTTGTCCAAGCAGGAAACTTCTCAATGAACTAAAACACAAAAGAGGAAGTAAGGACAGAGAGCAGGAGTGTAAAAGTGCAATTTAGTATGTAGGGACAAAATCCCTACCATCCTGTCAGAGTGCAGACATTTAGTCCAGTAGGACCTGATGAACATGAGAACTGGGACAACAGAAACCTCAGAAAGTGTAAGAAGAAGTATGAAGATCTGCTAGTGGAGTAAAGTGTTGCTGGGAAGGGACTGGCTGAATAACAGCTTTGGTGAAAAGTCTGTGGGATTGCAGTGATGTCTAGTTGAATACAGCAGGGGAGGAGATTGGCTGGAATGGCTGTGGAACATCCTTCCTTGAAGGTTTTTGAGACTCAGTCAGACAGAGCCACAGCACATCAAATCTCATCTTGGTGGTAAACTGATGTTGAGGTTGAAGATGACCAGTGTTTCTGAAGTGTTTTGATATTTGGTGTAATGGGCAGCTTAACACCTCTTTCACATGGTAAATGGGTTACGAAGAGATATTCTGAAATTTATCAAGTTTAAGATCATCATGGTAGTAAGCATTTTAAGTTGACTTTTCACCTCATAAGGCCTTTGTAATTGAGCATTATCAGACTCCCTGCTTTCAGGGTATTGGCCCAAACAAATAATAGCTCTTGCTAAGTGAAGATTATATGCTTCCTGCATGGCTGGATCATGGAATCATAGAACATGCTGAGTTGGGAGGGACCCCCAAGGTTCATCGAGTCCAACTCTTGGTCTTGTGCAGGACACCCCAAGTGTCGCACCATGTGCCTGAGAATGTTGTCCAAATGCTTCTTGAGCTCTGTCAACCTTGGTGCTGTGACCACTTCCCTGGCAAGCCTGTTCTAGGGTTCAACCAACCTCCTAATATCCAGCCTAAATCTCCCCTGACACAGCTTCAGGCTATTTCCCTGAGTCTTATCACTGGTCACCAGAGAGCAGAGATCAATGTCAGATAGGATTCTGCATTCATCTTGTTGATCTTCTACTAATGCAGAAAAGTGGATGAAAATGTTCTCTCCCTGGAGTAAATACCAAGCTTTTGGGTTCGTGTCACCTTGGACTGTAACCAGTAAAGACACTCATTAGCCAGCCCAAAATAGACAATTGGAAAATCTAGCATTAGCTTCAAACCTGAAAATTAAAAAAAATAGAAGGTCTAAAAAGAACGTTGAGTAATATTCAAATTTTATGTTTTAAGCAATTGTTTTGGTTTTTTAGAGGGAAAGACTTCATAAAAAACCACAGCTTCATTGGATTTTTTTGCTTAGCTTGGATATAGGTTTTGTTGTGTAAACATTCATCTATTTCAGTCAGCAGTAGCTGTCAGACTGCAGTGTCCTGTTGACAGGAGCGGAGCTCCACCTCATCTATGTGTGAAGGCACTGGTGGTCAAGGAACAAACCTAAACCTTGTGACTGCAGGGAGTAGATTTCTGTCCTTCATATTCATGTGTTTGAGAGGTTTCCAATACTGATATGAGGTGCAGAATAGGTGACAGTGTCGCTCAATGAATGTAATATTTGTGGCCATAAAGACTGCCAATAAGAGCTGCTATGAGATGGACAAAAAGTAAGTTACAAAGTTATAGGGCTACCTTTTTTTTTTTTTTTTTCTCCCTTGAATAATGTATTTGGAAAAGTTAAGGAAAAAGAAAAAACCTGGAAAGTATTATTTCTGTTTCTTCAAAATGAGTCGGCTCTTCAAGGATTAGTAACAGCTGACACTCTTGTTTGTTTCTTAATGGAAGTGTGCTGAATAAATGTTCAAAGCATGATTTTTTTTCCCCTCCTTCACATTAGAATGAAATTAAGACCTGGAAATATACATTTGAATATGATATAGATTTCAGACTTTCCTTTAACAGGTGTGACTTTATCACATAGAAATTAATATTAGCAGCGCTTAGCACCTCCACGGTTTTAATACGCTCTTGCTGTTGCAGGCTCTTGAAACCAGATGGACGGTCTGTGTACAAGTGAATGTGTAATATGCTACAGAGAGTGTGTTAATCTCACCTATTTTCAGGACTAAAGAGGCCAAAAGGCAATAAATTCAGCAACCCAAAAATATAACATTCCTGAAGGTTCGTTGTAGTGTCTTACAAAAGCACAGATCATGCAAATATGATTTACACATGAGATTGGAACTATTTGTGTTGTGTACTCAAAAAACTAAATAATGTATAGATCTCTTCAGATTGTTTTCTTTTACAGTAGGATTTCTTCATTTCTTTATTTTAAAATAGCCTTTTCAAATGTATTAATTTTATTATTTTTTTATTAATGTGTTATGTTACCAGAAAAATGGCAAGTAGAATAAAACATTTCTACTTTGTAAGTTCTTAATGTGTAGCTGATACACAATCTGTTTATCTTTATATATGACCAGTGTTGCTGTAAATAATTTAAACAGCAATGGCTCTTTCTTTTCAGCATACAGGAATAAATAGCAGGATTAGGGAATAGTCTAATTTTGGGAGGTCGAGAGGTGAAGAGGGATAGTTGGTGTGATACTTTACTAGCTTTTAAGATCAGTCAGGCATGCCAAGTGCATAGTAAGACTGCATGTTCAGGAAGCCTTCTTACTGAGATTGTAACACCACATCATCCGCAGTGGGTCAGAACAAAGGTCCATCAAACCTACTATTCCATATTGGCCAACAGTGAGTAGGAGATGCTGGGGGAGAATGGAAGCACAGGGTGTTCATGCAGGGGTGCTCTGCCAAAGTGCCTTCCCAGCCTCTGGCTGCCTCTTCTGCAGCTCGGGGGCTTGGAGCTGGAGGTGCTGCCTTTCTGTTCAGACTGAGTGGAAGAAATAGGCCTGCTCGCTTGGAGGGCTCTTCTCAGTTACTGTAAAAAGCAGATACAGATAATAATATTGTTTCTGTCTAAAATGCAGGTCTAAATAAGAGAGCATATCATTCAGTGCTCTGCAATTACTGGGTAGCTGTATGTCCATGTGTGAATTTCTATATTGCCAGAGGTGCAATTCACACCTGTCTTTTTCAGATGCAGTAGAAAGAGCTCATTGCATGTATTGGGGCTGTTTTCATATCTCCTTTTTTTTCAGTGAGTCTCTTCAGGATCCTGTTACTGGTTTTGATCTTTATATGCTGCCGATTTCTGACCCCTATTGCACAGACTCTCAAAAGACCTCCTGTGTCTGTATCCTGTCTGCCCGGTAAATGGGATGTCCCCTTTACCTTTTGGGTTCTGGCTTATGTGGTTCTTTTTTTGTGTCAGCAGCCATGTTTCTTTGTGTATGTGATGCACTGTTGGTATCCCACTATTTCCCCCAAAGAGTGTTGTATCTGAGATTACTGTTTTCTCTGTGGGAGACAGGAAAGCAGAAGCACATCTTCACTGCTTGCCCAGTCAAGCCTGATACAGCCTAAAAAGTCTACAAAATCCTGTGGGTATAGCTCTTGTCCACAATAGTGTGGTAGTAGCTTGTGGGATGGGTTGGAGTATACGCGGACTTCCATAATTTGCCATGTAGTCAAACAATTTGGGATACATGTGCTCAAATTATGGGTTTTGCTGATTTAACACCACCATTTTACCAAGCAGCCTGTTATCAGTTCCTTGCCAGCTGGTGAAATAGTGGAAAGAGCCTGTCCAGAATGATGTCTCTGTTCAAAGGGTTTGGAAATGCAGTGGAAATGGAGTAACCAAACATGAGTTTTTAAACAAGTACAGAAGAAACAAATTGAGACAAGAAGATGTAGCCCAGGTGGAAGTGTGTGATAAAATTAGTGGGCCAGTCCTCCTTGTGCTCATTTAGCTAGAAAAATGGACTCTGCTGTCTTGGTTTATTATTGCTTAAGGTTCTATTAAACATTGCTAATATTTTTGCTTTTTGGACAGATGCAAGCTGGAGGCAACATTTGTCTCCAGGCAGCGACAAACCTATTAAAAGCTGAATGCCCTGACTGTTCGCTCAGCTCTCACCACATTTTACATATAGTTCTCTCCCAGCCCATTTTTCATGAAAGCTTGTAGGGTCCATTGATGTCTGGAATACTTGTGGGATTTTTGAGCATGGTTAGATGTGTTGATCAAGGGTTAGCATGTTATGGACTGACATAAATACCACCAGAAGTGATGCATTTTTCATTTTTCACCTAGACCAGACTCAGTTTTGATTTGGGTTTTTTTAAGGGAGTGCAGGAAATCAACTAAGGCTTTTCAGTACTGTGCTAATAAACTAGGTAATTGGAATTCCATCCTGTAGAAGGTATCATCCCCATGTATTGAAAAAGTCTGACATCTTGTTGTTTTGGCATCTTGGCCCTACTGGGTTTTGGAAGACTGTGTATGCATGAAGTAGTATTTACTGTTGAGCTGAGGTGATTTCAGCTAGGAGCTAATTAATCATATACTCTTGTCTCATTGCATGTTGGCTAGGGAATTCAGAGAAAATAAACTGTCACTTATTTCTTAGGGATATGTAAGGCAACCTGCTCTTTTTAGAATATTAAAATTGTTGCAGGCTGAGCTAATGAGAGAGATGTCAACTTTTGCGGGAAGCAGGGGGCTCCTAGGGTGTTTTCATCGACTTGGAGGCATTTTAATAGAACCATGGATTAATGGAATATCTTGAGCTGGAAGGAACCCACAAGGATCATCAACTCCTGGCCCTGCACAGGAATGTGCCCCAAGAATCACACCATGTGCTTGAGAGCATTATCCAAACACTTGCTAAGTTCTGTCAAGCTGTGACTGCATCCCTGGCGAGCCTGTTCCAGGGCTCAACCATACTTTGGGTGAACAGCCTTTTCCTAAATCTCTCTTGACACAGCGTAGTGCCTCCCTGGTCACCACAGAGAAGAGATCAGTTCCTGCCCCTGCCCTTCCCCTCATATGGGAGCTGCAGACTGCAATGAGGTCTCATCTCAGTCTCCTCTTCTCCAGGCTGGGCAAGCCATGTGACCTCAGCTATGCTTCATATGACTTCCCCTGATCCTGTCACCATGGGTAGCCCAGATTAAAAGGGTGTGGTGGCAAAAATGTTGGTGCCCTGCCATGATCCCTATTAGCTGTTGCCCAGTGAGAAAGAGCGAGCTTGGAACTGCAGTAGAAGAAAGGAAAAGGGAGATGATGCTTAGTCAGTAAAATAGTTTTTCTCACTTTAAAACTCAAAGAAATGAGCAAAACACTGGGATAGCCAAAGGCTAGGTTTTAGTCCCTGCAGTGCTTGTGTCTGTTGTTCAGTGACTTTAATTTATTTTAGAGTTCCCAGAGTCAGGACCAGGGCTCTAAGCTATTGCAGGACTTTATTTTGGACTGAATTTGAGTGCTTCAAGCTAGAGAGGGCACAGTACTCTTTGGTGCATTTGAAATGAAAATTCAGCAAGGCCAGAAAAGGAGCTAAAGCCCTAGACAGCTGCCTAATTCTTAGCTTAGCCCAGCTCTGTTTGGAACTGTTCCGCCTGTGGGCTCTTGCACAATCAACGAAGGGTGCTTAGCTCTAGCATGGTGAGTGGGAACTGCTTGGTTCTGCTTGCCCTTAGAACTAAGGGTGAATCCTTGTCTGCCTTTTATGTGGCAGTACTGCTGTTGCCTGTGTCCCACTTTCTGGTGAGCTATTGGAGGACTGTATTGCTCCAACTGTGTTGCTGCATAAAATATATTGTACTGTTGCATAAAATGTGGGAACAATCACCAGCTTACTACCTTTCGCCAATATTTTAGGGGAAGATGGAGGGCTGATTATTTAGACTCCAGGAGCAACGTAAAGACCCATGTGCAGGCATGTATGTCAGGCTGTGAATCCCGGTCTCTGTATTCTAGTCAAGCCCTTCAATTTAGGAGGAAATCAGCTATAATACTTTCTTCACTGTTTCCTGTTTGTTACTGTAGGTGATTCTACTCTGACTGTTACAAATCTAGTCCTTTTTCCATGAATTGTGTGAGCTATGTCAGAACCTGGGGATTCTCAATCCTGTGAGATGAGCAGTAACATCTAGGTATGCTGGAAGAGTACTGCATTTGAGTGCACAACTAGAGTCATGGCTGACTGAAAGGAGAACTACTGCATGTGTGGGAGGAGTTTTAGTTGCTTCTTTTAATTTGGGCAAGCTGCTTCTCCAGCATCTCCCTTTCTGATTTCAGCATTGGTCTTCCAAACTGTTTGACTTCTTTCACGGTGCTGGAGATAGGCAACTGTAGGTTGGGTCCTCTTGGATGGAATAGGACAAGGGGCAGATCTACAAGAGGATTGGATTCTTGTTTGATCTTGTTTGTGGGCTTTGTTTTGTCTGTGTCTCACTTCTGAGAAAAGCACAAACACATGAGACAGTTCCAAAACTTGGCCTCAGCTCATGGAAAGGAGGTGTAATCAGAGTGCTGTGGCAAAATTATACCCCTGTGCAGCAGTCTTCCTCCAGTAATCCTCTCCATCCTCATGCGTGCACTACAGTGCTGTGGAGGTGGTGTTATCTTTAGCAACAGTAATGGGAAAAATGTCATTTTGCTAGAGTCATCTTAGTTTCATGGTCTTAATACTTGTGAACTCATTTGTGGCGCCCAAACTCTTGAAAGAGAATAAACTTTGGTTTTCTTCCTAGTTTAAACCTCATTTTCCTGGGTTTTGGGTGTTGTGCTGTTTTTCAGTGTGACTGCTGCTATGTTGGTGCTTGCCCATTTCCTGACTGCAGACTAGATTTCGCTTTTGATTTCAGACTAGATTTCGCTTTTGATTTCCATGAGAAAGTGCACAGGGCATGCCCTGCAATTTAATTCAAGCCTGTGGTTGCAGAAAGATAGATAAGACAGGCAGGTCCTAGTGAAGAGAACATTAAGTAAAATGGCCAGATGCTTTAGGTTTGTTGAAATCCAGGGCAAGAAGTGCTTGAGACCACTCAAACTTTGGAAAGGTGCCAGGTTCTGCAGCCATATAGTCAGGGAGTGCAGGAAGGGCCCACTGGCATGAATATGTCATTCTGTACCTCCAACAGGTACTGTTCCAGGCTGCTTGAAAACTTGGGGAAATCATCACCCCTACAAGTGTTTGTCACTGATAGTTCTACAGGCACACATGCTAAAGTTTTAATTTCAGTAAGTCAACAATGGTAGCTGGAGTGGGGTTCTACACTGGGCTTGATTTCCATAGCTCCCGACAGCTTAAGGTTCTAACAAGAGCACTAAAAGAAAAAACAGGAAAAAGTAATATTAATTAAATGTAAATTGTCTAAGTACCTGATCTACTGAAAAGCAGCAGAGCCTAATTAGTAAACACAAACACATTAGAGGCTGCTTTGTGAACACATAGTCAGCCTCACCACAGCAGGCCTATGATTTAAATTTTAAGGACTTTAAATACTTAAAATATCTAAGTATGTAAGAACTAAAAGACTTCTTTTCTTTATTTTAGGTGATACTGTCACTATTGGAGATGTGTCTTTTAGACTCAAAACACCGAAGAACCCAGAACTTGTTCCACAGAACTACAGTAAGGATCTGCTTTCCTTTTGAAGGAGTTTCAAGCTTTATTCAAAAAGTTTCTACTCACTCAATCACCTCACTGACTTTACTGAAATGATCTAAGATACATGTTTTGAAAAAGCATGCAGTTTGGGGGAGGCTGTCTTTGCTTAATTTGTTACTATATCTCTGGTTCAGCTGGTTGTATAGGAATCTTAACTTTGAACGTTTAACATTGGTCAATGGGACAGTAAGATAATCACTTGTTTATGTTTAATTATTTTGTTCAAAAGGGTTCTTATCCAGGAATTACTTCTAAAAATAATCTCAAGTTGTTTGGTCATAAAACTGGCCGTTTAGAATTATCATTCAATTGTGATACGATTATATGTCCTAGGAGTTTGCAGATGTATGGTGTTTTTCTACTGTGATATTTAGTATTCCCAGATTATCACATAATTGTTGTCAGCAAACATACAGATCTTTGTGATCCATCAAGTTAATGAGAAGTCAGTTGCATAGTCATGAAAAATGCTGTCAAATGGAAAATGTGCAGCCAATTATGCACGTTAACAATGCACATACATGTACCTAAAATTGATTCACATTGTCTTTTGATGCCTTATTACAAACATCACTGGTTTGCAGCCATCCTTATTTCCTGACTGTTCATGGAGAATACATGGTTCTTGAGCTTTTCCTTTTGCACCATGGATCAGAAGTGAATCATGTTTGCATTGTGGCTTTTCTCAGTATGCTATAGGCCGGACATTTCCTGGGGATCCAAAATGATCAATTGCCATTTGTTCAGTACTTTCGCATGTAGGCTGCTGGATATCCAGAATGCAAGTTAAAAAACATCCAATAACGACTGATTTTTCCATTCAGATAAATTTGCAGACCAAAACCAAGCACCTGTGGCATTCTAAAAGGGTATGCAAGTCTTATGCTACTCTTTACACAGGGACAAGCACTGAGAACCCCCATGACTGTCATTGCACAGTTCTACAGGTGGAAAGTGGGTGTAATCATTCACTTCAAGTGGATTTGCTTTCCAGGAGCATGTCTAAATTCATTCTATGGCATTTTGAATCAAGAAGACTCCTGGGGCACTGGTCTTTTTTTTGTTGTTGTTTGTTTTGTTTTGTTTATTTTTTAAGAAGAATGGCATTGATAATAACAACAATAGACTTGCCACTGCACAGCTGGCAATATAAAAAGTTTATATTGTTTTCTTAGGCAATAGTGCTGCAGTTCATCAGACAGGCTTTAGGTGGTCCTGCTTGAGCAGGAAGGTTGGGCAAGCTGACATCAAGAGGTCCCTTCCAACCTCAACCGTTCTGTGTTTCTGTGATTCCTGATTATGTAATAACTGGCATAGTAGAGTGTGTTAATATTGACATGTTTAGATTGTTTCTTACCTCTGTTTTGTTACACAACATTTCTTCTGAAATATACAGAATCATAGAACAGTTTTGGTTGGAAAGGGGACCCTTAAAGGTCATTTAATCCAACCCCCCTGCAGTGAGCAGGATGTCTTCAGCTAGATCAAGTTGCTGAGGGGGCAGTATTAAGAGGAAGATTTTGTTTGCTTTCCTGTTTGGCTATTGTGAAGTCTGCCACTAGTCTAGTGGGCCAGATCATTGATTTACATCTGGACTGTGGGCTGCTGAAGTCTCATGACTCAGTAGGCATCACACTGTCGCTTTCCTACCAGGTGATCTAAGGTACCAACAATTTCCAGTGCCATGTGCCAGCCCTTGCTGTTATAGGGTAGCCTATGAGGAAAGGGTTTCTGTTTTAGACTGTAATGACCCTTCCCATTCCTCATGAGTTACCTGGGAATGCAGTCAAACAGTTGAGAAATGCTGTACTGTATTATTACTTTTTACAGCTCCTTAAATATCAGATTTTTGCTTTTCACCCTTTATTTTGTATGCCTTTTCTCTTACTTGGATCATCAAGGACATCAGTTGTCTATGCTAATCCATTTCATTTATTTATAATTCTGGTAGATTGATTTGCTTTCTGGTTTTCTGTGCTGTACCAAATGTGTTAATTTTAACAATGCTTTCCCAGTCACTATTACATATTTTGTTCAACCTGCACTTTTCAGCAAGCTAAATATTAGCTCTAAGTTACTCTAACAGCATCTCTTTCAGTTCTTTGTACTGGGAAGGCAAGAGAATTATGAAAGCATTTGGTAGAATCAATGGAGAGATTTTTCTATTTAATGACTATAAGAAGGAAAAAGTGGTTGAAAACTGATAGTGAAAAGGTTATTAAGCATGGAACTGTACAGAATAATGAGTTCTCAGCTAAAATCTGATGCCATGTAATAATAACATTATTATTACTAACATTAATCTGAAACCAAGTAACAGTAACATTTATTAGAGCATATGTATTATTAGTAGTTTCTCTCTCTTTTTTTTTTTTTTAATTTTTAATAGTCATGACTGAAAGAAGTTTGTGTCATGCTTGGGACACTGTTGTTCATCACTGTTGTTCATCAGTAGTCATCTACTGAAAGTAGGATTACTTAAGGTACAAAATTTTGCTTGTAAACCTAAATATCAAATGAACTAAAATTAACTAAAGTGGAATGCTAATGTATTTCATAGCAGAAAATCTATTTCAAATAATTGAGTACAGTTCTTTTGTATATTTAAACTTAGGGGTTTTTTTAACCCTTGTGTTTAAGTTCTTTGATTATCTTATTGTGGAGAACAAAGATATATTCCTGTAGTGGAGTTAAGTAGATTGTATTGACTTCATGTTGATTATCATCTTGTTGTGAGATATTTAGAGAGTGTATGTGCATTACTTAACGTATTTTTTTCTTCTTTTAAGAGTACTTCTCTTTTTGCTGGGTGAATGACTGCTGTAGATACAAGTTGTTTTGGTGTCAACCAAATGGAAGTAATTGCTTGTTTATACTAACTTATAAACTAAAACATCATATATTTTGAAAATTTATTTTAGTAATTAATATTAAATTTAAATGACAAATGTACTTACCTGATTTCTTTTGAACTAAGACTAGAAATAATTAGATAATTTGCTTAAGTGGGAAATATCCCTGAGAAGGTCTCTGTCATTGTAATGTTTGTAGTGGAGTAAGGACTAATAGGAGGGGATTGAAGCAATTACAGTTCATTTACTAGTATTGCATATGATACTGTTTTCTAGCTCATCATCTGTGTAAAGTAGAATGTTTCTGCTTTTGTTCTTCTGCCAGATAAAAGCCGTGTTAAAATGTGGTGATGTTGAAAGTGCATATCTATAATTTGCAGCAAATTTTAAGTATATTATACTCTAAACTCAGCATTGTTTTCTAGGCTTAAAAATAGCCTTAAAAATCTGAAAAAATCATAACACAGTAAAGAATGTAAATGTCTTAAGTACATACAAAACTTTACATTTATCATTTTGTCACATAATTGATACCAAAATATTTATTTCTTTGTGTTAACCAAATTAGACTGGTTTTTAACTCTTTTATTGCTCCTTATTACATTTTGCAGAAGTGGATAGGGTAGGTATTGCTGGTTGCCCTATGTTTCCATGTCTTTGCTTTTCAGGTTTTTTTGCTAGGTACCTAGCAAGTTCTCTATGAAATGCTCCATTTTGTGTGTTAATGTGAAATATCAATTTGTTTTGCTGTTGTTGGCAAATGGCTTTTTCTTGGAAGATGATGATTAAAGGTACATAAAATCTGAGTTCTTTTTTGTAAGTGACAAGTAAAAATGAGTCATGCACAAGGGAATTTTATTAATGGGATTTCTGTCATAACTGTGTCTGACACATTCTAGAAAGAGGGCACTTATTTTTGCACTGCTTGTTCTTTTATCAGTAAAAATAAGCCGTGCATTTTTAAAGTCTCACCGTGTCTTAAAGCACGATTGTTTCTTTAATTATACTTTGGAGAAATTTTGTATGACTTTCTGTGATAGTTTAGATCTAAAATTGAAATGCAAGAATACGCTATTTTTTTTTATTTTGAGTTCATGACAGTGTACTGCTTTACTTAATGGTTTCTGGAAATGTTATGAAAATGACAATGTACTTGACATTTTATCTATTTATTAATCTTGACTAAATGATTCCTAACAAAGCTCTTCCAGGACATTTTGTTCAATGATGGCAAATCCTCATTAGGGCAGGAAAAAGGGTGTTCTTTTGCAATAGGCCTTTGCTGCTCTGTGAAGGTGCAAGTGCATTTGAGAAATTTTACATGCAACTGCTTTGAATTGTGGAAGATTAATTTCAAACAGTGCTGGTTTGTGCCAGATGTCCTCAATCTGAGCACCCTCCCCAATGTGTGATCAAAAGTGACATGTGTGTATACAAGGGATTAGGTGATGAATTCTGTTAGGTTTTTTCAGTTGAAATATATGAAACAGTAATTATTGTGAGGAATTCAAACAGAATGTTTGTGCATGTAATAATCTCTGTCCTCACAGAATGGTATGTGCCACATATTGAAGCTGGGACAGGTGTTTGTTCAGTTTTTGCTCTAAGCAGGCTCAGATTTTTACTGGCGTGTGTGCTCATTCTTTGTTGTGTTAACTTCACATCTGAGTGTCAGTGTGCAATACTTTCTAGAGACAGGTTGTATTGCAGGATGAGTGTGATTTCATACTAACAAAAACTTCAGTCATTACATCTCTTCGTTCCTAGCCTCAGGGAAGGTGTCTGCTGTCAGAGATGATGATTATTTCAACAATTTGAGTTTTCATGTAGGCTTCCAACTGTTCTGCTATTTGGATGTTACCACCTCATCCAAAATCTGAAATAGTGGGCTTTTTGTCAATAGAGCTCTGGACTTTTTATGTTATTATCCTCATTTTGTCTGTACTGAGAGTGAGGCACAGGCATACATGGGGACATGGAAACCTACAGAGGAGGTCTGCATGGAACTCAGGGAGTTGCCTGCACTGTTCCTTGTGCTTCAAAGCAAGGTCAGCTGAATCCGAACCACTCCTGAGAGATGTTTGTCCTCCTTCTTCTTAAAGTGTGCTCGTGATGTAGATTTCAGAACCTCTCTGCACACTTCACTCCAATAATTAAGGATTCCTTTGTGACAAAAGCTTGTTGGAATGCTTCATTTAGGTTTTTTTTGGCATACTTTTAGTTCCCAGGGATGTATTCTATCTAGCATAACCTTGATGCAGGGAACTTTTTTCCTTCATGGTGGTTCTGTCTTGCATATTTCTTTTCTAGACTCAATTCAAATATGATAATTTTTCTTGTTTTTTATCCTAGATTCTCTCATACTTTTCGTTGCTGGCCTGAGCTGTTGTGCTCAAAAGCAGACACACTGCGTCCCTCCAGCTGGAGTCTGAGCTATGGATAACTGCTCTGACTATGCATTTTTCTGAGTGGTACATCCAGCTAGGAATAGTTTCACTTATTCCATGTTTATGTGTCACTAGGAGAAACTTAGTCTTCAGAATCCCATTCAGGGTTTCTTCCAGAAACCTATTTGGTTTTACATGTTTCCTTTATATTATCTTTTAATTTCTACTCACATGGAGAAATATGATTTATCTGTGTAGAACTAATACCTTCCTGTGAAGTAATCAACTCAGAGGAATTGATAAATGAGTTTACGGTCTCATCCAAGAAGTAACTTCCCCCTTTCTAAGCCCCTGCAAAAACTTGCAACTTGTTTCCTTAACAATGCAAGACCAAAAATTTTTGGAATGAAGAGTGTTCTCATGAAAAATTTATGAGGAAAAATAGTATTCCAGTGAAAACTGTGATGTAATCACATTATGAGACTGAAAACTCTTTGGATTCTGTGCATCAGCATAAAATGGGAAGAGCAGCAATGTTTTATTTGCTAAATAACAGCAGCTGAAAGCAGACCACCTAGGAGTGCCTCCCTCTCCACCTTGGCCATGCTGCCTCCTTCACCCTGTCCTGCCCAACTCACTCTCCTCATTGTCCCCCAGCCTGAACAAGCTGTGAAGTGAATCTCAGTGAGCTCATTTAAAAAATAAAATAAAAATTCCCTTTTCAAAATGTGTTTATGTTTTTAGACAAAGACCTCCTTTCTTGTCACCTTCTCCCTTAGCTGTATTTTACAGCTGCTGCTCCCTGTGTTGCATGTGCTGCAGACTGCCATGGACAGCTACAGGACCCCTTGGTATTCAGATGGGAGGGACATCTTGTTCCTGTCATTAATTTTTAGCTCTCCTGAAACAAGGAGCCATTTTTAGACTATGAGCATGCATTGTAGTGAAGGTTCAGGGTAGGCAGAGGTCTTTTTTTATTCTGCTGAAAATTAGGTACGTTGTTATCTTCTAAGTGCCTGTTGGTTATTATGTGATCGACCAGAGTCGTACAGGGGCAGGAGTTCTGCTGTATTTTGTACCACACTTGGAATAGATACTCTTGGGAATTAGTTTACCTAACTGTCTGAACAGTGGGAAGAGTTACATGTCGCTTCATTTATGGGGTTTCTTCTGTAGGTGGGACACAAGGATTTGCCAGCAGATACTGTCTGGTATCTCCAGCGAATCTTATGGCTTCAGGGAGTGTGCCAAGAATTCAAGTACGAGTGAACTGGAATATTTCTGAGGCTAGCATAGCCATTTCAGTCTTGGCTTTATCAAAAGCTGATTTGTGGATCAAACAAGAGCAGCTGCCACGTTTGCTTCAAAATCTATCTAAAGCATTTTCTACTCTTCTTCTTTGGGGATTTCTCTGTTCAACTTCAGCTGCTCACTTTACAGAATGTTTGTGCAGATTCTGCTAGGTGCTGTTCTACTTATCACTTATTGCAAATCAATAGAATGCAATTTCTTTTGCTGTCTGTCCTTGGTACACAAGAATAGCAAATTGTAGCACCGACTACTCTCTTGCATGTGCCAGATGGTGTCTTAGAGAATACACTGCAGAGGCTTGCTATGCACCATCCTGCAGATTAAGAATATGGGGCTTGCTATTTAACTACTGCAAATCAGCAGAGTGCCACTAAACAGATTGTGCAATCCCAGTTTGCATTAGATGCTATCTGACTCATCAGGTAATTAATAAAAATTGCTGTAATATACTTGCCGATGCTTTCCTCAGTGAATTTGCCCTGTCTTCTAAATGTCATAGAAAGTTATTATATGGTACTCCAAGTACCATATAATATCAATGGCTGTTGATATACATACAGCTCTTGAATAGAGAGGATTTTTATTTCGGGTCGTATTAGAGAAAACTTAAAAGCCTTGCAATGCAGAGAACACAGTACAAGTAGTCTAAATTTATATAAATAATACACAAGGTACTGTGTATGTGCATCTGAGGTTGCTTTTGAAAAGCATACTGTGCTTTGGAAACTGTGCAGCACAGGCTGCATGTATAAGAAAATGTTACATTCTTCTGATTTTAAAAAGATGTAACTGGGGAGGTGAAGTAGGTTTAGTATCTGAACAGTGTACAGATATTACATGTTAGAACTGAAGGAACTGACAAGTGGAAGCTGCTGTCATGACAGTTCACCTTAGGGAATGCTAGCTTGGAATTGTTGGCATCATTTGTAACAGGCTTCCTTTGAGTTTGCAGATGTCAATGTGCTACTTTGTGATTGAAAACATGTATTAAAATTGATCTAGCTGTAATCTGTTTGTGAGGAGAATTATGTGAATGGGGAAGCAAGGAAACCTTTTTCTACGAAATGTATCAATAAGGAATTGTCTTTTGTGTCCTTTTCTCAAAAAAAGCAGGAAATTCTCCTACACTAAGTTGTATTTTTTATATTGCTATTTCAGAGTACATTTGGACTGTTTAAACACAATGATGGTAATATAAGTGCCCTGAAATTCCTTAAGGTTTTCATGGGGATCACATTCTAAGATTTTACATTTTTTCGAATGCTGTACACTCGTGTTCTCTTTTACATGATAGTGTTTCTTGCAGATGCTGCTGAACATTCTAAAGTCCTGTTGCTATTTATAGTAGTGTTTTGAAGTGTGAACCAAGTTTTTTCTGGAGACCATCCTAAAAGTGAAAAAGATAGCTGCACATATTAATGAGAATTATGCCAGAGGCATTTGTAGTCAGGCTGTGTCAAAGCTGGTTTTGCTATGCTTCTAATGCATGAATTTTGACATGAAAGAGTTCCAAGCTTATTTTTCCACAATAAACAAAGTACTTTTTTTTTGAGAACAGCTATTGTAGAAATACACTAGAGGCCCATTGGCTTCATCCAGGTAGAAATAATAATGAATGTGCGATCTGTCTGAAAATTTTAATGGTACCTTTAAGATAATACTTTTTCTTTGGGTGGTGCTTTTCAAATTTCCATGCCTGACCAGTAGCATAGATTGTACACAGCAGTTATTCTGGTGTGATGCATTACCCTTTATTTCCCAAAGAATATATCTAGTAGGAACTTCCCTAATTTCCTTGAAAGTCTTGTAGAAAGGAACATGTTATTTCCTGTGAGGAATTGATTTGCACTTGGCCAGCTGTTTGTGGTATGATGTGCATTGCTTTTGGAATACATTACTGCAGTGAGGAAGAAGAAAACATTTTACATTCATGTGATCTCACCACACCATATATGAAAGCTAATCCTGGGCACACTAATGACACTTGTTCAGAAAACAAAGCTTGACAGTAAGGCAAACCTGAAATATTTGTTTATAATTAATCTGATAATCCTAGTATATAGATGGCTCACATGCATGTGTACGCTATTCCTGTTCACATTGGTAGTAAGGATATAGTAAATTTCTCTGGAAGTTGATGATTCCAGATGGATTCCCTAAGTGCCAGACCAAAGACCAAAACCTTCAGTTGGTTTTTGTTAAAATTTTCCTTAATCTCCTTTATGCTTGAAAAATCTTCCTTAATTCTCATACAGTCATTTAATGCTGTTTCTATGGTCTTACAAAAATGGATTATAATCCTGGTTTGCAAAGATTCAGCAGTGAACTTAACCCCTTCATAACTGAGTGGCCCTATTGCCTGCTGTCCTTAGCTCTGCCCTGCACATACTGGTTCCCCTGTCTCAGATGTAACACTGGGGCTTGTTTTTTTAAATGTTGGCTTCTAATTGTACCCAGTAATTGCACTGAAAAAAGGTAAATAACCAAGTATTAGTTTGGAGATTTAATGGATTCGTGCTCCTTTCTTACTGCACACCGGCATCCCAGTCACTGGCCTTGAGCCTCCAGCTTCAAACCTCATCACTGGTCTCATCAGAGTGTTCTGAAAGCAGCCATACACATAAATGCATACATAACTCTCCCTCCTGACTTGCTTATGTTCACCTTCTCCTCCTGCGCTAGTGCTTTTTGCTTGTGGCTGAGAAAGAGCCAGGCTTTGCTGGGGAGTGTGTGAAGGACTTTTCTGGGGATAGGGCGATGTATGGCAGTGAGAGCGATGCCCCTCCTTCAGTGTGCTGCTTCTGCATGATGCTTTCCAGTGCTGCCAGCATTTGTAGATGTGGTAAAAGTTTTAATTTCATTATCATCAGGTTATTGCTTATTAAATTAATGCATATGATATTTCTTAATAGATCTGCATTGATTTGGTTTTTTATTGTGATTTTAGAAGGTGTATGGTATCAATGTAGTGACAGGGCAAAGTTTGCGTTTCCTTGATAACTTAGTTCTGTGGTTTATTGTGTCAAAATATGAACAAGAATGCAGTTGTCTTTTAAAAAAGTAACAAATTAAATTTGTCCCTGAACACTAATCTTAGTCTGGTGCAATCAGGGTTTTTTGGGGTTTATTTGAACTTCACAATTCACAGAAGCATTGGGGTATAGGCTGGATAAATACTTTACAAATTATTAATAATGCATTTTTATTATATTAACTGATGCTGAGGAGTCCACTCAACATTGAGTAATAAAAAACAGTCTTTGTGTTGATCACTATAATGTGAAATACAAATCCGGAACTTTTTTCTGGTTTGTGTCAGTTGTTGCTTTTTTAAGGGATGAAGTTATGCAGAGAAAAAAGCAATGGGTAAGATAGATGTATAAACTTTTTTCTGTAAGTCATGTGGTCTAATGTAAGCTGTGTGGGGGATTCTATGCTTTTCAGCTGTCCAGATTAGGGCAGTACAGCTTTGTGTCTTCATTTTAATTTTTGAGATAAGCTCAAAGAAAGTGTTGAATGGCCAGGTATCTAACACTTTTCAAAATTTAATAACGTGTTCTTATCTTTGTGTTTCAAAGTGACAGAGTCTCTGGCCCAGTCTGTAGTCCACCATTTAAGATGGATAATGCAGAAAGATCTTCTTGGCCAAGATGTCTTTCTTATTGGGCCTCCTGGGCCTCTCCGGCGATCTATTGCCATGCAATATCTGGTGAGTAGGGTGGTTTAAATGTGTTGGAGACGTAGTTGTTAATGTCAGTCATTCTTATGCCAGACAAATGGTAAAAGGTAGTCCTAGAAAATCTTACAGCAAGCTACTTAGGAAGTAAGTTTCTTCATAAAGGTTCTTTCCAAAGTTCAGTTTTTGCTATAGACAAATAGAAAGTACAGACATTTTAATACATGTTTTTCTGCTTAAACTCCAGGGGATAAAAAAAAGAGTTGGAAAACTGTGTTACCATATGCTATCACAAATGGAGAAACAGTTTGTTCTCAGCATTATGTATGTTAGAAGATTAAGATATCTGCCTAGTGCTACAGACAACAAATCGTTTTTGCTTCATTACATAAAAAAAGAAATGAAGGAAAGGATTTGGGAGAGAACTGTTCTGAGTAACATTTGGGAACAGTTATTCTGAGTGATTAGAAAGAGTAGATGCATGTATGATCCTCTCTTGGAATGTGGGAAGGACGTGCCTACAGCCATCTGCATGAGCCATGGCAGCACCATGTACAAAATTTCACGTTTAAAAAGTCAGTGCCCTTAAATGATCAGGAGGAGGGGGATGTCTGCCCCAAAAAGTGATGTGGGTAGGATTTGGTCTGCCGTGAGCTGTATCTGGAATCTGGTTGAGCAGAGGGATCACAAATGGAGGCGTATAAACAGTTGTCATAAAGATCAGACATTCCTTTAAAAATCAAAAGATACTGATTCAAAGACTAGGTCTCTGAGGTAAAGCATAGGGGAGAAAACTGCAAGATTTTGAACTTTGTAAAGGAGAGAAAAGGTTTTTTGATGCAGCAAGCCAGATGTGCTACTTGACAGTTTGGTGCATTCCTTAAAATAAATGATAAGGGTTTGGTATAAACTAAAAAGAGGACTTGGAAAAACACCGGATATCTAGGCATAGGATATAGATTGTGCCTTGTTAGTTATGCCACAGACTGTATGCACTTGAGATCTATTAGAAAGGCTGCAGCTTAGTGATTCAATGCCATGCCAAAAAGCTAGGTGAAGGCTGGTCTTTCCATGTGGGCTGATACATGCTGTGGTGCCTTTAATGAAAATATATAAACCTGGAAAACTTCTATTTGCTGTTGCTGAAAGTTACTATGCATTCCTACACAGGACTAATTGTTGAAAAACACTCATTTTTCCCCCTTTAATTAAAAGAGAGTCCAACTGTATCTACCTGCAACATAAAGGAATTGCTGGTTTTGTACCCCAATAGGCACTGAAAAAGGGGAAAGGAAATAATTTTAATCAGGTTTTATATCTTTGTTTTATTTTTTTCATACAACTATAGTTGAAAGCTGCCTGTTAAGAGAGGTCTGTTAAATCAATTACATCTTTAATTGAGGGGTGAGGGCTAAGAGCATTTCATTATGAATCTGTTTCCTAAGCAGAATGCGTGATAACCCAGATATGGAAGTAGCAGAAATATCTGTTATAAATACGTGGGGGAATTGTTTTTATTCCTTTAAGACAGAAAATTCTAAGTATATCTCATAGTGAATCAAAATAAGCAAAACAATAACCCGAGGGTTCTCCTTTTTTAAATAGTCTGTAGTTTTACAGATGCAGAGCGCATCTCATGACAGCCAAGGAAGAGAGGATAAGAATAATATAGTTCATCAGTGTACTGGCAGAGCATGTGCAGGTAATAATCACAGCTGCATCACAGTATAAGTGTTACTGAATTGTGAGGGTTGAATGTATCAATCTTTTACAGAAAACTTCTGATTTTTATTTGTGATTTGTAGATGCCAGTTCTTTTTCAGAGTCTGGAACCAGAAGATTAACCTACAGGATGTTACAGATGTTCAATGGAAAAAGTATATAGCTGGTTATTACGTTTTTAGAATAGGTTTGGGGAAAATAAAAGTTTATTGAGCAGAAATTCAAACCGTTTTGTTTGAGGCAGAACACACTGTTAACATTTTAAAAATAAGAGATATTAGATTTTGTTCAGAGTTATTTCACATCACTGTGCTGCTACCTAGAGCTTTTTTGTACAATTGTACTGTTAGGCATATTCTTAAAGTTCACTTACTCGGGTTATAGTCTTACTTTTGCAATAACTTTAGACTGTTGTCCACAGGAGCTGACAAAGCGGGAGGTTGAATATATTGCACTGTCAAGGGACACCACAGAAACTGACCTCAAACAGCGACGAGAGATCCGAGATGGCAGTGCTTTTTATCTTGACCAGGCAAGTTGCAGTCATGCACCACCTAGGCATTATTCACAAGTAGTTTGAAGGAGATCATGGTTTATACGATGAAAAACCAGTATGTGGATTGACGTGTTTCTAATGCAAGTGGAAGGTCTCTTGCACAATGATCTCATTATTATCGTAAATGTTATCTTTACCCAAATCTAAGATTACTCTGTCTCTTAAGAGTACTACAGGGTTTATTTATACAGACCATTTTTGATAAGAGTAAGATCCATTCTATGCAAGTTAGATAAACACTACCCTTGCTATGTCTCTTCCTCAACACTTGCAGCACATTAGATGTATTCCTGAAATTAATCTTCTGATCTAGTTTAATTGTAAAGGATCTAGTTCATGTGTTTTATGACTGCTCTGGGTTGTGAAACCCAAGCACAGTAATGGGAGACAATTGGGAGATTGGATTTGAAACGTCACTGCTGATCTGGAATAAAATAATGATCTAAACTCTCCTGCCATCAGTATTGCCCCAAACCAGTAGCTGATTTAGCACAGCTATAGAGATTTCTCTTCATAAGTTATCAATGGCATGTTTCCTTTCTGATTATGCAGGTAAAATGTGAACCGCCTGTTTTCCTAGATACCTAAAATTTTTGCAGAAGTTAGGTTTCTGGTTATATAGTGTGGGTGAGTTCTTGTGATGTAGTGTGAACTTAAAGGAGTTATCTGAAAGAGTTTTCAGTTGGTGATGCTGTAGAGGTTAATGGTATTGCCATTGTACAAGTGTTTTATGAAAGAAAACTGGAAAAGCTTTGTTGTCTCTTTTAAAGAAACATTTTTCCTTTCTTTTTTTCTTTTTTCTTAAATTCCCAATGATCTGTTTTTCAGCCTCCAAACTTTCAAGAAACCTTTCAACAGATTTTCTTGAAACCACGATAAATGGTTTTGAGCAATGGAAGATCCTCAGAATGAAGAATTAACAGTTCATCTAAATATATTTTATTTTAGTTACTTCTAGGGCTTCAAATTATATCATGTTTACTTGGAAATGCAAGGATTGCGCAATATGAGATAATTTCAAGTACCGTACTGTGTATTAGGGCTGTAAATGGCTTCTCATTTACCAGAGGATAAGAGCATTTGTGCAGGTTGTGAGATTAACCCATGGACTAATGTCAGCTCCATGCCTGTCTGCTGTTATGGACAGCCTTGTCCCCACACTTGCTACAGGACAGTCAAGGTAATTTACCCATGGTGTAAGAGCATTAATTAACTAACATTTCTAAGAGCCACTGTAGCAAGGGCTGTGAGAAGCTCACCAAGCTGGGAGATGGTCTGTTACCTCCATATTTGTCTGTAGACTTTGATCCCAGTGTAAATATGAGGCAGCTTCACTTTGTACAATCTATTTAGAGTCATCTCGCTCCAGTGTGAACACTCTGGGGAGGTTTGCTTTTTAAGGTCAAGATCTTAAGATGACCACCTTCCTCAGTGAGTTAGAAATTTTCAGTTGGAAGGTTTTCACCAAAATCCAGCACAGCAGTACTTCAGACCAAGACTTTCCTTTAGCAAGATACCAAAGTACTAAAATCAGTCAGAATTGTTAAATCTTTCCGGAGCTCATGTGTTACTCATGGTATTTGTAACCACTGTATGTTTAAACTCTGAATGGAACTTAAGAAAATAAATAATTGGTATTTAGATGAACACTTTTAAAATACTGGGAACATGAAAGATGAATCTCATAGATGGTGATGTTCCAGCTGAAATTTTCTCATCCTATATTTTAGTTAAGGATACATAAAATATGGTACATAGTTATGTTTAGACCCATCATAGGTCTAATTATTCCATTCTAATATTGAGCTTTAAACTTTTACAGATTACATTAGTGCCTGAATTTCAAAGAATTCATTTAATGATTTTGAGGTTTGCAGATGCTGTACTAATTCAGAGCATTACAGAAGCCTGACACTAGTCTTCTTTAAACTAAAAACCATTAACTGAGAAAGGTATCAGTAGGAAGCCTTAACAAAATGTTCCCTAAAGAGCTTGGATTGCTCCAGTTGGCATAGCTGAGACAAAGAGAAGGTGCATTCATGTGAGGGACTGAAGATAGTAGACTCTGCTTTTCAGATTTTTGTACCATTTCCTTTCCTGTAGAATCTCATGCTTGCTCTTCATGCCACCCAAGAGAAGACAGCAGAGCTTGAAAGTCTGGTTTCCAGAACATCCTGTGTCTGAATTCTATGGGTTCAATAAAATTTATCTGTTGTTTAAGATGTATGAGGCTCTTTGTAAGCAAGTCATAATATAGTAATGTAATTATTTTACACTTTGAGTAATAATATACTGTAACAAAACCTGGCATCTTGTGACCAGAAAGAACTTTAATTTAGTGGATCATCAGGTTTGCAGACACAGAAAGGTTTGTAAATTTGTCTCTGAGTGATTGTTAAGATGTTGCAGTTGTTTATAGCTCCACATTTAATAGTGACAGATTAAATGCTGTAAATTATTATCTCAGAGGTTTCAAAACATTGCTATATTTTTAACGTGAAGTTATGGAATATGATTGCAGTTACTTATTTAAAATATATTTGAGAGGTGGCGATTTGGAAGCAGTTGTTGAAATTCCATATTGAAATACATATTGAAGGGCCAGCATATCAAATATTCTTGCATATCAGCATTTCTTAGTACTAGAGTGAATCAAGTGGGAGAGTTGGAGTCAGATAGGTAGAAGGGATATCTGATGAAGGAGGATTAAAAAAAAGGGTTTCTTTACCTCAGAAATATATCATTAAAATAAAGGTAAACATTGAATTGTCAAATTCACTGCCAATTAAAATAATGTAAAATAAAGAACTTATTATGAGGTAATGGTGAATTATTTGTTTTAATTCATGTACTGACAGCAGAAAATTCTGTTTTCTTAACTTTCGGCCATTAATTTCGGCTTTCAGCTGTTAATTCACTGTTAAAAGCCTCAAAAATGTCATTATTGCTGTTACTGAGCTAATTAAGTAACCTCTTGGTTTTATTCTCCAATTTATTTTATGGGTTAATTATATTGTATATCAAGTAATTAGTTAGAATTACTTTATATTACATAAATATTCAAATGGCACCTTCAGATTTTACTTTTATTGATAGAAGAGCTTGTCTTGCAAAGTGGTTTTCTGCTTCTATAACTCTGACAGTTAAGCTGTCAACTTCATTGAACCAGTATGAAGATTCTATTGTATTTTCAAAAATTAGGGAATTAGATTTGATTTTTTTTGTCGTTTTTCCCCCCCATTCCTGATGTAGTTTTGCTTTTTATTTTGTTTGTACAGCTACATAAGTCACATCCCTGGTTTAAACTCTTATTACTACAGCCTCTTACATTAATAATTATTGAATCTAAGGAAATCCTACATTATTTTGATGTAGCAGGTGCATTTGGGATAGCAGTTAAGCCACTTTGTTAGTGCTTGAGAGGTGTATTGCTTGAGGATTGTGTCGCAAACCACATTGTCCAGAATGCCCATTTGTGTTTACCTATGTCTTCCAGCATTTACATTAAATGAAGCTTTCCAAACACAAACCATGTAATTAAGTGTACAGTCTTTTCTGTTCCAGACAATCAAATTAACTGAAGCTGGAATAAGTAGAAAAATGTCCTATGGTTATGTACTGAAAATTGAAAATATGATGTCATGTTTTTGAAGATTTGCTGATTAAGCTGCATGCACTGAGTGGATATATATGTATATCACTGTCATTTCTGTCTATACAAAATTAGGCTCTGTTTTGCAGTATCTTTCCGCTATGTGAACATGCGCATTTTAATACAATACTTTTACATCCCTAATTGCACCGCATCATAAGTTATACAATGATAAAATGTAAAATTGATTGTCAAGGTACCAGGAGAATGATCTTCTGGCACGGCTTGAAAGACTTCATGTAGTAAACAATTAAACACCCAGAGTGACAGAAATGACAGCTTAAACCGTCCTGTCTGTAAAATGAACATGAAATCCCCTGGCGTAGCACTACACAGACTTGAGTTTGGCTTCTTTTAATCAAAGCAGATTAGAAAGGGAATTATGAAATAAAATGTGAGATTAATTGAATGAAATTATAATCATGTTGGAGAGTGAGATTATAATATTTGAGTGTGTGTGTATACACATATGTATGTTTGTGTATACAGGTAAAAGGCTTTCTATATCTTATTAAAGAGAAGTGTAGGAATGATTTGTCTTTTAAAGAATCTTAACCACTGAGTGGAAGTTGTGATTCTGTGTTTTATTAACTTAGTACCTTGGAGGTGACAGTGGGTTTTTGATGTGCTGATAAGTTAGCCACAGCCACACTGTCACGAAGTATAACTTCATGGACTGACCATCACTGCAGTATCTGTGTACTCAGAACAAGAAGTGAGATAGTGAAGTCTATAGAAAGAAGAGGCAAGCAATGCACTCCAAAAGTGTGAATGTTCCTATTCATTTTCTTATTTTGTCCAACATTGAAGAGAAAGAGGGAAATAATAGGTAGAAATCAACAGTATTTGGATGAAATTAATCTTTGCTGATGTTGACATAATATATCTTTTATCTAAAAGAAAAATGCATGTTAAAGACCCCTATATAGTAGCCTCTTAACTTGTAGAAGTGCTTTTGGTTTAATCATTTGCAATACTTCATGCATGCTTCTGAAAGTGTCAACATTTAACTGGATTTGTTAGGCTAGCAGCTCAGACTCTGGTATCTTGTTTGGATGTACAGGGCATATAGATGAATGTCTGTGATGTAATGTGAGGAATATTAGGAACATGTATTTATAATTCCTTATAAAAAGTGTGAGATTCTTTTTTCTTATGTTTATGTCTGTTACATGTATATTCCACTTCCTTTTCAGCTGTTATTTCCTACTATGGGGAAAGGAGCAATAGTTCATAATATGTGGAATCATTATATCCATAGGCAATATGGACTTGATGGGTGGTGCTCTGAGTCAAAGTGATTTATAAGTGATAACTAACTTCATAATTTTTAGATATCTGTCAAGTACTTAATTTCCTTTTTATTTTGCTACTCATTGGGAAGAAAAATTTAAATTGACCTTCTCCCTTATTCATGTCCAGAAGATAAACCTTCCCTAGGTTTATTTCTTTGTAGGTATTTTTCCTAATAAATCTGTTAAGAACCTCAGTTTGCTTTCTGCTGAGCCTGGTTTCTGGCCAAGAGGCAAAGTGTTTCATGTATCTGATGTAACTGTGCTCTCACACTAAGATACTTGGTGTAAAGCAGCTAAAATAGTTGGACCCTGCCAAGGCAGGGACATAATTTCTTGTAAATACAGTTTGCAGGCACTGTTGCAAAAACACCTGACTGTCGTGTTAGGGTAAGGGGTAATGGAAGTAAAAACAGATCACTTGACATGTGGTACTTCAAAAATGGAAAAAAAAATTGTGTGGAGGAAGGTGAAATCAGTGACTGGGAAAGCAGAATGACTGAAATGAAGGACTGTTGCAGTTCTTGTCACATTTACATATTTATGCTCTCATCATATGTTGATTCACTTCCTAGGGTAAACTTTCCTAGCCAAGTTTTCTGATTTGAAACTCCAATAAATTCATGAGTTTATTTCTTTAGCTGCTTTTCATTCTGTGCCATGGTATTGCATCCTGAAATAGATTCTCACCAGTTCAGGCCATTCATCCTCACTGAAACACTAACTACTGCAGACTGCTGGGTTCCCTCTTTGGATACTAGCTAGCCTGGCTGACTGTACTCTGGTATACTGCAACTCCTCTGTCTTTTGTGGGTTTTTAAATAAAAAAAAGGAGTGGATAACAGTATCTGCTCTGTAATTTTGCTAAACTCACAGGTGAAAAACAGCTATAAAACCTTCCCAGAAAACACTTGATTAACTCAGTGGGGAGGTAGGCTGAATAGTGAAGATGTAGCCTCCTGCTCCATTACAGAGGGAGAAAAAGGTTGAATTAGTTCTTAAGTTACCTTTTTAATTTGACTAATCGTATTAGTCACTATTACATAGATTTTCATTAAATACTATCATCACATTTGGAATACATGTAACTCAGTATATTTGTGGCCTAAGTTATAAAATGCAAAACTGTAGCTTATCATCATCTACAAAGTGAAAAATTTCGTAACAAAAGATAGAATGCGCATTTTTGATGAATGGTAGGCCTGTTTGTCATCTCATCTTGGAATGGTATTATACATTCATAACTATTTTATTAAATACATTTTATTTTAAACAACTAGCCCAAGATTTTAAAAATATTAAAGGAAAAAGATAACATTAAGTTTTCATTGAAAGGTGACATTTTATCTTTTCAAGTGGCTGAATGTGGCTTTAGTAGGCCTTTATCTTACTAAGCAGTTTTTGCAGATACTTTTATTTTGGAGGAAGCCTGTTCTCATATTCAATCGTTTACCAGCAGTCCTGGTCAACTGTGGAAGTCCCAGGTGAGTGGAAGTTGGCCGATGTGACACCTATCTCTAAGAACAGTCAGAGCAAATTTGTGATTGTAGGATTCTGTTACTTCAGTCCAGTAAGTAGTCATCTATTTTAGTGTGGCTCAACAGGTTTCTAGTTTGCTCAACTCATGAGGGAAAACAATAGTTAGGGAATTAAGAGGCCTTAAAGCTGAACAAATACCTTGGAATATAGTCTTTGGTAGAGACATACCGTTAAGACATGTCTTTTACTCATATCTTGAAAGTCTAACAAAGTAGTTTCCCCAGTAGGAGCTCCTGATGTATTCCATTCTGCATCTCGGTCATTTCTTTTCCTGTTGTCTTTTACTTGTTGGGTAGTTTTAACAATTTAAATTTTAAAGGTTCGATTAATTGTATTTGACCCATGGAAATTAATTTAGAAGATATTGATTTCCTCAGAGTTTTGTGATATTTGTCAGCATGGTAGGTTACAGAGATTCAAGCCTCTCATCTCTGGAAGATAGATTGTACCATGTATTTAATAGTTCAAGTTTTGTCAGCCTGCTGCAGCCAGTCAGCATCACGTTAGCTCAAAACCAGCCAAAGTTTTGTGTTGTCTTTACCTGATGGTTGTTCAGGATCTCTTTTCACCATAAGTGACATCTGGACATTACATTGTTGTGATGTTTATGGGATACAGAAATGAGTGGAAAATTGAGTGGATGAGTTTGTGTAGGATACTGTGCGGGTGGTGGGAACAAGATATTGCATTGGAAGGGACATCTGAAACGTAGGCTGCAGATGTAGAGAATCTTTACCTCATTAGTTCTCGTGCTCACTGAGTTGCTTGTACTGTTGTTTTTCTACGTTGCTGTGCTTGAGATGTCATTATCAGGATCCAGTTTTCAGAGCAGGGGCAAATCATCATCTTAAAAACCCCAAAATGTACCTTGAGGTAGCTCCTGGAAAAGACACAGGTGTCGATTACTGTTGAGCAATTTCTAGCCTTTTAATTATAAAACAGTTCTGAAATGTAGCCTGTCCATCATATTCTGAATAATGCTCAAATTTGAAAAAAGTCCTTTGGAGTTCCCCAAGAACCTTCCTCATGGATTTCAGGACAACCAGAATTTTCTGGTGTGCAATAAGCATTTTCCTGAGAAAAGAACTACCACTTCAGTTCTGGTATGTGAAAACTATACTGTTAAAATTCTTGTGGCTTTACAAACTATTTTGGTAAGCTTTATAAAAATGTCTTCCTTTCTCCAATGTTTTTGCATTTCAGTGTGTGCATTGTGGTGAGCTTTTTTCTGTCCTTCTTCCTGTTCTGACACTATATAACTTCATCCATATGCTTATACACTGTGATTTATGGTAAAATTGGGGTTTACAGCTTCCTGCATTTGTCGTATTTTGCACTGCTCACCATGGTTCAGCTACAGGAAAGTCAGTGAAAGTCAGCTGCCTAGGGTTGAATTGTTCCTAAGGTCTTTTTGCCTTTAAAGATAAAATTTATATTTTTGTAGGTGCAGTGTGAAACCATCGTAAGCATTCTGTGTAATGTATTTGTTGCATAAAGCCATTACGAGGAGAGCAGTGCTGTGTGAAGTGTTTCTGCTCCCAACCTGTGGTAGCTGCAGGTATTCCCTGGAGCAGGTATCCAGGTTACCGTCCTTCCAGAGCTCTGGGAGCACAGGTGGGAGGCAGCAGCACCTGTCCTCTGATGAGCAAAATAGTCCCCTTGCTGCAGTGACAATAAATCTGAAAGTAAACATTTAACAAATTCTTCTTGGCCTTTTAACAATAATTAATATGTTTAATCTCAGATTTAGCGACAAAGTTACATGATATAACCCACCCCCTCCCATCAAATTTGTGGTTTACGTTGGACATTTAGAGTGAACAAAACTAATGAGAGAGGGGGTCAATGCAACTCTCTCTGGGTTCTCATTATAGAATTATGAAGATTTGTTTCTTGGAAGCATTTTTAAGAAATGATTTTCAGTGACAGATTGCAAACTTACTTTCCTTCCTCTGATTTTTAAAATGCATTTTAGCTTCCATACCAATTCATCAATTGGTAAACAGCTAAAACCGATGTTTTCGGAGGATGCCTTGTAGTATGCCTAGCTTATTAGCAAAACTTACTACTCACTACCAACCAGAATGCAGAAATAGCATAAATCAGCAAGAGATATTTCAGCTGTTCTGGTCTTAAAAGCAGACTTTATGTTACTTAACACAAGAACTTTAAAGGTACATGAAATGTGCATTTACTTCATTGTATTCCAGAGAACAATTTCCAGTATTCAGATATGTTTTGAAGATAAATGAGGAGCACAGTTTGGAAGAAAGCACGTCAGAGTGAATTAGTGCCCAGGGAGTGGTGGTGGTATCATTGTTATGGGGTGTCTTTGATTAAGAAGTAAAAAACCGTGATTGTGCTTTCAACCTTTCCTGAATCTGATTGTAAAAGGTGCATATAGGTAGGCAAAGATAACTTGAAATTTTATTTTCCTGAGAAATAGAATTTTGAATAAAAACTTCAAACAGTTTCTAAGCTCTGTACTTTTAAAAATTTGATCCTGTAAGCTGATGATCAGTAGTCAGCACAGTGTTATGTAGCAACCTGCTTCTCAGGATTGCATTGCTAATGGAGAGCATCCTCTTTCTCCAAGTTAATGATTGTTATATGCTTCCTAATATTTGCTGTCTACCCCCACAGCAGATTTTCTTCATATACCAGTTCAAGAGAGAAGTTTCTGTTAGTACTGGAAGCCTGTTACTTCAGCACATCCATAGTGTGCATGTCTCAACATGAGTCAACAAGATTCTATGGATACTCAAAATATTTTGAAACCATATGAACAGAATGTGTATTTTCCTCTGGCTAGTAAAAATCAGTCATAAAGTTTTCATAGACTTATAATATGCAGAATCCAACCAGCTTGGCAAATAAATTGTTTGTTGAAGCATATTCTGGCTGTGTCTCCAAGCTGCATTTAGACAAAATAGCATTTTGTTCATGCCAGGTATTGGACTGTCTGCTGGAGACTCAGGTTTTCTATTCAAGCAGGTTGGAGCAGATTTTTGACATGACCGATGACCTTCCTAGGGAAGAATGTTAGTAAAAAATTTGTTCTTTGTACACATTTTATGGGATGAGGAGAGAGGTGTTTTATGTTGCCTGTTAGGTAGTGTATGATGTCCTGAATGAAGAAAAAAATTCATTGCTTTTTTTAAAGAATTAGTGGTTCAGTGGAAGAGAAATAATCTGAGATTTAGTCCTTGTTTAATGGGCTTATTCCAGGTTCCTCTGATACTGATTATGAAGCTAGATATAAAAACATTGTCTTTCTAAGAAGGGAACTTGATCTGGAGATCTGTACCAGGATTTATGAGTGCCTTTTTTCAGTAATGTTTGCCTGAGTCCAGATTAGATACATTAGTAATTAGGAATTGTTTCCATCTTGATAGTGATGTGAAAAGCTTACTCTATGGCTAATTTGCCAGTTGTTAGTTATGCTTCTGAATTGTACAGAACCATCTTAATTAGTCTTATTGTTTAGTGTTGTGGTGGTTTAACACCAGCCAGAAATTAAACTGCAAATAAGCCTTTCCGCTTCCCCCTTTCCCCTCTGGTGAGAGAGGAACGAAGTCCAAGATATGGGTTGAGATAACAATTTACCGAAAGCAAACAGCAGTGGAGTAAGAAATGCACAGTAAAAGCAGCAATATAAACAACAAAAGTATACAAAAATAAAGGTGCTTTACACACAAAAGGTGTTCACCACGTCAGCTGAGTTCTGGCTTCCCCAGACAAAGACAAGATGGCAGGTGCTCCCACAGTCAGTGCTTCCTGTCCCTAGCTCTGAGACAGTGAAAAACAGCGATGAACAACCCCCTGAAAACAAGCTCACATTGCACCATGCCACCTGTTTCTAGACGGCTCTGCTGGGACTCTGTTCCCTGTGGCACCGCTGCATTTGACCAATTCATGCCTCTGGGGCTTGGTTTGGGCTCAGCTCCTCTCATCCTGGTTTTGCTGCTGCTTCGTTCCCCATGGCGCTTCCCACACTGGCACCATGCCACGCTGGTTCTGCTGAGGTTTGACTTTGTGCCAGCTCCACTTCCAGACCACTTTGCCAGGCTCCACTGGGCTCAGCTGCATTCATCACCCAGAGCTGCACTCTCCTGAGGGATGGAAAGGGATGGACAGGTGCGAGGGAGGGCAGGGTCCACATGGCTGGTGCTGGCAACCTTCCCCAGAGAGAGAGAGAGAGTGGAGACTGTCCCACTCGTGGTGTGTGTTCACCCTTTGCTTCCCCTGAAGCCACGCCCCGTGATGATCTGTGTGGTATAGAACAGCAGCCTGGCCATGCCCATGTGGCTCTGAGCTCTGGCCCCCTCTCCAAAACCAGGGCAAGTGTCTTCTGTGTCTGCTCAGATGTGTGTCTGAGTCAGTTTTGTGCTTAACACCCATGCAGCAATTAATTTGTTGTGCTGAACTCGTCTTTGTTTCTACTTTATCCTTATGCATTTGTCTTTTATACGTCTGCTTTCTTATGTAGTTTTTGGTGGGTTATTTTTGTATTCTGGTGCTTCTTCATTATTCTTTCTCATATCTTCCATTTTTCTCTGACCCATTTTTTGGCATCTATTGTATTCATCAGAAATTTCCATCTAGCGTTATATGACAGATTCTTCTGTAGGAGTTTATAGGAGACATGCTGGGAAAAGATTTCATTTGTTCTCCCTTTGCAACTGTGCTTGTGTCTAAAATTGTGTTTAAATGTGATAGGAATGCAAGGAAAGACTCCGGTGCCTCTAAATGTTGCCTGTGCCCAAGCCTACCACATTATTATCAGCTTAAATTTCTGCAAATTTGAAGAAGACAAGAATGTATTGTATTTCAGAGTCTTTTACTGGGCAGTAATTATGAATATTAGATATCAAGTGTACTTAATGTACTTGAGTTAATGTCATTGTAATGAAGTTGCACAAAACCATCAGCACCGGAGGTTAGTTTTACATTTTGGCTCCATGTTAACAAGCAACCATATATAAACAACCAATGAAGTAGAAAAGAAACCATTTTCTAATCTTAAGTCTCCAAAGAATTATCAAGTTAGTGGCTGCATTTTTACTCTTGTTTCATAAAAAACAATATTCAGTCAGGGAATATAATTTAAATCACTTTAATTTTATCACTCCTTAAAAAATCTGATAATTTATAGCACTATTTTGCTTTCATCATCCATGTTTGGTTTCAACAGACTTATATTTTAATCAAACTAAAGTGATGTACTGAGGATGAATTATGGTGGTGCATATTCAGAAAAATCTAAAGGAGTACTGGACTTTTTGCTAAATGTCTTAATATAACTGTAAACAGATAAAACCATCTTGGTTGTATGTTTTCTGTTAAAAATCCTATCCCAGAATTCTTTGGTGGTGTTAAAGGACCCAAAAATGCAGAATATTATATGACATCAAAAAGAAAGGATGCCACATATATTTATATGTACTGTGTTTAGTCTAAAATCCTGCAAGGTTTTATATCTTATTCTGTTGTTACAAAATACTGGAATTATTTCTGTCAGTCCCCATAATAGTTAGGCAGTAAAACTCCAGCTCATGAATGTGTAGCACTGTTAAGGTCATCAGCTGTCACCCTTCCTGATCATTACTGATGTGAGTCATGTTGATTCTTACGGAAATAAATGTTGTTTTGGGAAAGTTATTGGAAGAACTTGGAGCTTCTTTTTCAACAGAATTTAATTAAATATGTAGAGTTTATTTCTATTAAAATGTTGTGGGGCTTTATTTTTTTTTAAAAGTGTGCAGTTCGTGCAGCTACCGAAGGCAGAATCCTTGTTCTGGAAGGCTTGGAGAAGGCTGAGCGGAATGTCCTGCCAGTGTTAAACAATTTGCTGGAGAATAGGGAAATGCAGCTTGAAGATGGTCGTTTTCTCATGTCTGCAGATCGTTATGACAAACTTTTGCAGGTATGGAAATGCTATTTGGATTTTCTTTTTTTTTCCCCCTCCTCTTCCTGGTAGTGCTGGAATATTATTGTGAAGGAGAGAGTACTTAGGAGTCAAATGGGGGAAATCTCACCAGGGTTCCTGCGGGTTTTTTTAATCTCTGTGTTGTCTACATATGGAAAAGAGTAGTCCATGTTAACCTTGTATGAAGCCTGTATGTTTCTAAAATGTGAAAGTCACAACGTGAGAACTAAAATGTACTTGTGAAAATATATTTAAGTTGAAATTGTTGCCATGAAGTTCAGATAATGCTTCAGCATGGCAATAGCCTTGTTGCTAAGCTTTTAAAATATTAGGATACCAGAAGAATGAGGTCAAGATGAGCATCTCTATATTCAGTCACTATATTGGTGCAGTTTTATCTTTAATTTACAAAAGTATATGTAAACAGCAATCTAAACCACAGAAAATGGTTAGAGGCTTTTCCTTTGATAGGAAATGGGATTTTAGTGTCTGCTGTATTACTTTGTCCACCATTTTCATTTCTTTGACCTTTGAGTCCCACTGCTTGGGTGGATCCTCTTCAGGCATTTGGGAACCTCAATAAATTACTTTTTTTTGACAGTTTCAGTAGTACTTTGCATCTTACTTCCATGTACTGTAGTTTCCAGTCACATACCTGTCAGTCTGGCACCTGCTTGCTCATGTTTCTGTCACACCTGTAGTTAGGTGCATGATTCAAACCCATGTGGCACAGCAAGGGAATTTGCGATAAGCCTTCTGTCATTGATCTTGATTGTATGACGTTGCCAGCTGTGCTAAAGTACTGTAGTGAATTTCTGAAAATATATCATTATTTCTGATGCCTTTCCTCTGTGGTTAAAATTCTTCTGATCCATGCCTTTTCAAAAAAATATTTTAATGATATTTAATTAGTAGATGTAGTTACTGGAAACATTATCATTATATTTCAAATACAAGATTTTAAAATGTAATTGTATTTAAAGACTGAAAACGAGAATTCAAACTTAGATTTGGTTGTAAAACATCTTTCTTCCTTTTCAACACTTTTCTAATGATTAAATGTTTCAAAAGAAGTGTCTCAGGCACACTGATAATAGTATATGAATTAAATAAATCTCTTGCTACAATAATAAATGTAATATTGTTGTTTTGTTGTTTGGGGACTATTGGATTATATAAATTAATGTTCAGTTTCGCTTCTCCTGTGTGAATAATTACTGTGCATTTAGGTCTGAAGGAAATGATGTGGACAGATAGAGTGCATTTTTGTATGCAAAGAATCTTCTGCTTGACAGAATACAACATTTAATGTCCTCATGAAGGAGTCTAGTTCTGTATTATTTCATATAATAAAGCACAATTTGTAAATGAAACTTCTGAAATGAAGATTTTAGTTGCATTTACACATATAAGAGAGGGGAAAAAAGAAAAAAAAAACCCTTGTTCATTGTAACAGACTTCCTAATATTTTAGAGTAAAATATATTTTGTGGTCAGTTTATTTTCTGTTCTTTGTAAAAAGAGTGTTGTATTTGTACCTTTTCACAACATTTAACATAAGGTAACATCACAACAGGCACCATCATCTCTAGGGGTTTTGGTCAGAATGCTACAGGTCTGAAAGCTATACCTAATCAAGGATTTTTTTTATGTTTTTATAAAAAAAACCAACTTGTTTTTATCATCCACAGATTTGACCAGTTCAAGTCTTTCTAGCCACTCTGCATGAAAGATGAGAACATTTGAGAACATTGCCACATTTCCACTGAAGGACTGGGGCTTTTAGTTGAGCTGGAGCTTAGTCATCAAAAGTTTTTAATGATGCAATGTGTTTTTTTTTCTTCCTGTTGCTTTATTTTAATTTATTTAGGAGCATACAAAATCCGAGTTAGATGCATGGAAAATTGTTCGGGTTAGTGAAGATTTTCGAGTGATAGCCTTGGGTCTGCCAGTACCTAAATACTCTGGTAACCCTTTGGATCCACCACTTCGCTCTCGATTTCAGGCTAGAGATGTTTATCATCTGCCTTTCAAGGTGAGTGTTGTGGCTGAAGACTGGATCATTTGTACTGAGTAGAGATAATATTCTGATATTATGTTTTACTTACCTCACCTCTGAAAAGAATTCTTGGGTAATAAATTTGTCTTCAAGTGCATTTTTCGTGTTTTCATATGGAATAATAAATTCCTGACATGCAGTCTGAGTTACCATGGAATGCTGCAGCAGAAAAGTTACTTCTATAACCCAACCCTAAAAGAAAGAATTTAATCTTTTTTTATTCTTAAATAAAATTAATTCTGTGTCAAGGAGTGAGTAGAATCCTCATGTCTAAATTAGTGGGAAAGATAGAAAACACTTCATATCATGACCTGTGACCCACAGTATGATGCCAAAATTAATTTGCTCTGTGATTTTATGTTCTGTTTCCAGGACCATCTTCAGCTATTATATTCAATTGGATCAAATATTTCCGCAGAGAGGTAATTTTTCATAATTAAAAAAAAATTGAATGAATGAATGAAGAAGCTATGTCCTTTCAGGATTCCATGCTATTTTTGTGTCTCTATCACTGCATAGAAACCAGAAGTGAAGAAATTTTTAATATGTATTGGGTATATGCTCACACAGCTTTTTGTATGCAACCTTCGTATAATGAATCCTTAATGCTTTAGAACCTTGGTCACATCTTATTGTGTGCACTCAGAAGTAGTTTCAGCGTCTTTTACTATATTTAACTTTTTATTCTTTAGTATTTTAAATACAGATAGCATGTGTACAACTTAGTAATTACTTTTTCATATGCAGAATTTCTCAGCTCCTGTCTTTTGCTACAACTCTCTGCTCTCAAGAATCTTCTACATTGGGACTTCCAGATTTTCCTCTAGACAGCTTATCGGCTGCAGTTCAGATTTTGGTACGTGCATACACATGCTGTGAAACTGTATGGGTTCAAAATTTCTCAGAACTAGATCTGGTTTATTCATGTTGTTAGGAGAAGATTAACATGAATATTTGAAAAAAAGCACCTGGAAAAACGAAGAATAGTTTGAGGGAGAAAAGTCTGTTGGATATCTCTGGATGATACTTTAACCAAGCATATAGCTTAATACTGAAGGACAGAGTATGGTATGACATAAGATTTGTGTTGTTATTAAATGTATCTTAGTGCTCAATATATTATTTTTCCTCCCCTCTGGTAAATCATCTTACCTGACTTCAGGGCATCTACAGTTTATCTGATGGCACTGAGGTAGTGAGTGGAGAGAAATAAAAACCACAACCTAAAAGTGCTTTGGATTTAATGTTACACACATAAATCAGATTGATTGCATTACAAAGACACCTATTGCTCTCCACTGATGCCTTAAAGGACCCCAAAAAATGTAGGCTTAGGAAACAGTTAAATTGTATGAGATGAAGCCTGCATTAGGTCTTTGGGCTGACTGGTGGATTTAGAATAAACAGAAATGGAGGATTATGTGAAGATGCAGGCTGTGCACACTTGAAAATGCAGTGCTTCCTGACAGTTACAGTCCATGGGGAAATAGGAATTGTACACGTGCAGAGTTCACAGTGACAGGTCGGGCAGGTCAGGACTAAAGCTCTGGCAGTCTTTCTGCTTTCCTGGATAGTCCTTTGTCTCTTGAACTTTATGATTACACAGTAAAAAGTCAAAGGCAAAATGGAAGGTGCCTCCTGAAGGAAGTCAGGGACATGAGATCTGTATAAAGAGAGAGGGATTGGTGCCCTTTTGCATGCAGGAAGATATGGTCAACCCAAGAGGGTAAAATACCAGGAGAGTTTCTCAGACCCTCTCTCCAAGGTGCAGGTGTCTGTAGAAGGAACTTGGGATAGTTCTTTGTTGTCTCGTGTGCAGTCTGACTGCATCATGCAGTCTGCTCAGCAGCAGATCACTTCTTACATATTTTATTAGATTGTATACATTAAAGCATATAAATTACTTGTGTTACTGTGGTGCTCAGTCCCCTCAGTTGTGCTGGATACTTACAGACAGAATTATTTTTCTGAATTAGTGGTCCTACATTAGATAATAAGAAGTGATGGAAATTCAAGTTCAGTGAAATGAAGTTATATTTGGAGGGCTTTAGGAAAGAAATATTGTTGGATTTTAAAATAAATTGCAACTTTTTATTCTTTGAGCCCCAAAGTGAAAAATTATTTTTAAATGAATGCCAGATGGCTTTCAGAGTAACAGGAAGAAAATGAGCCCTAAGCTATTATCTAAACTATGGAGTGAAGGAAGCATTAGAGAATATGAAGTGTTACCATTGTATGACAGTGTCTTTTTTAGGTAGACGGAAACTGTTTCTTTTAGAATTAGTTTTAATCACTTGGATTTCTAAGCTGTTCTCAGTGATTTCGAGCTACATCATTTTTCCTTTGTATGCTGGGTCAGTGCCATGCTCTGCTTCTAGTTTAGTTGGTCTGACTGTTTCAAAGTGTGAAGAGAGTGCATTGTGATGAGTAGTTTCTTGTCTTCTGTCACAGATTCACACAGTCTCAAAACATAATTTCTTGGCTTGAGAACTCCTGCCTGACAAAAGGGAAATTTTTTTCATAGGGTCCTGTTATGAAGAGGCTTATTTTATACATTCCATTGTAATTATTATTAATATGAGATAATGTGGGAAAATTACACGGTATGTCTTTATATATAGATGGAGGGCTTTTAAAATGCAATAAAGGGCTCCCTGATCCTTGAAGCTGTACATTTACTACAGTGCAATAAATGGTTTATTTTTATTGGTTTTTTTTAATGTGGAACATTATAAATAATGTTACTGCTTATAAATTGAATTACGCATTTCATAAAATATGTGTCTCCTGGCTTCATTTCCAAGGAACTCTTCTTTCAGTTGTGTGCTTATGTAAATCCAAGTGTAAAACTGAAAATCAGTTAATTTTATTTGAGTTGTTTGCTTTGATGAAGGCTTAAAAAGATAGTGCCAGTCAAATGACTGTTTTCCTCTAGTGTTACACACAAGTAGTACTTAAAAATTTGCAAGTCATTTTTGAAGCAAACAATCAATACTTAATTAACTTAGGGAGTTTGAAACGCCTTTTTTCTACCAGGAAAGGCTATATGCATAGTGTCTTCAGTAGTCATAAATGCATTTCTCTTTCTTTATTACTACAGAAAAATAGTCAAATGTTTGTCTAGTTCAGGCAACAATTGACAAAAGAGTTAGTTCTTAAATCTAACAAGGAGATAGTAAAAAAAAAAAGGCTGGGGTTTTTTTGTGTAGAAAGTGCAAGCATAGTTATTCTTTTGAAAACAAAACAGTTTCATTCAAACTGTTCAGAAATTTCTATGAACTGATTCATTAAGTAAAATTGGTACAGTATAATAGAATCAAAATTAGATACTTTAGATTGCTGTGAATGTGTAGATCATTATTGAAATACAGATTTCTTGTCATATGGTTTCTTTTCTGGTAGTACTGTGAAACTCACTTACCTGTGGTGGGATTTGTCTCTCTTGGCCGTATTTGTCTTTAGGTATCTGAGCCAGTCACTGTAGCTTCCATTTATGCACAGGAATGAAAATAATTTTTAGGACATAGTTCTTCTGATCTACTTTGGACCTTTACGTCATAATGAATTATGCCTGAGAAATGCCTGTTTCGATATCTAATTGAATACTGCTTGTAGTGGTCCTTTGTCTGTTGCCCTTACAGTCTTATTTTAAGTTCAGAGCTGTGCAGGATTTTGGGTTAATGTCTGGTGATAGAATGAGCTAATCATATTTTCAATTTTTATTTTTAAATTTGAATTAGGATACCTTTCCTATGATGTCAGTCCAGCATGTTATTGACCGGCTTTACCCCTATAATCTTTTCCTTGGAAAGGAAGGCAGGACTGCAGTCAAAGATATGTTAAAAGTAAGTATTGCACATTTATATTATAATTCCAGGGACTGATGGATTGATTATGGCAGTAGTTCTCCTGACTAATGTTACTTTACTATTTCTGTATAAAACCAGAAATCTTAGGTAAACTAATTTTAAGCATTATTACTGATGCTTAAAACTTTTATAACAGTATTTTAAAAAACCCTCATAAGCTAACTAATTTCATTATAGTGAAAGGTGAAACCGCTAGGATCTTTGGAATATTAGACCTCAGTTAAAGAGTACAGAAAAGACCTCATTATATAATAAGTGGTTAATTAACTTGGAAGTAGTTACTTGTATGGTTAAGGTAGTCAAATGCTTAAAAAATACCTCTGGCATTTGACGTTTAAGAGAAGATTCTAAAAAGACTATATATATCACAGCACAAAATACATTTACTATTGCATGATTATAGATAGTATTAGTCTCTGGATTTGGTCTGTGTTATTTTTTGTTGCTTATTGTTGGTTTGTCCATGTTTAATAGTAGCTTACAAAGCCTATAATTATGGTGGGTTATTTCATTTGTCTTTTGAAACTTAAGCACAATGTCAGCTTTCTTTAACTGTTTAATATGTTGTAGGAGTTACATTTGTTGTTGAAAATGAGCATTAGAGCATTTTAGCCAGCTCTTTCAGTCCTGAAAATCAGGTGTTATTTCTGTGTTCATATTTGGAAATAACCGACTTTGTAGCTAGTGAATAGTGAATATTTGGTTTTCCTAAAACAAAACTTATGTGTCAGGGAAATGTTTGCAGCCCATCCCTGCTGACAGGTTCTTGCCCCCTTCTCCCCCCTCCTTTTTGCATTGGAGTTCAGTCCTATATTTCCTATGTAACTGGGCTGCTCTCCTACTTGTCTTCCTCAGTTTTGGGATGGACAGTCCTTGCATTTGACTGGGAGGTTGTTGTGAATGGCTTGCTAGCTTTTCTGAACCGTCAAAGCTGACTTCTGTGAGGTCCTACCTACCACTTCTCTGAATAAGCCAATATGGCTTATTTAAGCCAATATGGATCTGAAGTCTATCACTTGCCTTCAACTGTTGCACAGGAACTTCACCTGAATATGAGGAAGAAGTTCTTAACTGTGCGGGTAACCATGCACTGGAACAGATTGCCCAGAGAGGGTGTGGAGTCTCCCTTGCTGAAGAACCATATGGACACAATCCTGTGCCATGTGCTCTGGGATGGCCCTGCTTGAGCAGAGGGATTGGACCAGATGACCCACTGTGGTCCCTTCCAAGCTGACCCATTTGGTGATTCTGTGTCATGCTTTCCTTGCACCACAGTTTGGGGTAACTGAAGTTACATGTAAGAACAATTGTCTGTGTGGAAATAGACTTCTGTCTGTTAGCAGAGCAGTAACAGTCACTTCTGTCTTAATATGCCTTTATTTTAAATACTTTGTCATTTTTTTATTCCTTCAATTACAGATGGTGAATGTCTTTAGGTTCAATACCATCAGCTTCATTTTCTAATTCTTTTCTTTAACTTTGTGTTGTGCATGCTTTTGCTTCTTGTGTAAGACAGATTGATTTGACTCGTAAAATTTTCTTTCTCAATAATAATCTACTTTTAAATACCTCGTTATTAGATTTTTCTGTGTTAATTTTCCTGTTTTTTTTTTTTTTTAATCTTCCTCATTGCTACCTTCACAAACTTACTATGTCAGCAAGTACATACAATCTTATTTGGAATTTTATTCTATTTGCACACAACAAATCTTGTTAAGCAATGAACCTTAAGAAATACAGAAAATGACTGGTTGTATTGAGGAACGTCTGTTTATAATGATGTTATAATAATAGCAGCTCCAGAACTGTATAAATTTTGATAAGAGATTATTTTTTCCCATTCTGTAAGAATGGTGAGGGAGAGGAGTCTAGCAGAAGCAAGGTGATTTCTTATTCAGCTTTTCTGCAGGTTTCTTAAGAGTGTCCAGGTAATAACTGCTACTGAATACTTCTTTCTGTGTAAAAGGAAATGCTAATCTAAACTGGGTGGTAACAAGAGTTGAAAAAAAAAATACTGGAAGTGTGTTGGCATTGATGGATTAATTTGTGTATTCAATCCCTTCTTAACATCAGCTAACATTCAGTGAAAAAAACCCCAAATTTCAGATAATGAGATGTAAAGTTTAGGTGTCAGGCTCGGAGATAGATATGGGGATGTAGTAATATAGCTGATAACATACCCTAATTTCAGGATATCTTCCCTTCCAGTCAGCTGTTGGAGCTGAGAAGTGAGATAGCCAATGGTTATGCCAAACAGGTAGTTTTGGCAGCTGTTAGATGCTGTGCATGCTTCCTGAAGAGATCATATTCTTAAGGCACTGTCTTCCCAAATGTTGTCTTCAGCTTGGGGAAATCCTTTCCTTATACACTTCACTTCCTGAGACTACACCAAGACCTAGACACTACTTGTAATTCTTATTCTCAATAATGAAGTAATGTGACATATTGACTTATGCCCTCCCTGGGAGTGAAGGTCGTTTCTTTGGAGTGTTTGTGGATAAGAAACTTGACGTCACCCAGCAGTGTGAGCTTTGAGCCCAGAAAGCCATCTGTACCCAGGGCTGCATCAAAAGCAGTGTGGCCAGCAGGTTGACAGAAGGGATTCTGCCCCTCTATTCCTCTCTGGTGAGACCCCACCTGGAATAATGTTGAAGAAAAAAGGATGTCTATCAACCAATTTTTAAAATTTGATACAAATGTAACTCATTGTTTCAAACTAGTTAGCATAAAAAAAGGCGTTTAAGGATTGCACACTAATCCAGCATCAGCAGTGGTCTTTTAGAGGTGTTTAACATACAAAAGCGTTTGTACAAGTGCTACAATTTGCAGCATTCATTAGTTCACTAGCTTGCCACAGACAGGACAGAAATACCAAAATGAATTTGCCAATGATGTGCCTTTGTTTACCCTTATTTGAAGTTTCTGCACTTTGGCAACTGTATCAATTTGTATTCTGATTCTTAAAGATGATCCTTAACTCAGAAGATCTTACAAAGGAAAGTATGAGTTGGTTGGAATTTTAGCCTTCAGAATTATTCTGTACTTTCATGAAATACTGTCATGACAAACAGTGACTGACAGACACAGACTGACAGATGAACATTTGAAATATAATTGTACATATTAAGTAAAATAGTATTTAAGGTTTTTCCCTGCAAGACTGAGATACGGAGAAATCACTGATTTCAAGGAGAACAGCTTCCAGTTAAGCATTGTCAAACAATAAGCTTGAGCATGTATGATGTGACTGCCACAGCATTGGAGTTTTCTTTTTTGTATGCAGCTGAGAGGTTTTTATAAAACTGATTGGCTTCATTTAGGCCGAGCATGGTGGCGAATAAGAGGCTCCACATTTTCTATGCTTATTTCTTCATTGTCCCATAAACTTTTACTATTTTACTCCAGATTCATTGGATGTTTTGGGTTTACTCTTTTAATTCTCACATACCTTTTGTGCACCTATTTTCACAGTGTTGGAAACACCCAGTGTTTGGATTTTTTTACCTTCTAATCAGGAGAACCTTTCCATGAGATTTTAGAAAAATACATACAGAACATATTTGTCTTAATAAAGACATATTAGCCTATATCTTCACTCTAAAGCCCTAGAATTTTTCTTCATTTTTTTCATGCTTTATTTATGTTTACTGTCTTGGTCTTACATCAAATAAAAGTTTTTTTGTTGCCTTCACTCATTTTTGTATTAATTGTACACCCACTTTAATATTACCTGACCTCCTCATTGCAAACTGTTTCCCTGCCTCACAGTTAATAGGAATTCTTGTAAGACTGGAATTCTATTTCATGTCTAGACAAGAAAGAATTCTTCAGAATTCTTTTCTCTTCTAAGATAGTTCTGTTGCAAATTTTGTTCTAAGGAAGGATTTCTTTCTTATTCCTTCCAAAGTATTTTATAATCTTTGGGGTTTTGCATTAATAGATGCTCTTAGTGCCAATACATACCACTGTAGTGGAATCTGTCAAACTTCATCTATCAATCTATCCCATCTTGCATTTGCAGTCCATATTTTGCTCCTTGTGAAGCAGTTTGGTCCTCGTGTTCTTCGGAAAATTGTCTTTCCTTCCCATGCAGAGAATCTTCCAGCCTTTGGAGGCCTCTTTTGAATAGCCTAGCTGCCTCGTGGGTTCAGCTGAGTGGTCATCTGCAACTATGGCTCATTTAAGCTCTCTGTTCCTTTGACCAGCTGGATTACTGGTGCATTCTTTGCATTTTCCATTTTGAGATATTACCGATCATTAGATCTTCCAAATGGTCAGAATTCCTCTTCCTTTTTTACTAACTTTTACAGTTCGCCTTTTCTCACACATTTCTAGGCATGCAGAACGTGGCCTGATGATTATGAACTGCCAAACCACTTCCCTCATTTTTGGTGGCTAGTCAGTTCTTTTTGCTTTCCTCTTGAGTCAGTGGGGCTGCCTGCTTCTGGCTCTCCAAGTATCTCTTAAACCTTCTGATACTGAATGTGCTCAGTAGTTGTTCTCTCAAACCACAAGTATTTTTTCCTTTGCAGCTATCAGCTTGAACATTTTATAGAGGAAGTTGTTTCTGGCTCACCAGAGGTGTTTAATGTGTTGTACATCCATTTCATGTCACTCTGATTCTGTATCTGCCTATCATAATTCTAAATGAAGAACTGCATCAAAGAGATCTGTCTTGCTCTGAAAGCCACGGGCAGTTTTGTTTGTTGCTCTTGTTCAGGTGTAAGTGTGGTAATTACTAGAGGTGTGAGGTAATTTAATTACTAGAGTATTCAGTTCAGCAACATGTATGTGATTACATGTGATAAATTCAAATTCAGTTAGATGAATTTGTGTAAATTCAGTAACAATTTGCACAGATGTTCTTCTTTCACTGTCCTGACTTAATGTCTAAAAGGCTACAGAACCCTCAACAACAGCAAAGAACAACAAATGAAGAAAACTCTGCCAAAACAAAAAATCAAACCCCGACCAATCAAAAAAACACCTTAAAAATTTTGAACTCCCAAGACCTTTGTGTACAAGTTCTGCTGTTGCTGTCTCCAAGTCCTTGTTACCCAGTATCCAGGGTCTGCTGGTGCAGGTTATCGTGCTCACTCACAGTTATTTTCTCTTGTTGGTAAGGGATTTTAGTGTACAAGCAGTTGGCAATTTTGTATATAAGCACCCTTGACTCTATCCAAAATGCCATTAACTTAGTAAGAATATTGCAATTTTCTAATGAAGATGAGAGTGAGAACATCTGGTAGTTGCTTTCACAGAATCATAGTTGGAGTGTTTCTTAGAATCATACTTTGTGATAGTACTCAGGAGGCATTCCTGTCTTCTCTTGTTTAAGAATTTAATGGTATCTGAAGTAGACTCAGCTGTTACAATAAGAATATAATTTGGTGCAGCCCTTTACTAAAGCACATTGATCTTAAATACATGTTTGAACATAATATTTTTGTAGGCTTTTGCTCCAGAATGGAAATTTACAAAGTGATGAAGAGCAAAAGCTTTTGTAAAAATGCATCTCGGTTTTCTTTTTGAACTTCAATAGGCAGTGCTATGAATCCTAGTAGTAATAATACTATATGCCTTTTAAGAGTGATTTTACAACTTCTGTTTAAAAAACTCTGTTTTCTAAGAATTCTAAGGAGTTGGACAGTATTCCTTTTTCTCTTGTTTACTCAACTTTCACTCTGTTGAATTAAATGGTTCTGTGAATTCGGTAGTTCCAGTTATTAGCTTTTTTTGTGCATAAAGTCCTCAATATGACTCTCCTTACCAAACATTTTTAAATGGTTTTCATGCTTTTTATGTACAGCAAAAATAAAGAGTACGGTGCTTGAAAGAGGATTGAGAAAATGTATGTCCTGTTTTATGTCCTTGGTGTAGCCAGAACATGCTGAAGGCTTAATTTGTAAAGGTTGTATTCAATTTTCATTGTATAAGGCAGCTATGAAGCTAAGTAAATGCAATGTTTGCCGGTTATTTTTATTGGTAGTCAGATGTTTAAATCTACAATTGGTTCTAATGACCTGCAGAGATAGGTGATCTATTATTACACATGCTAACGGCTATGGTTCGTTTCTCGTGTTATTTTGGACTGTCGGGCTAAGACTTGGCAAAGTCACCATGTGACATTTTCACTTTACATCTGTCACTAGTGTCTGAATAAGTAGTTGGTATACAATCTCCTTGCTTTGGTTTTAAATGTAAAATATATAGGCCATCAAGAATGTGAACGCAGTTGAAGTAAATGGATTTAGGACTTCACGAGCAAGTAATCATGAATATGCTTGTGGCATTGTTTTAGAAGGAACAGTTTTAAAAACCAGAAAGTTGTATTTAATAATTAATTTCTTCACTCCTGAATTCTACAGCGCTTTGAGCTTCAAGATTCAGAAAAACACTTGCTTCCCAGGAAGATTACTAAAGTAGGAAGTGTACATGGAAACAAACCCTTCAAGGCTGATGTAACTGTCCAAATTGGTGAAAAAGAAGTGACATTCCAGGTATGAATTTATATATTCATCAAACTATAATATGTTTTTAAAAATCACTAACTTGTTTTTGTCTCTTCAAGAATTTGACACACTTGATACTAAAAGTCATTTACACTGAATGTTATTTTTTGGTAGAGTATCACATGGTATTTATTGGAGACGCATTTAGATACTGGAATATTAGTTTATGGAGACACATGATTTTATTTCAAGATAAACTCATAGTTTCTTCCATGTGAATCATTAGTTTGGATGAAAAAAAAAATGCCTTTCAATTTCTTTTTTTGTTTTATTGGATTAGAATAGCAGAGAGTACTTGTGATGCTCTTAATGCTGCTTTCCCTTTTTCTTTTTGTAAAAACAATAGTCTGTCTTTGTTTACACTACAAATAAAATCTAATGAGTGCTTGGTAATGTTCTGACACAGGATGTTGGGAAAATGGAACAAAGTAATCACATCAAATATGATTAGTTTGAGTTTCTTCCAATGAAGTTTATGACCTGCTAGGTGGTGAAATAAGTTCTTACTCAGGAAACAGATGCTGATCTCAGAATTTGAAGTTAATGTTGAATTTGGAGAGTCTAGATAGTCTGTAAAGAAGGTGAATTAGTGGGAGTCAGAGAGATTATAATAACATTGGTGAGGAATATTCTCAGAGTTTGTACCATGACAAAGTGAAGAGGGGAATAACAGCAAATGGGAATTTTTCAGGAAAAGTTGAGTCTGTAGGAACTTGATTCAGTTCTTTTCTGAAGCAAAGATTTTTGTTTTCGTTTGACGTATAGGTGGTACCTTCTGAAAGTTCTTCTACAGAATGTCTCTGGGAACAGGAGGGCATTAGAAGTTGCAAATGAAACAGTTCCCAGACTAGAGCAGGAAGTGGAAATGTAGAGCAAGTGCCTTAACATGGCGAACACTTGAAACTCTCCAAAGTTCAGGTCAAAGTAGCTCCTTCAGATTTTCACAATACTGACTGCTCTATCTCATCCTTGTTTGTCTGATAAGCAGTGAATATTGGTGACTTTTTATTTGTCTCTTGCATGAACAGCCTGAAGTTCTTTGCATACCCCAGTGCTGTAATTGTATTGATTCACGTTTTGTTAATTTTTTTTCATGAAGAGTGGGTGAAGGAGGTGTGAAGGAGTTTGTCTGTTAGAAATTAGGTGATTTAATTTTGTGACAGTGACAGTTTCAAGTTTGATGAATGACAATTATCAGCAAAATATTACAGTAGCTTTGGACAAGCATAACCTAGTTCACACAAAACCCACAGTATAGCTTATTTAGCATTTTGATTTACTTTTTTGTTCTTATAGGTTCCGGCTGGAACTGGAATGTTAAAAAATCATTCTCGATCAGATAGTTTCATAAGGACTTCCAGCCATAATCAACTGTTGGCAGAAATGATGCAATCCCATATGGTTAAAGATATGTGTTTAGTTGGAGGAAAAGTAAGAATTTAAATTTCTGTTCTCCCTTCTTCCCCATGATCTTTAGAATGTAATCTAATTAATATTTTTTTAACTTCTTAGGGCTGTGGCAAAACAGTTATTGCGAAGGAGTTTGCCGATATACTGGGATACAGCATAGAACCTATCATGCTATACCAAGTAAGGAAGCTATCTGCTGGTGATCATGCTTTAAATATGATCTCAAACAGGGACTTTCTCACAGCACTAAAGGTATTGGGTGTTTTTGCAAACCCCAAGCTCTGTCAAGCTTAACAGCAATGTCGTAGCCAGTGGTCACTCAGTACATGTTTGGAAAGAATTGTCTGTCTTAGGTTGTAGTACACTCTAACCTCATGGCATAAGCTGAAAAATTATGTGATTTAAAAGTAGAGTTAATTAACTTGCTAGCTTTTCACACAGAGATCACATGTGTAAGGTTTTCTCCATAACCCTGAGGAGTGAAAGTGCTTAAATAAAATATGAAGTCAAGGGTCTCCTATGACCTTATGAGTCAAAATACGCCAAATATAACAGGATTTACAATTGTAAGTGGTAATTGGCAATGCTGCAGGGAAACATTAGCATCAGATTTAATGCAATATACTGGTCTCCTTCTTCCATCCCTTTCCTGCTTTAATTTTTTCCCAGACAGTGTGGAAATCTCCAAAGGGAGAAATGGCAGTGGCATCTGATTTGAAAGTGGCATGTGGGGGGAAATGCTGACAGAGATGGGTGGCGAGGCGGAAGGGTTGGAAAAGTGAGAGGAAAATAGAAAAGAGAAATACTGATGATGATGAAAAAAGACAATCCATTTTATGTTTTCCTGCACTGTTGAGAACCTCCCCAGACAGGATCCCACTGCTTTTCCTTCCCCCCTATATGGCTTCATCTGATAAGGGTGAAGACTTTGAAACTCTGTCTGCGTAACTGGAGCCAGACAGGTGACTTCTGCCCTTTTCTTATGCTTTAATGTGGCTGCGTGTGAGCAGATTTGGGTTCCAGGGCCACATATCCTCATCAGTGTTATGTCATGTTCATAGTAATATACCTGGATTCCCAGCAGTGCCTATTATCTTTTGCATAGTGGTCTATTAAAATAGGCATATAGTTTCTGAGCCAGAGCTGTGTGTCCAGCTACTCTACGTACTTCTCTCTGTACTTGTCACTCTCAACATAGTTTTAGATAACCCCAGAAAAGGAGCTTCTGCAGCTTGACAAACCTGCTTAAGGGCAAGCACACCCTAACCCTTGTATTGTTGCACACAATACAATATTGGGTATTCACCAGCAAAATTAGGTAATTATTTGGTTAAAAACATGGCCAGTGTTTCTCAACTTCCTACCTTTAATTAGTATGGCTTCGATGAATATGAGCAGAAGGCTTCATTTTTTGGAGGCACATGAGCAGAGCTGACAATGGAAATATTTATTTAGTAAACATCTTTCTTTCAAAGGGATCTGTAATTCCTATACAAATAAAATCTAGAGGAAGGGATTTGAGGTATTTCCCACTGAAGGGAACCTTTCCTTTGGTTTCACCAGGGTTTGATCAAGCTCAGAGGGCAAAGGGGTTTTATAGAAAGGCTTTTGGTGGTATCAAACAGTATCAGTAAAGCAAATAAATAACTGAGAGCTGCTTGTTCACAGTGAAGTCCTGTGTAGCCAAGCCTAGGTAAGATCCACATATGTATCTATACACATAAATGTTTCCTAATGTACAACGTGTTACATAAACTTAAAAGTTTTTACAAAAAGCAGTGTATAAAAATGTTATTGTATGTAGCTGAGCTATAAATAGAGTTTCAGAATGTGTTTGTTTTTCTTAAAATATATAATAACATATCAGGGGCTTTGCATACCATAGTAATAGGATAATTTAATGACAGAACAAATGTTAAATTCATGCACTAATTCAGCAGTGAAGACGATGAAAGGTTTAATAATGCTATAAATTTAGCATTTTTTTTTCTACTTTCATTCAAAAAAGTATCTTCTGGGTTTTTTTCATAGAGAAATCATACTGTCCTGAATCCATTTCTAAAATTAAGGAGGCTTTTCTTTGTTCTGTGGTTCATATTTATGTTCTGATAATTTCTGCAGGCACCAAAATTAGTAGAGGGACACTTACCTTTGGTCTGAAGCAATAGCACTGTTTCTCCTCAGGCTCACTGAAGAAATAAGAATTCTTGGATTTTTGATATATATATATAGTCTTTAATATTTGCTTTATCATTCTTTGCCACTGAAGTTGATTTAAGGACTTGAATAATGTGAAAAGATGTATCTCTCTTTATTGATTTCACAGAAAAAACAACTCTTAAAGCTTTTATGTTGTGAGGTGAGAATCAAATTTACCTAAAGCAAACCTTTTGGAACGTAGATCCATCTCTTAATACTAACAGTTGGCTGAGAGAGCAGTTCCCGTCTCATTTGTGATATCTGACATCATTATACGGATTTCTCATTATATGCAGTTCCATGTAGGTAAATTGCTGAGAAAGGAAACTCATCCTGATTAGGAAAGGTTTGTTTTTAAGTTGTCTCAATGCAGTTAAGCAACAGCAAATGAGAAGCAGTGGCCAGCTAGTGCTTTGTGGACTGTAGCTAGGGAACTTTTAGTTCAAATTGCTTAAAATAAAATATTTTCTGCCCCCAGAGTTTCAAAGGGGAAAAAAAAGTAACAGTCAAAGTGATGTTATAACAGTTTTCCAGCAACTTGCTCTTTCTTCTCTAGCAAAAACGGTTTTGTAAGCACATCACTAGTGTTTGTGTACTGTGATGTTTTTGTTTCTAGGACTTTTTTTTTTTTTGCCTGACCTCATAATTTTTCTTTACCAAATCCTTCCAGTTTTTTATTTGAGAAATACTAACAAATGATGAGTCCAAATTGGCATGAAAAGCAGGAAACATAGATTCTTCGCCTCATTATTGCCAAGAACATGATTAGTACTGCAAGCCATGAAAAATGGCTAGGTTGGAGACTTGTGTGTAGCTGATAAAGGGAGTGGAACAGAAGCTATCCTACTTGTTTTTTCTCCTAAACATATTTTTTTTTCCTGTGTACAAGCTGCTCTAGAAAATAAACAATGGAACGTAAAACACATAAATTATAATGCCTGTTACAAATTAAAATAAGGTTTTTATTTCACAAGGCAATATATCGTTGCCATTGCTTTCTCCAAAATAAGAGGAATTATTAATTCTTATACTTCACTTACCTCCCCTCCAAAGGGAGGCCTTTTTAGTGTTAGAGTGTTATAAGATTAGTTTTACTGTCATATATTAAATGATTTGAAAAAAATTTATTAAAAATTGGGTTAGAGTAAATAAATAAAAGCAATAAACCACTGGGCAGGTACTTAGCCATAAAATAAGCTCCTTACAAAATTGTGCAGGTGTTAGCAATGGTGTTTCTTTTTAATCATCCCTAACTTGAATCTCATTCAACCATTTAAATCACAATGTTATATTCATGTTATATTTCAGAAAATATTTTGCACAAAATACTCTTCTGAATTTATCTGCAGAAAATTAATGCATGGTTCTCATTGTTGGAATTCGAGATGGACATGCTGTATCGCATACCAGGCTCCCAGTCAATTCATACTGTATGTTGTTTCATTTCTCTAGAGGTGAATTATCCGAAGGTGTGTTAGTTAAATATTCATTGCAGCGTTTACTAGCTGCTGAATGCACAGTTCTTAAGCAAGTCCTAAGCCCACATTTTTCCCTCTCTTTTATAAAAATGTTTCATGTCTAATTCATTAATAAAATACAGTGAACACAGCAGTAAAACGACAGAAATACAACAGTAAAAGTACAGTATGGTTTTGTGGATTTGAATGTTAGACTTTAAATTAGACGAATGTTTAAGCACTGAAGGAGCCAGACTTTGTGCTGTTATTTTAGGGCTTTTAAGGAAATGTAGAAAAAGGAAATGATTCAGGACATATGACGTAATGTATTCTATTTCTATTCTTTAAAGTTCAAAGGGTTTATAGTTGTGAAAAAGACATATGCAAAAGCTACAATTACAACAGAAAACACTTTTTAACCTGATTTTATGTTGTGTTCACAGCACAGCCTGAGGAAGGAATTTAGTCTTCTAGGTCACAAAATTATTATTATGTCTGTGTTTCTCTAGTGCTTGCCCGTTGTAATGGAACATCTAAAATACGTGTGCTGGAGGATATGCTAGATTTTGTCTTTGGTTTTATCCCTTAAGCATTATTTTGTGATAGGCTGTGTACTTTTGATAAATTCTGTGTTATGGGCTTCTTTCTTACCCTGTTTGTTATTCTCTGATACTTCCACTACATTTTCCTACTGAGAGGTGGAATGTCATGCTGGTTTGTGTTCAAGATTAATGATTAAATCTTTGCCCTTTGAGGTGGCTTCCATATGAAAGAAATTATTCTTCTTTGCTCCAGGTGTAAATTGCTGCCCCCTTCTGTACACAGGGCTGTGTACAAGTTGTCATATGCTTGTGTTTTGTTAAAGGGGCAGGGGGGAGAAAGGCTTTTATTCTTGTTTCAAAGAGGTGATATTGACAAGTCTAGAACTTCCAGATTATTTAACATTTCATTAGTTGATTTGTGTGTGTATTTCTAATACTCTTTGGAAAAGTAATTGAAGATTTCCTGCTGGTCTTCCTCTATTTTTGGGAAGAACAGAATGAAGCTTTATAAGGAGAAAGCATGTAGCCTTAAATAAAGAAAATAGATCATAAATATATTCTTCTGATGGACTGATACTTCCAGGATATGACAGCTAGAGATTTGCTACAGCAAAGGTACACTCTTCCGAATGGAGACACTGCTTGGAGACCATCGCCGCTTGTCACCGCAGCTCTGGAAGGAAAGCTTGTTCTTCTTGACGGCATTCATCGCATTAACCCTGGCACTCTAGCTGTACTCCAAAGGTCAGGATGTGAGCATGGATAAGTTGGGTGAACGTGATGTGTGTCTTGAGTGTGTGCATACTGACACCTTAAGTTCCTGCTGGTGAATATGGCTTTGGAACTTCAAGAATACTGTAAAGATCAAGCCGAGCATTGAAGTTTTGTAGCATCTGTAGTGCTCATTTTTTACTTAAAACCAGGAGCAATTCTTTAATTTTTTGTAAGCCTAAAATAATACAGGAAGTTTCAGCCTGTCGTAAATTTAGAGTCTAAGTCTGAATTTTGGAATGAGCTAGATTTTATTCTAAAATTACAAAATCTAAAAACTAGTAATATTTGTGCAACAATTTAAAAATGCAAGATGTCAGAAAACGTTTGAAATATTTTGAGTGCATTCTGCTTCGAAACAAGCATGTTATATTATAAAGTATGTTACACAGCTTACTTTATATTGATTGCAAAGATCTCTTTCTAAATATTATTTCATAATTCAATAAAATATAAATTAAACTTAGCAGAACACAGTAATAGCAAATACTATGTTAATAATTATCTATACTGTCAGGTAAAATTTTTATGCCATTTCGTATGCATGCATCATATACTGCCTTTTGCAAATCAAAGGACATAGTAAGCTTTAAAAGCAGGTTGTAGCAAAAGCATTTTCTGCTTTCTCTTATTATATATATATGCAGAAGGACAGTACAGAGATTATACTTGCCTGAGTTTTTGCCTTTTCATCTGTTTAATGTTCCCTTCTGATTTTTAGTTCTGACACGTGCATGCATTATAGCTAATCAGCTTCTGCATATCACAAAATAAAAGCTGGGTGTGTATGTATGTTAATCATTAAAACCAGCTGAAAGATAGCACTTCAAGAAACAAAAATATATTATTTGATACAAGCATAATGAAAAAGCAGTTTTGTGCCATTTATGCACACTCCACTGGTAAGACAGATTTTTTTTTTTTATTTTTCATGTTCTTACCATATGGATTTAAACTAAGTTGACTGACTGTGCGCTAAAACTTGTGTGTTATTTTGCCTCCATGCCTGGATGCATCTTGAGTTGGTATAATTTTTTCTTTTTACTGTGGCCTGTATTAACTGAGATAGGTTTTTAAAAATATTTTAGTTGTTACAAGTATTTTAAAAATTAATCAAAGGTTAGATAGACCTTATTCTTTATTTTCAGACTAATACATGACAGAGAACTGACTCTCTATGATGGCACCAGATTGTTAAGGGAAGATAGATATCAAAACTTAAAAGAAGACTTACAGCTCTCTGATGAGAAACTACAGGAAAGGTAAAGTGTCAGCTATGACTATTGAATGCAAACAACATTTCAATTTTATAATTTTTTGTCTGATAAAAAAACTTCAAAATGCTTTTCTATCTAATTGATACCTTCTAATTGCCAAGAGAAACATCTTTTAAACATCAGGTTCCTCCTGAGCTCTGTTTCTTTTTGTGGTATAGCAAAATTATATCCTGTTTAGAGTGCTTGAACTAAAAGGAAAACTTTCAATATCCTTTAAGAGAAGGAGTTAGAAATTGAAGAGAAACTATAAGTAGATACAAAAATAGATGTAAAGCTATATAATACTTAATTTTGGAACATTTTATTAAAAGTCTTGGAAAATAAAGCTAAATTGAAGTTAAATACTACTTGTTACTTTCTTTTGCCTCACAAGCTAGAAAGCTGTTATTTAATTTACAACTAATATGGGGCAGGAAATCCTAAGGATGGGTTGGGACCCATTATGCTTATTCTTTTTGTTCCTTTACTTCCACTTGTCTGCTAGAAACATTCCACAGATAGAAATGTTTTCTAGTCCTGAGGCCATACTTGATACATGGTCAAACACTGATGACCAATTTTAGTTAAAGGGAAGGATATTGTTGATTGCGTGTCAGAACAAACACAATGTAATATTCAGTAATACATAAGGAACTAAACATATTGTGATTCTGAAATGGATCTATCCTCTGAAAAGACAGTTGAAATTTTATGTCAGATGTCCATGCTCATATTTATGCTGCAGGGTGTGCGTGTGTCTGAACTTTGAAGATTTGATGGGTTATAGCAGGGGTCCATTCATGATGTGCCACACGTTTTCTCTCAATTGTCTCACTGAATCTGATTTTTTTCTTTGACCTCCATAGTACACCCTTTAGAAAAGCTGCTTTTCTTTTGCCTCTTAGTTGTTTTCATATTTCTGGTTCCCTTTTTGATCAAAATACAGTGGGTTTAAAAAAAAAGGCAAAAAATGCTGCTACAAAACCGTCAAAAATCCCAAACTTCATTTTAAGCCTACTTGTTGCAAATTCTATCCAGTCTGCAGAGGCCATACACCTAGCTAGATGGTCATTTTCTGCATTTGTTTTATTTGAGAGAAGAGCTATGTATCAGGGAAATGTTCTGTTTATCAGGATTTTAAGCACAAACTTTGAAAAGAGTAGCAAAAAAACCTCCAAGGGCCCATCTGGAATGGTACCTCAACTTTGTATCGGACTTTGTATTACGAAATGTATCTGTTGTGCCAGTCTCCTCCCTGCTCCATGTTCATGGTCTTGTCCAAGGCAGAATGGCAGTGGCTGTACTGTTTTGCCTAGTACCCTTTAGTTCATTGCCAATATACTCCAAAAACCTGGACAATTCATCACACATTCATCTTCAGAGCTGCCACTCCACTAGTGGATCAAATCTCTCTCACAAGAACAGAGATTTACACCTGGACCCTGCGCCTCCTTTTTTGTTCTAACAATGGCTGTTTTGGCAGTGGGCTCCAAAAGTTGGAGGTTTTTTTTGCTTTCTTTGAAAGGCTGTCTCTCCTTCAGATTTCAATGTACTGCTTTTACCTAACCACCTCAATATTTTGTAGTATAATGTTTTGTGAGTTGCTAAGCTCTTAATTACCTGTTTGACTGACAGTGGGCTTTCACTCTCTGATCCATAAGTGAAGGGTGTCTGTTGTATTAGATAAGACTGCATTTCTGATTAGTTCTTGGTCTTAGAAACAAACAGATACCCCATTGTGTAGGCATTCTTATATCTGGAAGCTCAGTGTGACCATTTAGCACCATCTTGTATGCAGATGAAAATTCTTGCCTGTGAATTATCTGAAGTCCATTTTGCTGAGAATCCTGCCTTCTCTTAGGTGAAATGTTCAATCTGTCCTTGTTTTCTGTACTGACTTACTGCAAAATAGTTAGGGTGAAGTAATGCAAACGTGTAACTGCTTCTTTGGTTTTGGCTTTGAGCTTCTTTGTCATCACTGGACAACTCCTCTATAGAGAGGGTACTGTTCTCATCTCTTGAGGAGCTGAAGGTGTTCCAGGATCTCATCCTGGTTTTGACACCTTCCGTATTCTGAAAACATCTCCACCTTTTAACTGACCCCAGGATGCGATGTCAATAATTGCTGTTTGATTCCAGGACTATTCCTCCTTGCTACTCATCCTTTTCAGCAGTAGTTACCAGTCACTACAAACTTCAGTACCTTCCAGTGTTGCAGAATCCAGCAGAATTAATCCATCAAATCGTATCTGAGGTACTGACAGCTGATTTAATCACAGATTTTGATCACAGCAGTGCTCACCATCCCTCCTTTGCCTGATATATATTGTCTTTGGAGAAGCTACGTAGAGTATGTTGTAACATGAATTTATTAGCAGATTGGTTGGGTAAATTCTTACCTAAATCACAGCTGGGAGATGCTTTCCATGTTGATGAGAGACATCTCTCTTGCTGCATGCTAATGACTCTGACTAGTGGCCTTAGATGGATTTCTGATGTGAGAGGAAGATGAAAAGTCAGCTTTACTTATCCTGATTTGCTGGATTTGACTGAAGTAATTTCAGTACAACTACTCTTTGCCAGGCCTGTGGAACATATGATGTCATTCCCAGTTTCGTTGGGACTGAATCTGCGATGTTTGAGTGACACATTAAATCTACCTTATTTTCCAATAAGGAAATGTTAATATGTTCCCGCAGTTTTAGTGCCTTTAATTTTTAGTGCTTCAATAGTCAGAATACTCATATGTATAGTAGAAGAGAAAGAAGAAGAGGATCAAGAGGTTTGTTTGGGTTTTTTACTAAGGGGATGGTATTTCAGATCGCACTGTGATCTGGAGAAGTCACATGCCTCTGTGTACAATGCAAACAGTATTGCAGCAGAGAATGAGAATGTGCTTAAACCATGATGGTGTTATTAGAAGTGCTGGACAAAGAGGAAAGTACGGTTTGGTTTTCTGATTGTTTTCAGTTTTTGCAGAGTAGAGCACTATTATTAATAAGTTATATTTTTGACAACATTTCAAAGTTTTATTACTTTCATAAGAGCTAATAAAGTATATTCTGATTTTAAATGATGTTAATTATTGTCATTGAGTAATATGTTCACTATTATTTCATTACATTTCTACATCTGTAGAAAAATTTGCATTTTTCTAAGAAGGGCTTCAGGCCAGTGGTACAATAGCTCTCTCAGGAGTGATAAGTGCAAGCATTGCATTGCCCTTGGGACGTTTTGGGATACTCCTTGGCCTGCTGAAAGCCTCTAAGTTACAAGGTAGCTAGTGGTGGCCACAGAGTCCTTTTTCCTATATTCTTTATTATGCCAGTTTGGCTGTGAAGTTAAGTTAGCAAATGGTCACAGAAAGAACACATTCGCTCCTTTGAGGAAACTAAGAATTCATGTTTATGAGTTTAAGGAGAAGAAAAAAAGCTGCCCTTGAGAAAGTGACAGATGGTCCTTAAAGATATTTTACGTTGAAGGAAATTATATCTGCTGATACCTTATTCATTTAATGATTCATTTCCCTGAACAAGTTCAGAGGGTAAGAGAAAGTGTGTCCAAATACGGTGCATATCCAAGATTTCTGCATAGAATTTCTTCTGTAATCATCCATTGCTTCACTGAGACAGGTACTGTAAAGGTAGCACGCAGCTTTTACAAATCAAGCAGCGGAGTGTTTGTTTGTCTCAGGATGCAGTATTTAACCTGTTTGTGTGGGTACACTCCCTGCAACACACACAGGTGTTAAGTTCTTGGTGTGGTGAGCAGAAAGGCAGCTATTACAGGAAAATCTAGGGGTAGGTACATAATAGGATAGTTCAAAAACTAAAAGAAGTCTCTCATAATGCATGGGTGGTTTTAATGCCGTGTGGACAGTGGATTATTTTCCATGTGGTTAGGTTGAAAGGGAATGCACAGTAGATGAGACAAATATGAAGTGTGGCGGGTAGGGAATTTTACAAGCAATAGAATTTTCAATTGCTTACATTTTTTAGCTTCATTTGTTGTTTAGGGGTTTGGCTTTTTTCCAGTTTAGTGGATTTTTAGATAAAGTCGTCTGTTAATTTTAGACTGTGGTGAAATTTAAAAGAAACAGCAAGAAAATAACCATAGGTCATTTTGGTCCTAGTATTATAGTAATTCCCAACTTAGAAAATTTGACAGAAAATGAGGTTTATTAAATCATGTTACAGGAAGAGACAATCAACAATAGTTCAGTCTTGCAAAGTGGCATTAAAAATGCTGTCCTGCATTTTTTTATTTTTTTTTTATGAGAAGCTTCAATTGTTCAGAACCACGGTCAATAACAAGAAAATCTTTCCCTAAAATCACCCTGATCACTGTGTATGATTTTCTTTGTGAGAGCAGTGGTGATAATCCTTGGCTGAAATTAAACAGTGATGTCAAAAGAAGGACACTCATTTTATTAGGAGAGTGCCTTGCTGCCTGTATTGTCAGTAAACGTTTAATAGAGAGAAGGATAGAGACTCTTTGCATGAATCAATTAACACCAAATCTTCCCACCATGTTTGAGGCTCATTAATTTAAAAGATGCCAAGTTTTTAACAAGATACACTTACTTTGTCTTCATCTGTAAAACCCACAAGATTTCTTTTCTATAAAGTGCAGCACCGTGTAGGAGCTCTCCATATTGTATTCTTTTGAGACTTGTTCTTTAATGTGATGGAACAATTTTGAAGCTCTTCAGTTGTGCTGATGGAAGATGGGAACTTACAGAGCACTGCAGAACTGAGTTGTTTATGGTATTTGTTTAATAATACGCTTAGCCTGACATTTTCAGCATTGCAAACATCAGTCCAAACGATAGGCTTTTGAAGTAGCCAAATAGTTTTATTCATGTTTACAACCTGGAAACCTATAGCAGTGATGTTGTCCAAGTCTAGAGAGTATGTCAGTGAATTGAACTGATATCACCAAGTTAGCTTGCCCTGACTATGCATCTCCTTTCCTCCCACTTCTTTCTGTGCCCTCCCTGGCTGTCCCCACCAAGCCGTTTGAGGGCAGTGACTAGGTGGTGATAAAAGAGAAACGTGATTCCTTTACCAGGAATAATACCAAAGAAATATGATTCCTTCAGCAGAAAAGCTGACTCCTTCTTGTGTTCTCTTACGGTGTTGCAGAAGGGCCAGAATTTGATGGATTTCTGGAGGAGGGTTGCTTTTCTTGGTAATGTTAGGGAAGGTAAATCTGGAAGTATATGTATTTATCCTATCTAGGAAATGTTTTCTTCTATAATAAAGTTGGCTAATGTTCCCTGACCTTCTTTTATGCTTAGTGACAGTGACATTCCTATTGATTCCTCTTTCATGTGATGTTTTCAGACATCTATTTCTATTTTTATCAATCAGGGAGTAGCTTCTAGGCTTATGACTTTCAGCTGAGAATAACTCATGCCACCGCCTTTGTTTGCTTTGACACAAGAGGCTGCTATAATTGCCCTGTTGTATCACAGGTTTATTGTTGTGATGCACAGATGAGCCAACTATGCAGTAGGTTTGTTAATTTATATCTTCAGTAATTTGCATGGAAAATGACAGGGTAACAGCAATACAAACTGCCTAATCAAATTTCACTTGCTTTTTCCAAATGAACATCCTATATTTTAACAGGAGTACTGTAAAATTAGTTGATGAAAACAGGCCCTCCTTGCACAAAATTTGACTGGCTTTTGCATCTGACATGTTACTCCATTGTTTCTGCTGCTTCTGGAGATCATCTCTGTTGGTCAAAGCTTGGTGCTAGTAAAACCAAGGTCACAGGTCCGATCTCTGTATGGGTCATTCACTTAAGAGTTGGGCTTGATGATCTTTCTGGGTTGCTTTCAGCTCAGACTATTCAGTGATTCTGTGTGATGCTGTGATCATGCAGTTGTGCTGATTAATGAGTACCAATGAGTGCCCAGTCAGAGGAGGTGAAAATATTACAGAGGTAAGGGATACAAAAGATGTGAAGAAGGCAAACATACCTAAATCCAAGGCAGCAGTCTTTTAGTGCCCTAACATACACATCTAAAATTTGTATATTTAAATTTGTGTTACAAGTTCCCATTATCTTCAGTGGAGTCAAGACTATTAGTTACCAAATCCTCAACGGAGATCTGGGAAACACTGACTTAAGCTAGGAGGTCAGTCCCATAAAGATTTTAAAAACAATAATAATAAAAGTACCTTTTACAGCTGGGAACAGTGCATATTTTTCACAGGAAGCTGTGGAGGCAGATAGGATGAAGAAGGGAAGTTCAGAACGGTATTAGAAAAAAAATTTTGGGCAAAGAGAAATTAAAGCAAATAGAGATCTATCCTCTGATGTCTTTGAAGATATGGCTGTGGGTGCTGAAAGAGTGTGAAAGAGACAGACTACTGGTTGTGGCTAGACTTTTGTGCTTGGTTGATTTAAGGAGCCAGGATGGCAATTCTGAAGTTCTTGCAAATCTTAATCTTTCACTGGAGAGACCTGTCTCCTTATGCTGACTCTAAAATGAGCCAGGGATGAAGTGATTGGTTTGGTCTTTGAAGCATAACTTTCAGGAGTGTTATGAAGTTAGAAATACTAATCCAAGGACCACAAAGAGCATCTGTAAGGGAATGTTCCTGAACTGTTACTAAATTCAGCTCTCCACAGTATCTAGGCAAATCTCTACAGTGTCATCTTTTTTGTCAGTCTGAGTAAAAGAAGTTGCTCATTACCGCAGCTCTCGTGGGTCTTGTTTTCTCCCTGAGTTGCCTGTGAGACACCCTGTTTTAGGTAAAGCATTTGTCAAAGTCCATGAAATGAGTGAGATGTGCCTATTTCAGGCATAAAACACAGTAGACTGTAGCTCAGTTGGTGGTATTTGTCTATCTTGAGACATGCAGGTCCTGTTGTAAGTGAAGAGACTTGAGTGCACTTCTGAGCATAAAAAATGTGTAGATTTATAAAAATTCAAGTCACATTATGCAGGCTGTGTCTTTTTTTAAAAGATAAAGTTGCATTGCAAATGATCTGAATATACTGTGATATGTTTCAGTACAATAATTTCTCTTTTTTCCATGTATTGTAAAAATTAAAACTGATATTCATTCCTTACGCCAAGTAACGCATTTTTAAACTCTTTTTTTTGCAGGTCTATCTTTCCTATCCATCCTTCTTTCAGAATAGTGGTCTTAGCTGAACCTCCTGTCATTGGAAGTAGTACCCAACAATGGCTGGGTCCAGAGTTTTTGACACTGTTTCTTTTTCATAATGTTCGATCTTTAGGCAAGAGTGAAGAAATTGAAATTATTAAACAAATGGTAAGCACATTCAGTATGTTAGGCGCTTACTGGCTATTGCTTACTGAACAAGATTATTTGCTACATATAAAATGTATTGCTATTTCAGTGTAGCATAAAGGAGCTGATTTTTGAAGCTTATCAAAGCAACATATCTGCTTACCTTTTAATGGTATAACTCTTATTTGAATATTAAATGCTGCTGTAATAAAAAATACTCTTTGTCGTAAAGCAGCTGTGGCAACTCTATGCTTATTGCATATGTGGAACTTTGATATCTTGCAGTAAGATTGATACTGTTTTTCTTTCAACCAGATTCCAAATGTGCCCAGTGTTGCTGTGGAAAAGTTGTTGTCAGTAACACACAAGCTTCGGGAGACAAATGATGCCACTGTGAGCCTTTTTTTTAATCTTTTTTCTCTTTGAATTTACTATCTCCTACTGCGACTGTCTTAACAAAGGCTGGGTGAAACATGCTAAGCTATAGTGTTATTTCGAAGGCTGCCTGATTGGAAAACCAGTCCCAGAAAACTACTGCTGGCAATTACTGTGCTGCATACTATGAACTACTTTGATTTATGATGTATGTATTTGGAATCTCCACAAGTAAAGCTTTTAGGAATTTGCACAAATCCCAGAGAATCAAGAACAGGATGCATGTTGTCAGTGAGTTTAGGTATGTGGCTCACAGTGAAACATGCTGAGGTGCCTTTTGAATTTGTATGGATATAATCATGTGTGTTCAGATATTTTTTGATTACTTTGCTTTAGTAAATGGAAAATTGATAGCTGAAGTTATTGGGGCTTTCTGGGCAATAGGAGCTACGTAGTCATTATAAAATGACAATGGGCAGCAGCAGAGACTCAGAAAAAAGAGAGCTCCTGAACTCCTGGCTGCATTACTGCTATAGGCTATTCTATTAAAGAAGTAATGTCAAGAAAAATAAGTTCTGCTGACAAAGTGGCCACAGAATTCTTTAAAAATATATGGTTAAATCATGGTGAAAAGAAAAAGAAATTATTGCTATGGCAACTAAAACACGGCATGCTTTTGATGTAAGTGAAATGTGAAACATTTTTGATGGAATCCAGCAGTTTAACTGGTATGCAAATTTAATCCTTTGTCCTTAGTTTTCATGATTTTAACATGGGGAATAGTTTTTATAGTTCTACTATTCAAGAAGCTGAGAGAGGCTGTTATGCTCTTTTGAGCTTAAAAAAGTAAGTAAAAAATTGACTTCTAGGTACACTGTTGGGACAGTTGTTATACTTACCCATTGAGCTTCCTACATCTAATGTATAAGTGTTGTACCGGTTTTGACGTACTTGGAGACATACCATGCCTGAATAGAGCATCACAAAAATCCTTTCCAAATATGTGGGTATCTGTAGAATTGTGAAATATCTAAATGAATTGTGTGATACTGGATGAGAAGTGAGTCGCAGTATGGTTCGAGGGAGGATTCTTGTAGATCAGTGGTGACATGAGACATGTTGGGAACAGCACACCTGTGCAGAGAGGTGAAATGTGTGCCTTATGTATGTTAGGCTATTTGTAGAGTTGTCTAAGTAAATAAGCCTCTGCCAGAGATCATCCTAAAATATTAACCATTGTTTAAAGTTATTTCGTTAACAATAGAATACCTGTAGACTGTTCACTCTGTGGGCGTTGTCTGCGTCATTGTAATTGTTTGCTTGATTTACGATAGAATCTGGAGACCACAATCAAGATCCTGTTGAATTAGATGCCTCATAGATATATATTAAAAAAAATTGTCACTAACACAATTTTGAATTTACAGTTGTCCAAGATAAAAAGACCAAACAAGTCAAGTAAGAGAGGAGGAAAAGTTGTTGACAAAACTTTCAAGTACCAGTTGCAAATACTCAGAAGATGTGACAAAACTTTTCCTCAATGGTCCTATCCTCTATGGATAGTAAGGATAGAACACTTACCCTTCCCCCTTGCCCTTGCTTCAGACATGGCTGAGTAGGTTTTGAAGTAAAGCATGATATGCCATCATTTACATCACGATGTCCACCGTGCTGGGTTGTAAACTATGGTTGCTCAGAAGATGCTTCATGATCTTCTGTCAATGAAAGTAGGAGGAGCAGGAGTAGTAATCTTTGCAGTTAGCCCAATATAAATAATTCTTGCTCATTGCTCAGAGGTATGCTAAAAAGTATTATTGTTTCCTTTCTCATAATTTGAGAGAAGTTTTTTGTGATTTCATAGAACTGATTTTTTCTTTTTTAATTTAAATGCCTTTTTGTCAAAACTGCTGTTTTTCAGGGGAAGGAATTGGTGTTAAGATATTTCTCATGCTTAAAAAATAATAAGGGGGAAAAAAGGCTCTGAAATTCATGAAGTGTTGCCTTTCTCTATTTTTACCCCTGGATTTCAAATGTCAAGATTTTTTTTTCCAATTGAAGCAGCATCATATATTAAGGCAATTTTAATGCCATTAGAAATCTTATATAAACTTGTATAAACCCAAACAAAACATTTTGAAATTACCTAATTAAAATATTGCACTTGACCCAGGCAAAACATGGTGTGACTTATCAGATCACACTCATTGTTGTGTGTTTCCTGCTAAAATAAGGAACCTATTTGTATTAGGTACCTTCATCCGGTAGATATAATTATAGAATGATTTCTTTCTCAGTCTTTGGATCTTTCTTTAAATACATGGTCACTCGTTTTGTGGTTCTGTTTGTTTGTTTTTTTAAATTTTGCTGTGTTTTTTTGAGGTCTACCTTCCCATGCATTGAATAATTTCTGTAAATCTTTGCTGAATCATGTCCAGTTTTTAGCATTTGTTTTAACATGTGGACAACAGCAAAGGACACAGTGTTCCAGTAATGGCCTGCCCAGAAGGCGTGTGCAGAGGTGATACAATCTCCGTACTGCTGCCCAATGTTGTCTTGTTTATACGTCTAAGAATCCTGCCAGACCTTTTTACCAGAGCAGAACATGTGGAGCTCATGTTCAGTTTGTGAAGAGCAGATGAGCTTTCAGCACATTGATCCATTCACTGTAACTAACCTGCTTGTTATTGCTGGTATTGGTGATAGAGTTTATATTGCACATAAAATCCAGTTCACAGCACATTTTTCTTCCTGATGCTTATCAAGTGGTATTTTAAGGTTAATCTTTTGATGGCGTAATGATTTTCATGACAGTGACTTACTGCAAAAAATACAGAATTACAGACTTGCCTATTAAATTGCACAAGTTGCTGTAGGAGGCACAAAGCATCTATGAATTAGGAGAAAAGTTGAAATAATTCCTTTTGGATTACGTTTTTCTCCTGATTCGTTCGCTTTAAATCCCTCACACGGATTAAATAATTAAACTACCCTGTATTGTTTTGACAGGCACAGTCACTGGCCTCATTTTTATCTACTCGACAACTGTTGCGAATTTGTCGTCGACTGTCACAACATCCAGATGAAAGCCTTTATGATGCTGTTAATAAAGCCTGCCTTTCCAGGTAGAACTGCTAGTTTTGGTGGAAGTTCAAGAGCTTATTGGTCAGTTGCTAACATGCGAGGTAGCTTTTAATGTGTTTTAGTAAATAATGCAATTGCTGTCTTGCTCCTTGAAGTTGGTAATTTCTTTAAAAATATTTCTGTGGTATTCTCAAACCTGGAAGGCAAGTAGAAAGGACTTGGTACACTTTTTCCATCTTTATGAAGATACATCATTACATTATATAAATTATGTCACTGTTATCAGCATTGCTTCACTGTCTAAAAACACTCAAAGCAGAGCCATATTAATGTCTAGTTTGACTGATGTTTCGTGGACACTTGGTTTCAGTTCTAAAAGCTGTATCTAGAAAAGTCATGAGGGTTTTGTTTGCTTTGGGATTTTCTTTGTGGGTTTTTTTTGTTTGGGATTTCATGGTTTGGGGATTTTTTTGGCTTTTTCCTCTTTTCAAAAGAAAGCAAGTTGTTGTTATGGAAATGTTTGGAAAACTGAAAGGGCCTAGTTCTAGACACCTCAGAGCTTACTCTTTCTCTCTGGAACCTGAGATCCAAGTGAATTGAGTCACGAGAAAAGGTATTTCCAAAAAACAATTGTTTCTGTTGTGGCTCTTACTTGCAATGGAATGAGGACATTACACGCCTCCAGTTCTAAACCACCCTACATTACAACCCTGTTGGAGTATTTGATAACAATGAAGCCTTTTAGAATGAGTGCACTGCCACAAGTGTAGTTTGTTGCCTATGAAAGAAGCTCAGTTCCTCTCTTTAGGGATAGGTGAAATGTGGAAGGCTGTTTGTGAAAGGAATAGACATTCAGGGTTTGGAGGTGCAAGTGAATCTTCATTTTAGATTTTAGATTACAGATTACATTAGATTAAGATTTTTAGATTACAGAAAATACTGAAAACTTTAAAAATAAAAACCCTTAAAATACAACCTTCCTATTATTCCCCTTCTTTTAGATTTTTACCAAACCTCGCCAGATCAGCTTTGCATAAAAATCTGCAGGATGCTGGTATTGAAACAAGTCCAGATGACACAGAGAAACTAGAGGGAAAGGACTACACATGTAAGCTTCTGCTGGTTTTTTTCCTGCTCTGCATGAATGTTATTCAGATTGCTGGATGTATAAAGGTGTATTAATTATCCTCAAAATTAAATATAATTTGCTTCAGTTATATCTCTGACTTTGTTCTATCAGAATGCATTGCTGCTCTAAGTATGTTGTATTGTCTGCTGAATTCCCTGCTCATGGAATTTTGTTTTCCATCATGTTTAAGTGTTTCTCAGTCTATGAGATCCATGGTCTCAGGCTTTTAGTACTGCTTTTTCATTTCTTTTCATCACTGATAGCCAGTCTTCTGTACAGTTAAAGCCTTGGTTTGATCTTACCATTTCTCTGTTCTGTTTTTTTACCATTGCTTCTTTCTCTCCCATGTTAAAATCCAGCTTTTTTATTTTTTGAGCTTCTTATAAAAGTTTTGTGCTATGATTTGCTTTCATTCTGGCATACACTTCCTTGTTATTCTCTTCTTTTTATTCTCTTTAAATTGCTGTAGTAGTTACATGTCACCTTTATCTAGCAGGCCTTTGTTTCTTTGGCTTATCCAACTTGTACTCATTTGTAGTAGCCTTCAGAGCTATGCACACATTTCTGCTTCTGCCATTTTTCTCACTTCTACTTTCTCATTCCTGTATGACCCCTTCATGCTAGCTGTATGTCTTTTCATATCCTCTGTCAGGCAGCACACTGTGAGCAATTTGCCATTTTCTGTTCACTACATTTTTCCTTTACTCTGCCTCACCAGTGTTATCTCTGCTCTTATTCTTCTGTATGTTTGTTGCCAGTTTTGTGATGTAGTAGATTTCTGTATTTTTACTGTTAGATCTTTGCAGTGGTAAACACATCTTTGGTTTTAATTCATGTGGAGTCTATTTTTATGAATTTATTAATGTGTGTGCGTATGTAAAAATACATATGTAGATACCGATATATTAATGGATATATAGTTTCTATTATATGCAGTATAACGTATGTATGTAACTATATACAAATATATATGCAGCCATATGTATATACATATATGTCTGCAACCATCTATGTATTATTATATCTCTTACTCACATTTTATATATATATAAAACTATGTATACAAAATAATTTGAACTCTTGACAGTGGTGTGATGCTACCTGCTTACTTTTTTTTTTTAATCTGGATACATCCCTTGAATTTTCTGTGTTTCTTTGTTTCATGCCATAAAGGCAAACAGCTGAAAACATCTGAAGAAATAACATCATTAGAAATAAGGGTATTTTCAGTTTTATACCATGCCAGATTAAGAAATTTGTAGCAAAAAAAGATTATTTTTATTGCATATGTTATTATTTTCACGTATTTTTTATTTTCCTGAGGACTGAATTTATGGTTCTTTTGATCTAAGAATTTTTTTTAATGTACTTTTTCTCTCAGAGCTGTAGTTGAGGGATGTTTCAACTATGCAGTGCTGAAAGGGAGAATCAACAGTGGCTCTGTGCTGTTGTGGTGGGTGTGCTCCTGCTCTTAGCTGAGCACCCACGCAGCTGCTTGTTACCTCACCTCTGCACCTCACTCCACAGTGGGACAGGGGAAGACAACAGAAGAATGGAAGTGTGAAATCTTGTGGATTGGGGAAACGTAGCCTAACAGTATGGATGATGTTCCCATAATACAATGAGAGTGTGAAATTAAACCAAGGCAGAGGTCACAACTACTGGTGTTTCTTATGGTACTTTTCCCGTAAAATCACCTTTTCATCATTTATTGTAATACACTTCTTTACAGTTTTAAAGAGAATTTAAATTCAGGATAATGCAACCTCTTGTAAATGGATACTCTTCTAAGTGTTCTCTTTCTTTAGACAGAAATAATTTACTGCAAACCACAGCCTTGTTAAAATTTGTGAATCGTTGCTTGTGAATGTTGAGTATTGATTGCATGTCTGCTTAGAAGATGTTGTAAGAAATGCATTTGCTTGTTTCCTGAAAAATAACTAGGTGAAATCAACAACGGGATTCTGAAGATAGGGTCTGTGACCATGCCAATTTATAACTCAGCTGAGAAAATGAAAGTGCCAGATGTTTTGTTTTATGAAAATGCACAAGTAAGTACAAATCTCTGACTTCTGAGTTACAAAAGTTTGTTAAATGTGTACTAATGCGTATGCTCATATGTGTAGTAAATAACGTACTAGCTGAATATTACGGATATATTTCTGAAGTAGTTTCTTCAGTCTTAAATTTTTCTTTTGGCATTTGGTGTCCTTTAGAATATTTTGCTGCTGAAAGGCAGCACTGATAGCGTGATCTTGTGAAATACTTTGCTTTTAGGGGCCTGGTATGGGTTTCCGTACTTTCCTTTCCTAGTCTTTTTTCATACCTCACTTATAATATTGCCCCAGAAAGACTATGCTACATGGGTATCACCTATTAAACGTGGTGTCAGGCCATGCAAGGGGAACAGATGACAGATTTCTTCGTCTTCCCTACTAACATTTCATGTGAGATTTTGTTCTGTGTTGCCATTTTGATAAAGCACATAATTTGTGTCTGTTGGAAATGAAATCCTGAGTTCTCTTAGCACTTAACACTGCATTGCTTTTACCACCTTCTTGCTTATAGCTTCAGAAAACCATAGACAAAACTGTGTTGAGATTTTATTCAGGGAACCTCTGTTAAAACTGCTGCAGAGAGTGACCTGCTTTGTATCTGTTCTTGAATAGCTATGCCTGCTAAATGCTGAAGGAAACAGCAGCCAAATACCAGTCAGGATAGGTGGTCTAATTTCTAAATGAATGCTACTCTTATTTTCTGTATTGCTACTTTGTAGTTTGGTCATTCAAGTGCTGTAATGATCGTTTAACAAAACCTGCTGGAGAACAAATTTGATTTCAGTTTAGTGCAGTGCTTCATTACATAAAAGCTACAGAAATAAACTGAAAACAGAGAAAAAGATATGTCCTCAGCCTTTTGCAGTGCTGCACAGTGTAATGAAACACATAGATTTTTGCCTTTGTATGTTTGGTCTTAATACAATTCACATTACAGTGAAATTTAATATTGCCATGGAACATTGCTGTAGTCCACAACAAATGGCATAGAGATGGGAATAATTTCTTAGGTAATATGCCAAATGCCATTTTCAGACCAGGCGTTGAGGAACATGGATTGATAAAGGTGACATGATACGGATGTGTCTACTTACAAGTCCTTTGTGTAAATAGCTAATATTAAATGTCTGCATGCATCATAATACAATGCTAATTTAAGTCCTGGTCCAAAAAAAGAAGCAACAAAGGAAGAAGTATCAATACATAGCACTTCTTGTGGGTAAGCTGCTTTGCAGAGGAACCATAATGTATGCATATTTATTCAATTTAGGATAAAAAAAGTAATCAAAAGCATGTATTTGTGCCTTAGTTATAAAATTTAAAAATTTAATCAGTGTGTGTGGTAAACTAACTTCCTAGAATTTCTCCTGTATATGGTCAAATTTATTATCCTCAGTTATCAATTTCTAGTGTATATGCATACCAAAAGCTAGAATAATTTGCCTTGAAGCACTGTCCTTAAATTGCATATTGAGTATTCAGTAGTCTTTTGAAATGCCTGGTTAGGATTTCATGGTATTAAGCTGTGTTTACAAGTTTCTTTCCCCACCCCCAGCCTGTGTTCTAGAGAGATCTGGAAATTTAAAATATCCTTCACACAGAAACTAAGGGTTTCTATGCTCTGAAATTATAAGCAAGCTGCTGATATTTAATTTTTATTTTAATCAAGTACTAGAGATGGGATGATAATGTGTTTATTTAAAGACTATCATTCATTTCTCTAAGTAGGTTGACTGACCTACTTACAGATGACCTATTTTTGCTAGATACAGTGGAGAAATATACACGACTTTATTGCAAATAGAGTAGTGCGCATTGCCATGTTATCCTGAAATCCTTTCTATAGTTTTAAACAAATCATTTGTGAGAAGCAAGATAAGGTTAAATTATGTACAGTGTGTTACCTTTTATGATACTGGATATATGTAAAAATATCCAGCATTTTGGCTTCAGTTAGGCACATATGAATTAATAATTAATAAAAATTGAATATTTAGGCACGTATTGTAAGACACATATAAACACTTCCAGACTTGAGCATGCATTTTCCTATCTTTGTTTTCCTTGAAAATGAAGTTTGATTAGAACAGAAAAAGTATATTTGTTATTAAGTTAGACCTGGTGTTTAATAAAATATATGTATATAGTTAGCATATCAGCTGTCTTTTATTCTCTCTGTTTGGTTTCTGTAATGTTCTACTAGGATATTGCTGGAAAATTGGCACAAACTAAAAGAGAGTTCTTGTGCTCTGGATGACAAGCATTCAACTAGGCTAAAAAGAAACATACAAGGAGTGATTACAGAGAATTAAAAGTATTTAGGGAAATCAGGTGCCCACAATGAGTTTGAGCAGAGGATGTAAATGCTTCATTGTTCTAGTCATTGGATGTATTGCCTCTGCTATTATTGGCTGAGAGGCTCTTGCTATGAAATAAGTAGCTGTAAGTATAAAGTTCAAAAATATTTGGCCTCAAATCCTTGAAGTTATGTTCCTGTTGTACCACTGTCATTAGTGAATGCATAAACTTCAGAGCATAAAATCGAGTGAAAATTGTGGTTTTGTTTCTCTAGCACATGATGGTAATGGAAGATATGCTCAAGGACTTTCTGCTGGGAGAGCATCTTCTTTTAGTTGGCAACCAGGTGAGTTAAATATTTCTTGCAATGCATGGAACAAACTCGTTATTCAATAAGGAAATTAAATCTCTGTTTCTCTTCTTTGTAATTGCATTCATTTCTGCTACTGAGGTATTTGGCCCATTTTTTAATTCCTTATTTAACAGCGTCCAGGGGTTTTATGGGCACACATTTGTGGAAAATGTAAATGCCGTAAATGTTTTTTATATGGCTGTCAGAGTGAAAAGTCAAGGCATTAATCACAGAATATTCTGAGTTGAAAGGGACCCACAAGGATTATCAAAGTACAACTCCTGGTCCTGCACAAGACCATCTGCAGGAATCACGTGCTGTGCCTCAGAGTGTTGACCAAATGCTTCTTGAATTCTGTCAGGCCTGACCACTTGCCTGGGGAGCCTGTTCCAGTGCCCAAACACCCTCTGGGTGAAAAACCTTTTTCTGATATCCTATCTAAACCTCTCGTGACATAGTAATAGTTATATGTAACATCACTGCCATTAAAATCTTCAGTTAATGGCTTTGGTTATCATTCTTGACACGCGTACATATATATGTATCAAACCACTCCTTTAAAATCTCCAGTGATAGGTAAGAGGTGTACATTTCAGTATTACGTAAATCTTACTGATAGCTAAATATTAGTTTTCTCTAAAAGAGTAATAGATTTGTATAGTTCTTTGGCTAGTATCTTTGCTGCTCAATGCTTTGTTGGTGAGGTTGATTTTTCCCCCATAAAGTAAACTCCCTTTAGTTTAGCTGTCCCTTAGCAAGGATACAATAATTTTTTAGCAGATGTTTCTCTTTCTGTTTTGCAATAGTGTTTAGAAAATGTCTAACACAAAGCACTAACGATCTAACCAACATGGCAGTGAATATTAAATGGTAATTATTATTAATGTTCATATATTGAAGTATAGTCTCATCTGCTTAGCATCCTTGTTATTAACTTGAATTTACAAAGATGGTGTATTTGAAACCTCTGTAGACTTCTGATGGATAATGCCAGTTTCTCCAAAAGGTTTAATCTCTTTATAAATAGAAATTGATCTATTTCATAAATGAAACAAGATCTATTTATTCTATTTCATAAACAGTGCTGTCTATGCCTGCTTCCAAGCTGGTATTGAAAATGCTATGTAGTACAGATTGCCTGCAGCGCCTGCTGTCAGGGAATAGCAGGAGCGGGCTGAACCACAGGAAAAATGGAGGCAGGGACGGAGTCCTTAATGACAGCCCTGCAGTCCTTCAGTGCCAAAGCAAGAGTAGCAGGTCTGGGGACGGTGGCCATGGTCACCCAAGTGCTCAGTGGCTGCCAGACAGGTCCATGGTGAATGAGGCAAGTCTGAGGTCAAGCTGGCAAGTCAAGTCAGCAGGTCCAGGCTGGGATCAGCAAGATACAGGGCCAAGCACAGCATCACCACAGTGCAGGTTGGGAAGGAACCAAGGAAAGGGCTAGAGTGTAAATGCAACTCCCAAGGCATGGGGGACAAAAGGAATCCCAGCAAGGCAAGAAAACCATGTCAGAGCTGACTGTTAATACCAACAAGTAAAACCCTAGGCGTGGGGAAAGAGCTTGTGTAGACTAGGGCTAAAATCAGAGCTCTGACACATGCCTCATTTGGCAGAAAAGTTTTGAAGACTATGCAAGTGCAATTATTAGGATATAAGGTATTTTTCCAGCAGTTGTATTCTCATCTCTAATAGCTTAATGCATGTCACATCTTTTGAGTCTCTAATTGAAGACGGCCTTAAAAGATTTGACCGGGTTGAAGTATTGGAGCATATTGCTTTAATTCCAGACATCAGCTCAGCTGTACCATTAAGTTGGAAAATGAGTTGATTTGCTGAGCTTTCTCTTTGGAAAGTCAGTAATACAGTTGTTTTTTAATTGCTAACATGCTTTTGAGTACTTCCAGGTTTACTCTTTACAAATTCGTTCCACAGTTTTTATGTGTGACTAAGAAAAGGCCAACAGGCCTTTTCCTTTTGAAATACTGTTTTTAAGTTTGAAGCGCTGTATTTGCCATTCTGCAGTCTTTCAGAACCACAGAAATCATTCTTGATTTCTTGGGAATGATCATTAACCATTTAGAAATTCCTTGGCTAATTCCTTAAATATATTACTGTAAATTTGTGCAGCTTGTGATGAATCATGTTCAAGTACTTTAAAAACAACCATATTACATCAATTGTGCTTTCATGCAGTATGTGCAGATACCTCCCCATTAGAGTTTTCATCCATTTTTTTTTATAAAGTAAATGATTAAAAAATAGGATTCTTTTTTTTTTTTTCTGTTCAGTTGCTTTTATCCAGTTCAGTCCGTATAAGAAGCTAGGGATTTGTGATTCCTTGATACATACATCAGTGTGTTTACCATTTGGAAGCAATTGATAATGGCTTTGAGGAGATACAGAGTACTGTTTTGAGTTCCGTTCTGTTAAACTTCTTGTTAGTGAATGAGTGAATCATGGAAATTCAGTGTGATAACTGAAAATTCAAATTCTCTGAACCTAGGTATTTCAAAACATATGACTAACATCCCTTTGAATGCTTGTGTTATTTCCTAGATATTTAAATGAATTGGCATTACCTTAGGACATAATTTGGTATTTCAAAATGATGACCGTGTAAGTGAGTATCTCCATTCAACTGCAATTTAATGTGCGAGGCTTGACCTGTAGTCTTTCTTTTAGAGTCTGGATTTGGTTTTGGTGGGTTGACTAAATGTGGTTTTCCACCTTTGCCTCTGTTGTTTTCACAACACATGTACACACACAAAATTCCTATTAGTTTAAGGCCTCTGTCTTTTCGAAGTCTGTAAATGTCGTTTCTTCTGTATAGCTAAGAGCTGACTGATGAGAGTCCTTTTGCTAAGATTGTTTTCAAGATACAGACTTCGATGATTTGTATCAGTAAATTAAATTATCTTGGTGGATGTTAGGGGCTGGCTTTCTTAATGAAACTGAGGAGAGTTTGAAGACAACTGTTAGATACCAACAGATATTTTTAGAAGTGCTCAGCTTCTGAAGTAAACTACTTTATAACACTTCATTCATGTTTGTTCCCTGGAGCTTATATGGCCCAGGATTTCACAACATAAATGTTTTACATGAAATATAAATATTTGTTTACAGTGGTTGATGATTTACTTTGGATGTTAACTGGAATGTGTTTCCATTTCATATACAAACAAACAGGTTTCTTTGAGTTCAGTGAATAGATAGGAATTTTCAGCTATGAAATAGCTTCCAAGTAAAGGACATGCCAGTGCTTTAAATTTGGCTTCTGATATTGCTTCCTGTATGAGCCTGTAGTTTGAGTGTGAATTAGACCATCTATGACCATCCATAGTTTTCCAAAGCAGCTGCAAGGCAGCTGCTTCTTTGGCTGAGAGTAAGAAGCTGCATGTTACTCTCACACCAGCAGGCAAAGAACAGCAAGAGCCCCTGGTTATTTCAAATGTTGCAGTGACTGTTTACATACTCGTTAAATACAGGTCTTGCAGTGGCTTTTGAGCTTCAGGAGACAGACTGGAGTAGTGATTCTTACTACCAAGGAAAATTTTTAGGCTGTGTTTTTGTGATATTTTTCCTGATGGATGATGTGCAGTTCATGGATTGGCCACTACTTGCTATCTTTTACTGTCTCCTTGGATTTTCTTTGGTAAATGCAAGAGAAACTATGTTAATAAATAGAATTTGTTTCTGTGGAAAACCTTGGAAAATAGCAGTGGCTGAAATGGTTTTATTTTGTCTCACAATTTTAAATGTTAAATATAACATTTCCCAAATCGTTGCATTTGGAAGTTATGTAAAGAGATGTGTTGGATGCTTTCACCTTTATTATTCATAGGTGAGGTCTTGGCAACCATCGGCTGTCTTTGAAGATACCAAATATAGTATTTATAGTTACATAGGATCTGTGGCTTTCTGGATAGAGAAGGCTCACAAGCCTCTCACTTCGAAATTATTTTATGGCCTTGAAATTCTAAAACACCCAACAGCGTGTTAAGCAAAATTGAAGTTATTTTATTTGGCATCACCCTGTTGCCATGATGTATTGAGTGAGCTGTTCAGAAGTAGAATGAAGAATTCTGTGATAGTGCTAAATGTTGTAAATAATCTGAAAAAAACTCTGGCAGCACTTGTTAGAAGTGTTGATGTGAGCCCACAGTAAGTAGACTATCAGACATACACGAATTATGACTACTGTGTCCAGCGGAGGGCTACGAAGGTGGTGAATGGACTGGAGCATCTCTCTTATGAGGAAAGGTTGAGGGAGTGGAGCCTGTTTAGCTTGGAGAAGGGTCTTGTCGGTGTATACAAATACCTTAAGGGTGGATGTCGAGACAACAGGGCCCAATTCTTTTCAGTGGTGCTCAGCAATAGGACAAGGGAAACGGGCACAAACTGAAACACAGGAAGTTCCATCTTAATATGAGGAAAAAGTTCTTTACTGTGAAAGTGACAGAGCATTGGAACATGCTGCCCAGAAGTCTCCTTCCCTAGAGATACTCAAAACCCTCCTGAATGCGATCCTGTGCAGCCTGCTGTAGGTGAACCTGCTTTAGCAGGGCAGTTGGACTAGATGATCTCCAGAGGTCCCTTTGAACCCCAGCTATTCTGTGATTAAAAGAACTTAGAAACATAATGACATTCTGGTGCATTTGCTAATATATTTCCCTGATAGAATGTGATTTCATCCTTTCTGCTGCCTTTCTTTAACTGAGAGATCAGCTTACATGAATTCTTGGGCTCACACTAGGAATTTATTTTATTCTTGAAGAATTTAGTGGGAAAAAAGATTGAGTCTTTCTTAAATATATTTAAAATTACATGCTTGATTAGATCTTTTCTTCTAATATAATATTTTTATTCCTAACTCACTGTGAAATTGAATTAAGTACAAACTGAGAGTGTAATAATAGCAGTCATCAAAAAACTTGAAATAGCAAATGCTTGGTATTTCAACTTTTCTAGAAATAAAAGTCTTGTTTTCCTGCTTAAACTTGTTTAAAAATAGAGTTTCCGCTGCAAGTCAAGAATGTACTATCCTAAACCAATTTTTTATTATTATTGTGAGCATGAAGAAACTGAGCTCCAAATGAGCTAAATTGGGCCAAATACTATGATATTTCTTGTCTAGGGAATTAGGTATGACAGTTGTGGAAAACTCGGAAAATATTTCTCTTTGACTTGATACAGTCAAAACAGTGTGTACACATACGAGAATAGGCATGCTTGTTAAATGTGTCTCTGCTTACAGTATTGCCTTCAGCCTTTACACATTAAACTGAAGAACCAGAATTAAAGAAGAAACAAGGAATTGATTTTTCTTTTGGATATTTCTTCTCACAGATTCTTTCCATCATAAACTTTTCATGCGCTCCTCTCCATTGGACCACAGTTGTCTTACCTCACTGGAAATATAAAGATTGTATTTAGCCCAACAGGGCTCTGGGTTGAAGAGCTCTGGTTGTACTTAAAGTCAGAAAAAGGCGTAAATGCTACAAGCTTATCTACAACTACAGCCAGAGATGTATCCAAAGCATTCCATTCATGATTCCTATCAGAGAATTTAGTTTATTTTTACGGTGAAATTTTCTTCTTTTGCTGTCACTATAATTTTTGCATGCCCCAGATGATAAACTTGTAATAAAAGAAATGAGATACTAAACCACAGAACACTTACTGTTGTAACTGATAAATACGTAGATTGCAGCTGGGGCAAGATTTAACATCATTGCTCTTGTACAACTATTTAAATTTGTTGCTAACATTCAAGCAAGGTAGCCATGATACAGTCGATTGCAGTGGTCCTCTGGTAGCAATGTCTAGTGTCTGTTGATGGCACACCTTCTGCAGTTACTAAAATGCATTATTCACATTTGTTCCAAGCAGGGCTTCCTAACACGTGGAGTGTGTGAAATAATTCTGTGTAGGTACTGCATGTTGCTTTGCTGATAACAGTACATTTTTTTAGAAAACAAGAGACACATCCTCTGGTCTAAAAATTGCAGCCTCAACCGAAATACATGCATTGCAAATGTCTTTGTTGACAGAAACAGGCAAGCTGTGGCCATGGAAGGTGGTTTGGTGCCAGACCCAGTGTTCGAAACTGCCTATTATCAAAAGTGTTTTCATTTTCCTCATTTTCATTGTTCAGCCAAAATTTTCTGTGATAATGATAATACAACACTTTCTGTAAAGTTAGAAACTGAGAACTCTTACATGAGGGTTCTGTGTACTAAAATTTATTGTTAAGTCAAATTTGTCTTTCATGCTCTAATAATGCAATTTTAAAATTAATTATGAAATAAAATTTCCTAAGGTGAAAAAGTGATAAACTGCTTTTTTACTGGTTTCAAAATTTGTTTCATTCTTTTGTAATGAAACAGGTGTTCTGCTGTGCATGACAGCTGTGCTCTGATATGGAGAAGGTGTGATTGCAGTGTTTCAGCTGAAGGGCGGTACTGAAGAGCACAACATGGCAACCTCTTTAGCTGCTTCAGTATGACCTGCAAATCATTTAAAAGAAAATAAAAATGAGGCAGCATGGTTTAGATTTTTTTCNCAGACTGTTAATTTCAAAAACTTGGGTCCAGTTCCTTTGGACTATAACTTTATTGACTTCATTTGGGCTGTGCAGGGGATAAATTTGTCCCACTACTGTCAGGTCTGCATCCTGAATTGCAAAATGCCTCCTGGGACTTGTAACAACCTTGTTTATATTTGAAACTGCAGCTTCTGCTAGGAGATTAAGTCATTTCATCCTTGGTAGCAAGTGTTTACAGTGTCAGTTAGAAGGATTTTTAACTAAGGGATTATTTTGCCTTCTAATTGCATAATTTCTTGTTTGTTATTCATTAGTGCAGATATTTACTTCTCATTTTTCTATTTCAGTTGTCCCATATGTCTGATGGAGTAAAAATTGTCTAATATTTGCTTTCTGAAGTATTTTTATTCTGTTCAGCTGAAACACCAACACAGATGTTCTTTTCTGTCTAATTAGCATATGTTTATATTTCTGTTAAATTAAGTAACTGCAATAGTGTGTATATAAATAGCACACAGCAAGTGTTAAAGGCATACTGGCTTGTCCTCTGAATGTTACCTTAGGCTGCACTAATTGCAAAATTATGTGAGATTATGTTCTGAACCCGATCCAACTTAAGCTCAGTCTTTTAGTATGTTCATATGAAAGGTAGTTCAGGTTATTCCTGTTTAAATGGTTTCTCTAGCTGTCTGGATGTCCAGAAGATCCAGCTTGATCCTTGATAATCAGGGCGAAAAAGGGTGACTTTGTTGCCGTTTTTGTAATTTCTTGTTTCTTAAGTGCCTGTAACGAGAGTTGGTTTGGGGGCTTTTTTTCCAAAATGTCTTAGCATTTTCCACATTTCTTGTTCACCTGAAGAAGACTACTACACATATTCCTTATCCCATGGAGGTCAGGTGAATTTGGAACAAACCTGCTCTTCTTGGCCTTACACTAATGCATAGTACTTAAGGAACAAACTCATCCAAGCTCTTGTTTTTGCAGTTTCTTAATGGTGCTGAAGTGCCTTCTGAGTATCTTTGGTCTCTTCCTTCCTTTCTATTATATTGTGACTTCTCAGTGGAGTAGCTGAGACAAAGAGGAGTGGTAACTTGTCATCAAATAGGAATGTAGAGGGATGGAATCAAGCTTTGACGTGAACTTTGCTCCAGCTACTGTTGCCAGCCAAAGATTTTATGTGGTACACCACAGCCTCTGTGAAGGCACACAATGTACCCTCTGAAGCAGTTCAGTCTAGAAGTTGGGCAATGTTAACTTGTTTATAATAGCTAAAACCTGGTGGGAATGCCTTTTGGCTTTTAAATACTGCATGCACCTTTTAAAAAAGTTATGATGTTCTGAAATTGAAGTATACTTAAAATAAAATAAAAGGAGATACGCAGAGACTGTGGCGAGATGCACAGATAAAAATGAAGGAAGGGTGAGATGTGGTCATGGCACAGCTCCCATTGACTTCTCTGGATTACTTTGGTAACTGTGCTCCTTCCCTTCCTCCACAGTGGTCCTCCACCATGCTTGTGTCCTCTGAGCACTCTCAGAAGTGAGGTGCTCTCCTCTTAATACACTTGGTGATAACAACAAACATGCAAAACCAGTTGTTTGGTCCTCTTTCTATTGGAATGGGAGTGAAAGAAAAACACTAGCAGTGTTATTTTGTAGTTGGGAAAATATTTTTTTCAGGAATAATTCTAAGAATCTATCATAAACATAAAATCCACATGCGCTTTTGGTTAGTGCGCACAAAAGCCAATTTTTTTTTTAAATTACAGTAACCACTTTGTTTAATATTAAGTATGTTTTACATTGATTCAATATGTTGATCTATTTCATCATCTTTGTACTTGCCACAGCTGGCTGGAGTCCCACTCTGCACTGAAATGGGATATGCAATCTGCTTGGGATTGGTACAGAAACTGTATGCAGACATCTGCCCAGCCATCTTTAGCTCTCTTAGGAAAGGAAGCTGCTTTCAACATGGGTGTTTTGTGCTTGACATTAGGAGTATTCCTGTTTATTCACCCATTTATGATTTTAAGTATCTGACTGCAAGTAGCAGGAAACATATGTGAATAAAACTGTCTCTGTGCACCACTAGGGGATTCTTAGCCTGTTTCTGGTTACATTCTATGTCTCTGATAAAATTTCTGAACTTGCATATTTCTCCCCAAATGAGTATGTCCTATAAGTTCCTGCAAGAACCTTGTGAGCACGATTTCATCCCCTTTTCACAGCAGTGGAGAACTGTTTCAGGTGACAGTTTTCAGAAACTACTGGTGAAAGGTGTTAAGTGTGTTGCAGCTTCTTACTACACCTGTGTAAAGCTGTAGATTCTTCTGAAGAATCAAATGGAAGAAGATTTGTGAGGAGGCGTGTGGCAGAGCATTAACAGAGTTGGCTCTTCTGTGTGGGAGTCAAATCTGCAGTAGAATGTAGGTAGTTCTATTTTTGTCTCCTCTGTGGTATTTTTTCCTCTGCTCTCATGGTGAGAACTCTCCTTCTGTGATTTCAGCTATTATACATATGTGCATGATTCTCCATTCTTATAGATGTAGTCAGAGAGACTGTGGTCTCATTTTAAGAAGCTTAAACAGTTTGCAATTCTGCAGCTGGCAGTTACCGTCACTCAGCTAGAACTTAACAGTCATAAATGTCATAACTTGCAGCTCTGAAGACTCCTATTCTCTTTCAATGCCAAGTGAAACAGATTAGTGAATCTCAAATTGGTTTAATCTAATCTCTTTAATCTTTCTTTGGGTTATATTTATCTTCTTTACTTTACACTGGTGTGGACTACTAGATGCATTCATGCAGTCAGAGTGAGAATCTCAGCAGAGGGACAGTGTCTTGTTGAACAGCTTTTGGCTGGGCTATAATTAAGCTTTTCTCTCTACTGTTTCCTTTTCTTTTATTTTGCAACCTTTAGCACTCTAGCTGGTATTCTGAGCTTCCAAGTCTGCAGCCACATACTTGTAGGAGAGATAAGAATTTCTGTATGTGTGCTGTCATCTTGGTCTGCATCTACATTAGCATTTTAGACCAGAACTAGAATGTACTTTTCAAGGAAATCTACTTACTGCAGTTTGATACATACTCATCTCTCTTAGGATGAGACTGAAATGGAGGATGTTCTCCTGCAGCCCACCTAATTTGTGCTCTTTGATAATTCCTTCCTGGGACCATGTTAGACCTGGACTGAAATACCAGCTCCCAAAATGCTTTTATAGGACACACCAGGGTGTTGGCAACACCTAATTCACTGTCATCATTTTGCACAGCTTGCTAATGCAGACATCCTGCAATAGAGTTATAGATCAGTTTTATCTCCAGCTGAATTCTGTTTCCATCTGGGTCTCTTTTGGTTGCTCCAGTAGAATGGGATCAGCAACTATTACCTAGGCTGTGCCCAAATTCCACGTGACAGTTACAGGATGTTTCTTACAACCACCAAGAATTAACTTTTCCCATTAAGTGCAAGACAACTTCCTAGCATTGACATTGCAATACCTTTGTGAAATAAAAAGGCTGGAAAAACTTATGTTGGTTAAAGGATGCACAGCATGTGTGATGTAACTCTAGAGACACAATCCTTTTTCTGGTTATTTCTATTAAGACAGGTAAGTATTTTGTGAAGATATGTATAAAATAGAATATACATAATCAACTTGTGTTCAGAATTTTCTCAAATAGATTAAAGTTGTATTTAGCTATAAAGGAGTATGGAGAGTATTCTAACCGTTTTGGCAAGTTATCTTTTCTGTCTTTATAACTCTTAAATATGTACGTCTGTATTATGTCTTAATATTATATTTGTTTACTGCAGGGTGTTGGGAAAAACAAGGTTGTTGACAGATTCCTTCACCTTTTAAACAGACCCAGAGAGTATTTACAGCTGCATAGGTAAGAACGTGTTAAATTTCCATACCTTGGGTTTTTTAGTCAAATTTCTCATGTTATTAAAATTCATGTTTCTGAAGTTTAATGTGTTCTTACTGTTTGAACAAAGACTCCCTATTATGGTAAGTGGCACACAGACCACAGGAATGTGTCTGACAGAGGCAGTAAACTGACAGGTTGAGGAGTGGGGACAAGAATGTGATGCAGTCACCTTGTTTGATATATGAGGAAGTAGAAGTCAAAGTGTGGTGATGTTAAACTTTATTCAAAAAACAAGTAATATTTTGCTGTCATTTCTGGAAAGATTTCCCTAAGCATGAGGTATTGTGTGAGGGAAAAGTTATTTGAATATATCACTCATCAGACAAGAAAGATTTTACATAGTAAAGGCTTTTTGGCTTTTTTCCTGTGGCACTCCTGCTAAGTGCATGTATTTCTTTCTCACCCATAAAAGTTTGGATTCGAAAATTACATCACAAGCTAAAAGACAGACTTCAAGACAATAAACCAACCGAAAACAATTCAAAAGCTGAAATAATAGGAAATTATCTGCCTGCTTTTTATGACATGAACTTGAAACCAATGAATTGAATAAAGAATAAATATGTCTTGAAGACTCGTTTTCAATTGAACTGAATCCCATTTCAGCTTCATTCCTAATCTTTATCTCTTTGTCTTCAACTTCCTGGCTTCTTCACCCTGTCTCTTTCCATAATCACTGTTTTTAAATAGTGCTAATAAAAATGTTGATCTTTAGTGTTTTGCCTGTTAACAGCACAGTCTCTGTAACACTTTCTCTCTCACTTTCTCACCCAGCTTTTTGTCTTCAAATGTCTTGTACTTGTGTTCCTGATACTTGGATAGCTCTATCTCATTACTTTTCTACTGCTGCTTTCCTTTATACCGGCTATTCTAGACTTCCATCGCTTCTATGTGAAATACTGCTTTTGTGACCTCCTACTTCCAGCTTTGCATTAACTTTCCTGCTTGGAACAGCCACCCACTCTGTCTTGATAAAATACACTGTGATTTTTGCAAATCCCAGTTGTATCACAAAGTACTACAGTATTTCTGTCCTTTTGTGTGTTCTCCAGTGAGATGTGATGAAGCAGAACAGTGCTTTAGTATGAATTCAAATAGCTCAGGAGAACATTGTGTAAGCACCATGTTTGGGGTATTCATGGGGCTGGAGAAGGTATTAATTGCATCATGCTACTTGATGCATCGCTAGGAAAAAAACTGCATTTATTGTCTTGCCAATACAGTCTTCTATAGTCTCTGTAAGGTACTGCTTGTGATTACAGGGGTTTAGAGATAGGTTGAAGTAGAAAATGAAGCAGAAAACTATGATCAGTCTACAAAAAATAATTTGTGAATATAGAAAAATCAGAAATTTCTATTTCCTAGGTAGCATTTTAAAATACTATATGAAGAACTCAGTCTATATAATATTTTGGTTATACTTTATGGGGTGTTTAAACAAGGTTTACAGTATTGTTAGAGCACTCTTCTGGATTCAAAACAAAGTAAGAGCAAGTTTACAAAAAGCCCAAACAGTTTTCTAGTAAGCTTTTACATACTTTGTGGGGGAGATTCAGTCAGTAGCTTATGGCATAGATGTACTTCATTAGAAAATATTCTAGAATGTGCACTTCATCTTTGATAGCCCTGTGTGTTTCTTCAGATTTCCTAGCTAGCTACCGTAAGTACGTTTAAGCATGCCAAGGAAAGTATTTCTAAATATAATGCTTTTAATGGTGCTCGTATACCTGAATACAGATCTTGACAAATTGGTTAGGGTGGGGTTTTTTGTTGGTTTGGGGGTTGTTTTACTGTCTTGATGAAAGAGGGTAAGGAGTTCTGCTGCTCCAACTCTGCATATATTCAATGACATTCAAGCAGTGAGTATTTAGCTTAGAGGCAATAAGCTATTACCAGGAGTAATTTTGAAATCTCACATGTCTTGTACTTGAAGATGATGAGAGGAGATAAAGACAGGAGTGTTTTTCCTTAAACTTCCTTTCTGACATCTGTATTTACTTGCTCTGCAACTGATTCACATGGGAAGGGTCAGTCTGACCTAAAGGTTTCGATTGCTTATGGAGGTTATAAATTCTTTCTCTTAACCTTTCATGCAGCACCTCATTAAAAAGTTTTGTGTTCTTGAAATTTTTAAGTCTTATAAATCATTTTGGTACCATAAAGAGGAAGGAAGCTGCAATTAGATTCAATAATGACAGAAATTAAGAAAAATGTGTGCTTATAAATTATTTAAGAAGTTGGCTGCTTCTTCTTGCATACTTCCTAATATTAACAGCTGATCAGGAGTTGACCAGCTATCTCATTACATTAATGTGGGATTATGAGGACAGGTAGTATGGCATAGGCTCAGCACAGCCGCTTCCTGGGGCTGCACTTATAAAGCACTTTGTTGCTTTTCTGTGTTAAGGACGAATTTTCCTCTGCCAGGATTTCCCTGTCACTCTTTTCCTACAAGAGTAAGTTTCAGCAGAGAAGTCCTGAATTCTGTTTTCGCTTCTGGTATGGTTGTCTCCAGTTTGTTCATCCAGGACACCGGCTACATGTTACAGAATAAAAAACAGCTTTACCTTGTCTAATATTAAAGAACTTTTAAGAGTTCTTTATAGAAATTAAACATGTCCTGGTTTTACAGCCAGTAACTCAGAAACTGTCTGTAAGAAAATTTTATGTTCTCCAAGCTAATATAGCAGAGTCAAGTATTTGTGTTGCTCCTAAATTAGTGAGCTTTGGAAAGCCTCATTATTTTATGAACTTTTCTGTTACTAATTTTGCTCTCTCTCCTGTGAGTGATGTGGAAAGAATTTTCCAGTGGTTCTACGCAAAAATCTGACGTTAAATTTGGTAGACTAAATTGGTATTTCATTAAATCAGGGAAATAATTTTCATGGAAACTGATAATCATAGAATCATAGGATATCCTGAGTTGGAAGGGAACCACTAAGATCATCAAAGTCCAGCTGCTGGCCCTGTGCGGGACCATCCGCAAGAGTCACACCATGTGCCCGAGAGCATTGTTCAAACGCTTCTTGAACTCACGCACGGTGTGACCACTTCCCTGGATAGGCTTTTCCAGTGCCCAACCACCCTCTGGGTGAAGAACTTTTTTCTGATATCCTAAACCTCCCCTGACACAACTTCAGGCCATTCCCTCGGGTCCTCTCACTGGTCACCACAGAGTTCAGTGCATGCTCCTCTGCTTCTCCTCCTGAGGATATATTGCTCTATTATTCTTCACTCTATACTTATGTGTTATTATATCTTGCTTTTTTTATTTGCTCATGATGATACCTTGCATTGAATTACAAAGTCATTAAAACCAAGAAGATTCCACAGAAAGAAGAAAAAAAAAGTAAAACTTTAGAGAAGACTCAGGCAAGAACATATGCCCTATTAAGACTGTAAAATCCTTCTTAGCACTGATGAGAGTAATAGATAAATATAAATCTGTAAGCTCCCAGCTCTCCTACATAAAAATGTCAGAAGAAAGTACCATGGACTTTAAACAGTTGTCTCCTTTGATATGATCAAAGAAAAAAAAGATTAATTTACTTCTCTTAACATCAGATTACTAACTAATTGCACAAGACAAGAATGGTCTTGCTGGAGAGTAAGATGTTCTTTATCTGTCATTTTAACATTTAAGTTTGCATCTATTTGGAATGAAGTCATACTCTCAAGCTGTTTTTTATATTTCAATTAGAACGATTTCTCCTCCTTGCAGTTACTATTTTTGTGTTGACTATATTACAGAACTACAGCATTTATCCTTTTGTTTTCAGTGCATGCTTGACTTATTGTTCCAGTTTGGGGATTTTGGAAGGATTTTTTTTGTTTTGTTTGGAGTTTTTTTTTGTTTTGTGGGGATTTTGGGGATTGTGAAGAGATTTCTGATAAAAAGTTTCCTAAAAGCCTGGGTTCTGACTAGGAAGATGTAAACTTTAGTGACACAATTTTTATGGTAGCTTCTGGTGGTATAAATGAGGTGCTAAATGTGTAGGCATGTGAATTAATATATATGTGTCAAGTTTTTGGAGTCATATGTTGTTATCTGATCTTAGATTTCAGCAAAATACGCTGCTACACTTTAATAAAAAAGCATAAAAAAATGAAAAATTATTTACATGTCATTTATTCTGATATACTAATTGAGGCAACTAAAAACAACTGGAAAAATATTGGGAGAACACACAGTGTCACCTCAAGACCTGTGAAAGCTGTCACCTCTGTTCTGCTGGTGCTGGATTTGCTTTAAGTCACATAGCCAAAAAAAAACCTACTGGTAACATGAAATCTCTAAAATTGTTATCTGCTATCATGAATTGTGCTCCTAATTGTTCTGATAGCAAACAAAAACCTCTCTGTCTTGATAGAAAAAAATTACAAAAAATTAATTGCAGGACATCTGTGTTCCAAGTAACATGTTTGTTAGGTTCAGGGAGGCATGAAGTTCATTTTTTTATGTCAAAACCTTTTATTTAAAGTTTGGTGTACATTGTGCTCCTTGATTTTTTGAGATATTCAAAATCTGGACACTGGACACTATCCTAAGTACCTTAACTCTATGTGGCCATGCTTTAGCAGTGGAGTTGGACTAGCTGACCTCCAGAGGTGCCTTCCAACCTCAGCCACTCTAATTCTGTGATTTAGCAATTTCTGCCAGGTAGCAGCTGGATGACCCCAGCTAGCTCTTGTTCTAGGGATGTTGTAGTAATGTGACTCCCAAAAAAAAAAGTTAAAAGAAGTTTATCTTATCTTCATAAAATCATGTAATCCAGCAGTCGTTGTTGCATGTGGGGAGACCATTTGCACTGTCCTTAGCCGGTGCTCAAATGTGTCAGTAGGAACAGTGGTTAAAGTTATGAGAATTAAGAAACAGCTTCAGACTCGACATTGTTTTCAAAACAGTGTGTAATGAGATTAAATTTGATAACTTCTAGATCATTTATTTATTGTTATGGTATGCATGTAAATAACGAGTGGTTGTTGAGCAGAAGTTTCTCAGATATGTTTCCAGCTTCATGCTGTGTCGGCCACAGATTAGCTGTAGGAAACGCAGTATTTGGAGCCCACAATCTCCTCTGCAGACTGTCTATCACAAACATTCCTCTATACAATTGAGAATGTCCAGGAATAAAGAGTACTGGTCCTTTTCTGTTGTGATGTGAACTTGGTTACTCTTAACTAGTGGGAGAACTGGATCCCTCCTCTGAGCTACTGTGGATGTGGCCACTGAAGTTGTGATGAGTAAAGCTAGTCAACTTCAACTCTAATGTTTTCAGTGTGTAGATCTGCATAAGAACATCACCATCACTTACAGAAATAGAAGCTTTTGATGAGTAGACTGCAGTGTCATCTACATCAATAATTTATTGATGGCTATGAATGGATTTTCTGCTGCTCAAAACCTCAGTGAATCTGCAGAAGATGTGAAATGATTAGTTCCGTTCCATTGTTCTCCTTCTGTGTATCAAGAAAATAATCTTCCAGGAAATTAGTTTATTGTGGAAAAAGAGAGTATGAATCTTCATAGAGTCATATGACAAAAAGAGGGAGTGTTTTTTAGTGTATGAGGGTTGTTCTCTATGAAGTCAAAAAAGTTAGAACAGCTTGTAAATATAATGTGATGCCTTTTCATGAAAATAGAGAATGTAGGAAGTTTTCTTCTTTAGCTTTTGATAAAACAGGTTTTACCCCAAAATTAACTGTGTTAAGTCTTAGTTCTCCATATATTTTTCCTTACAAGTTGAGATAACTTATTTTTCTAAGCATTGACATATAAGCATTTGACACTAAAGCAATTTATCTTTGTTGTAAATGTGATGTTTGACACTGTCGATGGAATACTAACTGCTGTAGAAATTCTGTTTTGTATCTGATGATCTTACTGTTTTCTTTCAAGATATTACACTGCCTTGTTCTATGTGTCCCAATACATTTCCTTTCAGAGAGTTTGCTTATCACATCTTGATTTGATATCACATCTTCCTGTCAGAGTTACTATATTTATTCTAGTGACTGATGATTGGAAAGTGTGATGCAGGGTTCATTTTAAAAATCTACTACATTTTGTGTTGTGCCTTTTCTAATTCCCTAATAAATTACAGTAATCTGATGATCTTTTTTCCAAAACTTACCTGACTTTGCATATGTTATCCTTTTCAAAACAAACGTAATTTTGCTGTGATCTTTAACAATCAAATTAATGGGAAGGTTAGGGTCGGAAAATGAGCTTATGGTGTCTCTACAAGCAATACTTACTACAAACTGTCCATTAATCTTTAGATCTTAATTTTCTTTCCCTCTTTTTCAGCATATGTAATCAGTATAAAATCTAATTACCTGTTTCCCCTATTGAGATAATTTAAAACTACCCTTTCAGCTTTATTGACTTCAGATTTTTTAAATTCTAATTTAAAAAGTTGTTTCAGAATAAACAGCTTCCTTTGCCCAAGGCACAGGTGGATACTAGAATTACAGTGTACTTGTTCTCAGAATTGCATTTGATTATCATCTCTTGAAAGAATATAGGACGACATGATATAAATTTAGATGCTGATATAGCTCTGCAGGTCTGTTTTTAAAAATGAATGATGCAGAAAATCTATCTCTGTAGTGGGCTGTTGAAGGAAGTGTTCTATAGCTGCACTGGTTTATTTCGGTTGAACTCAGCAAAGCCAGGGGTGTTGTGTTTTTGTTTGTTGGCGGCCACAAAACAAAAGTCTAGGTAATTTTTCCTCATGATACGTGAGTCATGAATGTTTAGATTATTTTCTTTTAATGTTGTACTTTGTAGTGTGTGCTTTACTCTTTATGTAGTTCATGTTTGGAAATAAGTAATAAGATGACACATTTTTGTCATGAAGATTTATGTTGTGAAGCGCTGAGTGTATTGGCTATATAATAGGTGTCTTCATGGTTTTTTACTTTTTTTACCTGTTTTCTTAAATACGTTTTCAGTCAATACAGAGTTGCAGTGCGCAGCTTCCAAGATTTCATGCCAGCTGATGGTCCCTGTTTCCAGTGTTAGCTTTTCATAAGCTGGCTGACTAGCTCTGCTATTGTCAGATTCCAGGTGTTCGAAAGCTACTTCATTTGTCTTTTTTGTAGGAATTGAATTCAGCTTTAATATCCTGCTGCATAGCCGTTATGGAGAAATAGCTCAGGTTAGAAGACCCTGTTGTTTCATTTTCCTCTAAAGCTGAAGTAAGAGTTTCTTACTGTTTACTCAATTAAATGTATTCTTACAAACAATAAGGGAAGCTGCAGGGTGTCATGTTTCCCTATTTATGGATTTTACAATTAGGGTGAGTGAATTTTGCATCTTGTTTTGGCAGATGGATCACATATAAGTAATTGTGTAACTTCAGATTTAAGCATATAACATGAATTAAACATAATTCCCTTTGACCTTTCTTCTGCCACCTGCAGTCATACTGAGTAATAAGTACCTTTATAGTCCGAATAATTTCTTGCGTTTTAAACAACTTATGTCCTGCTGAGTAGCTGTTTGCAGACTAGCAGGAAAAAAAAAGGTGGATTTAATTATCAGTGCATACAGATAAGTCAAAAAGCCTTTACAGGGTCATTTTTAACAGAGCAATGAGACATCTGGTTGGCTTTTCACATATTTCAGAATTTCCTAAACATAGCAGTCAGATCATGCAATGCAATGGCTCTGTGATGGGTTGGCTAAAGAAATTAATTTGTAAATGTCAAAATCATGCAGATTGATTCTTTGTGCTGGGATTGCCTGCTCTTCATCAGGATAATCCATGAGTGGATTAACTAACCAATTAACAGCTTCAAATGGCCTTTGGACTAATTATTTTTCAAATACTCTTTAAAATTAGGTCACAACAGATGGGTATATTAATGTCTGATTGACATGTAATTGAGGAGAAATACGTATCTATGTACATAGGTATTTAGATAATAAATGCCTCACAGAAATGAAGAACGATTTCTAGAGCATACATTCTGCATCTCTGATTTTTCCTTTCAACTACCATGAAGTTTCATTTGGTGAATCAGAAGAAGGCCAAAGCTGAACTTGGTTTATGTAACCTTGTTACCATGAGCAGGGACCCCTAAAACACAAGGTTGCCTTGCACAAATAATCTCTTACCCTTTTAGCCTCAGTGTAAGTACGTACAAAAGCCAGGACTGTATTCTTCTGCATTTGTCAAGATGGAGTAATTCCAGGGAATGTGAGTGTTTGTGATATTAGCTGAGGCCCTGACACTGTGTCCTGTATTTCGGCATAAGCCTTCCTGGGGACTCAAATCTTAAAATAAAGCATTGGAACACCTTTTGTTAAACTAGAGGCTAACATCTAACTCTCTGACACTGATGGAAGTTTCTCCTGGCACGGTTCATAGTTCTTCTCCAGGAAGAAGGCATTGCTGTCAGTGAAACAGAAACTGTCACAGTAGTATCTTTGAGTAAGTCTGCAGACCTCAGAAATAGCATCCTTTAGGGTAAATAATGCAACAGTAGCAAAAAATAAATAAAAAACAGTGATATGAGCTAATAGAAAACATGAGAAGAATTCTCAGAAGTCCTACTATGAACTGAGTGGCACTGTCAGAGAAGTTGCTGTATTTATATATTTTTTTTCTTTTTCTTCTTCATTTTTTTTTATTTTTTTCTTTATAAATGGAGCTCTTGTGAGAATGGCTTCCTTGATAAAAATAAAAGTACATTCTTAGGATCAACATTAGTGAGCTTTTCGTATTTTTCTTTTACAACTGGGCAAAGACAAAATCGGTTCAGTTGAGTAAGATGACAGTATGTCAGACAGCTTTTCTCACTCACTTCTGCATTCCTACAGTCTTGCTTCTTTGTGTCAGGCCTATTTTCATCTTGGGTGCTAAATGTGATGAAATTAGGAGGTTTTGGTATTCATGTCTTTGTTAGAGCCTGTTAGTTAATATGAAGGTGCTGTTATTACTAAGTGAAAGTGAATTGGAGTTTTTAGTTTCTTTCCTGTGGGAATTTTGAGTGCCAGACATATTTTACATTTAGGAAATGCTGCTTGCCATGTTGTTCAAAAATATTTTAGACTTTTTGTATTTTAATCTTTCTATATTTCAGTGTCTTTATATTTACATAATTCATTACAAAGTGGAAATTTAAGAAAAAACCCTAAGAGAGACAATTTATTTTTAGCCATTCTTTAGTGTGTTTGGGTCATGTTAGGTTTCTGAAGAACAGAAATTAATGATATGTAAGTGTACAGCATATGATTCTGAAAGGAAAATAACATTAATCTGTAATAACCCTTGTAAAATCATTCTTATATATTTGTCTGAATGTAATAGCCTAAGCAAATACAGGAGTTTTGCGTACACTTAAGTTATCAAGCCAATAGAATTAATATTTGACTTACATTTAACTTCTGTAATACATTGCAAATCCCCCAATATATTTCCCTAAATATTGAGGCCGAATATCAACAAAGTAGAAGAAAGATTAAATAAGAAAAAAATTAGAAGATAGATTCAGGATGTCAATTTTTATTTCAGTTTGATACCCTCTGTATTTCTTCTGATTATGCTTCTTTTGTAATAGCACTTAAATGAACTGTAAACTCTTGTCGTGTTTATTTTCCCCAAAAATATGTCGATTCTGTCTTCTCCGAAGAATGAGATCGTCCAAAGGATTTGTGTGGGCTGCTGGTTATTATGGAATACTAAGCACAATTTAGTATTCTGTATTAGGGGGTTGTAAGTAATCTCTGCAGAGCCAGAGGATTAACTCGCTCACAAAAGTAAAATAAACTGTTTCATGTTACAGTAAAACACCATTTGATGTTTTTGTCTTTTCTTGTGTCATCACCTGTGACTATCCACAGCATCACTAGAGATCTTAATTCCCTGGTGTGTTCTGTTCACTTTATTGTTTTTCATACATTAGCTCCTAAGTGCAAATTTATGGTCTGTAAAGCATCCTGTAATGCATCTTCCTTTACATTATTCTTGGCCTATGCTTTCCTTGGGTCCTCTCATTTTCTCACCTTTCTATTACTTTAAAGAGATCACAGTTCAAATTTGACAAACTCTTCCCTTTTTTGTCTCATATTAATTCCTCAGAACATTTTTCCATGAGTTATTTCTGACTAATTAGTACCTGTGACTGTGACCTTCATGTACTCTAGCGTTTGGTTTACACATTTTAAAATCCTTCTGCATCTGCAACTGTTTAGACTTGCACCACAGATGTTAACTGATATTGGAAATAGGCTGATACATACAATCTGAGAATTTAGTCCCTAAATAATGTGTGTTCAAGAAAAAAAAAAGTGTTGTTATTTTTGGATCCATTATTGATTTCTCTGCCCATTGTATAATTGCTTAGACACACAGGATGACAGTAGAAGCTTTGTTTTTGTGTGCATGGTAGGATTTCTAAAATAATAGATTAGTGCTACTGCTTATTTTACTGATTTAAAAAATTGTGTGTTGCAAGTGAATACGATGTTAATATAACTATCCAGGGCAGGGCTACTTGTGACAGGCAACATTTGATGGGGTTAAATGAAATGAAGGTAGTCCCATCTTTGTAACCTTTCCCTTTCTGGATTAAAGTTCAGATCAAGTAGCCAAACATTAGAAGTCTCTCTCTGCCCTCTGCTTTATTCCTGTGCGTGGAAACTGTGGGATAAATCAATTGTGGGCTTAAAGCTAAACAAGAAATTATTAGTTATTAGGGACAGAAATCCTGCTGACAGCAGATTTCAAATAAAGGAAACGTGCAAGTTAGGCTCTCAGTTTAAAACTGTAACTGGAAGCTGACCACTTAGTACTGTGCTGCAAACAATACTGTTTGATTTCCTGTACCCATGGAGCTTATCAGAATTGTTGGTTTTTTACAAGGTGTTGCAGAATTAAAGATAGAACTAAGTGGATATTTGGAAGAGTGAGTCAGCTAGGCTTTGGCAAACAGTTTTGTTACACAGCACAGCTGTGAAAGGTAAGAGATTTTTGTTGCATCAAATGTTACCTACAGTGCAAAGGTTACCAATCTTACCGATGGACCAGTATGTGGATCTCAAGCAGCGTTAAGAGAGGTTCTCCTGATGGGTTTTGTCCTGTGATCAGCCCATCATTCTTTTGACATAGACTAATCCAAATTTTGAAATACAGGAGGAAAGGGATGGAAAAACCTACTTGCCCTAAGACTGAATTTCCTGTTGCCCATGAAAGCGTGGGAGTCATGGGGACGTTCTGTCATGACCCACTTCTGGATTATTCTCTAGCTCATTGGTCCCTCTGAACCTCAAAGTAGATGGGGTTGATTATACAGATCTTGACAAAGGTCTGAGCAAGTATTTTGTACAATCAGGAGGGGCTTTCCCTAGGTTATGGACATAATTTATGTAGGTGAATCCATTGTGGTGATTTCTGTTGCTTCACCTTTCTGAATTGCAACAGTTTTTTATTTATCTGTACTTTTGATGGTGGTTAAAATAGATGAAGATAGTGAAGATTAAGGAATGTTCTCATTACAGATTCTAATTAGCACTGTCTTAAATTTGAAGAAAAGTTAATTGAGCAATTCAAACACAAATAAAATTTCAAAAAGAAACTATGTTACTAAAGCCTCTATCTCATCTAAGAGCTTATACTGTTCATGATATAAAATGTAGCAAGCCAGTAGGGCTTAGATAGAACTAAAAATACTTTATTTTTAGAATTCCACATGATTGGTTGTTGGATTTGTTTGTTTGTAGGTTTTTTGTGTGATGATATGTGGAAAGAACAGCTAAAACAGTAAAAATTCCTGTTTGTCACATAAATGACTGTTTCAGCATATTTGACTAGAAATAGTAACATCAGTAATGTGCCTGCATACAAAAAATACTGATTCTCTTCTCAGTGGTTTTGTTTTCAGGGTTTATGAGAGATGGAGAGCTACTGTGGAAGTCCTAGCAGAGGCAGGGATACTCACATTTGACCACTAAGCTGGCACACTGTTGTTCCCAGTTATTCAAGTATTCTAAAAAAAGATATTTTTTCCTTTTAGAAAAAGAGAGCATTCAGTCTTTCATTTATTCATTTTGCATTTTATTGTAACTGAAATTCCTGTGTATTTTTAATTAATACCGTCTGCTTTTCCACATTTCAGGGATACCACTGTACAAAGCCTTACCCTACAACCTTCTGTAAAGGATGGTCTTATTATATATGAAGATTCACCACTGGTCAGTAGTAGCATTTGGATTTTATATTTGGGGATGTTTTTGATTTAAAATTTAAAATGTTTATTTAAAATGGTTATTTGATTTTTCATGGCATAGTGAGTGAGCATGGTAACAAACATTTCATTAACTTTTATTTGGTCACATTTGTCACAATTTGCTGTGCCAAATGTGAGTAAGATGATAATCTTGGGAGTCTCCACACACAAAATGACTATGGAAATAATTTAGTATTAACCTGACACATTCTGACTGGTAGAGTGGTATTTTCCTCCTCCTCCTTTGTAGCAGCTCACACCTACATGCTAGGTTGGGCTCCAAACAGCTGTTGCAGCCAGTCTTTAGTTCTTTCAGCTACATGTTGACAGTCTAAATGCAAACTGGCTTGCACTTCTCTGTCTGCGCTCCAAGTCATTCACAGTCATGCTCCTCACTTCCCTCCCTAGCACACCCCTTTCCATCCCTGTCCAGAAGAAGTGAAAGCACCTGACTTTCTTGTCTCACCTGCCTCTTCTTCCTTCTACTGTTGTTTGCTTACAGCTTATCCCTGTTCTGAGTCCCTTTCTTGTCTCAGTGCCGCCAAGGCATCACTGCTGCTCACTGCAAAATCAGTAATGCAGCTCTTCGCAAGGTTTTTGGGCAGTAGTGATGTTATGATTCCTTTCTCTTCTAGGTAAAAGCAGTGAAGTTCGGACATATTTTGGTAATTGATGAGGCAGACAAAGCACCAACGAATGTTACCTGTATCTTAAAAACTTTAGTAGAAAGTGGGGAAATGGTTTTGTCAGATGGAAGGCGAATTGTTGCCAGTAAGTAGAGCGAAAGCGTTATCATAGTTTATGGTAGAATGTAACATGTTGCTGGTTTTCAGCAATTACATTGCTCAGTAGAGACACAAAACAGACCAAATGGATAAATTGTTTGTTGCTAAAAAGTTAACTACTAAAGAATTTACAGTCATTTTCTTTACTGCTTTTGCAATAGCCACAAAGGTTTTCTTAAATTAGCATTCTTGTGAATTTTGATGAAGAATTTAAAAAAGAAACTAAACCCAGCAAAGTGTAACTTGACCTCTCTGCTTCTCATTCACCATAAGAAATAAAGATCTAGTTGGGACAATTATGATCTTGGTTATGCCCATCTAGACAGTGGGGGTATCATTTGATCAGGTCTAGAATGAAGATATGAGTATACCTAGGGTCAAATTGTTAAGGGTTTTATCTAATGAAGTATTGCATGTGCTTACTTGATAATATGCTGACTTCATTATTTAAATACATCCTGCAGGATGAGAGTATCTGTAATTTAATGGAATTTAATTCATCTGAGTTTCAGGAAATAAATATTTTTCATTATTTTTCAAAAAAAGACCATATTTGATGGTCTCTCTTGCTGCTACTAGATACTATACTGTATGCAGTTAGTTTCATTTTAACAATATTGGGAGTAATGTTTGAGTGTAGCAATCATTCAACACTCACATGGCACACTAGAGTTTTGCTTGTCATTATAAACTCTAGGTGGGCTTATTCTAAAATACTTTGCTAGCCAGTCCTAATTATTACGGTAGTATTTTAGAGGCAGTTAGAGGATTCCCAAACACTATGTGCCACTGGAATCATGCTGAAAGGGAACAAGGTTCTGAATGGGGCCAGTCTGAGTAGTTTTGGAGAACCAGAGTCTTCACATGTCTTAAATAATGTATCTGTCTTCTCAAGAATTTTTGTCGTAACCAGGAGGAATTTCAGTCCTGTCTTCCCAGATCAGATAATGTTAGACCTATATAAAATCACATTTTATTCAGCATTGGCTTCACCATTTTAGTGAAATTAAATATAAAGGGGACAGGTAGTCAGCACCCCAAGGACAGTGGATGCATTTCTATATTTTTTTCAATTAAACACTTTGGTTAAATTTTTGTGAAACAAACTATGAAACTTTAAAATGAAACATAGAAAACTCAGTTGAACGACATGTAAGAAGCTATTGAGCCTATTTTTTGTAACTGTTCTTCTAATTCTAAGAAGAACATAATTAAATTAGAAGAATTTTTCTTCTAAGAATTCTTCACCTAATCTAATTATGTTCATTCATTCAGTATTGCAAAGCTTAAATATGCAAGTAATACATTTTATTTCTTTTCTAGATCATGCTCATGTAGAGGGGAGAGAAAATGTGATAGTTATTCATCCTGATTTTAGAATGATAGTTCTGGCAAATAGGCCTGGATTTCCTTTCTTGGGTAATGACTTTTTTGGCACATTAGGTAAGTGATTCATATCAAATTATGATCTTTAATAGAATTGACTAATAGAATATCTGCCTTTATTAATTAGATTTCATGAGGAGAAGGAGGCCTTCTGCATATTGATACTTCATTTCACATAAGACACTAAGACTATCATGTAAATTTACATATCTTAATAAAAGTGTCCGAACTTGCCCTGAAGGGAAAACCTGTATGTGATCGTCTGTGTTAAAATTATTTTGTTTTGTGGGATCTGGACGGACATTGCAGACACAGGGTTATGGGAAATCTTTGTTAATGAGTGTGTAGAGTATGCAAATATAGCAAATAAATTAATTATAAGCTTGACACCTGACATCTCTCTCATCTGCCCACTGTTTTTTCCCCCATATCAAACAGCCACAGCTCAGGTGCTGTCCTGTTTGGTACAAGAGATGGTAGCTTGATGGATGGTTCTTTTCTTTCCTTTCAGCAGTAAAGGCTACTGTATTTTTTGCTGCTACCACTGCGCTATCTGCTTCTTAATCCTCATTTGCCTCTCCGTGCATATAGCCATGTATGATAGCCCTATTAAAATACATATATTTGACAAGATACTGAATTCATCTCAGTGTCAGGTAAGGCTGCCCAAATTTCACATCGAGGGTTTTCATATCAACAGAAGCCTTGTTTTGAAAAGCTCCTGATAGGTCCCAGAAATTCTGTGTGTCACCAAAGATTCCCTAGAGCTTCATCTCACAGCAAAAGCAAAAATTAAGTTCTGTAAGGGCAAGTGGTAAAGAATCAATTGGCCCGTATAGTCTAGGGTTAGTCTAAGTGGGCCTCTGGCAAGGTTTTGGCAGTGTTGTTACACGATGGCTGTGAACTGAATACCCTCCAGACTCCACTGACTGTATTATCTGTGTTAGCTTGGCCATTTATGTGCAGGAATTTGTGTGGTTTTTCCTGTTAACTTTGGCCATAATGCTTATTCTGCAAGAAATAACATACTCAAAAAAGCAGGTGCAAACCCAATTCCATATTACGTAGTAGTTTGTTTTTCAGGTGAGGTTCCTACTGAATAGACATTCCATGTCTGAAACTCATTGGCTCTGAATTTCACCAAGCTATGTTGCCCCAAGAGGATTTATTGTATTTCTTTTTCATACCCTAATTTCCTTCCTTACATGGACCCTTTAAACAAAACTGATCATCCCAGTGTTACTGCTTTTGACCCACATGGCAGAGGTGTGGTTGAGATTTTGGGGTTCTTCATTGATACTGTTTTTCCAGCTCAGGGTCTCTTCTGCTTTTAATTCAAGTCCTTTTTCTGCAGGATCTGATCATGCTTCTGCAAAGTTTTGTACAACTTTTCAGAGACTTTCTATGAATAAACTCAATATATAGATTATATGACTGGTATCAGTACAATGCCAATGTATGGAAAGAGTATCTCGCCAAATTTCTTACTGTGCTTCAAGACAGGCAGAGCGAAAAGATAAATTCAGTATTTCCTCTAGACCTCTTAATTGAGTTTACATTAGGGTCTTCCTGCATTTCAAGATTTCCCTGCATTCTATGGTGTTTTGAAGGGGTTCCATGCAGCCAGTTACATTTTCTTAAAATCTTTTTTCTCTTATTTTTTTCTACATTCTTTTGAGTTGTGTTTCTTCTTGAAGTTAATTTCTCCCTCATGATATCAGCTTCATTAAAATGACAGGAGAGATCTGTGTTTCCAGAAACCTCAATGTTCTTCGTAGCTTGTACTTGACATTTTTCACATTTTTAACAAGTTGGTACTCAACATTCTTTTGAGTCATATATTTTCTATTAAAGGTGCAGTATTAAAATTAAAGAGGCTGTTGTGATGCTACTTCTTTATAAATGGCTTAACTTCATGGTTGATTGGTTTTTTTTTCCTTTGTAGGGGACATTTTTAGTTGCCATGCTGTTGACAATCCCAAACCACAGTCAGAACTGGCAATGCTTAAACAATATGGTCCTGATGTTCCAGAGGCGATTCTGCAGAAACTGGTAGCTGCTTTTGGAGAGCTCAGGAGCTTAGCTGACCAAGGAATTATTAACTATCCCTACTCAACTAGAGAAGTTGTGAACATTGTAAAACATTTACAGGTACAGTACATAAGATTTAATTGAAAACTTGAGTTCATCAATACTAATTTTTTAATGCCTGAAGGTTTTAGAAAAAGTATGCCATTGTTGTTCTTGCATTTTTATTTAATTCTTATGAAACATTTTACATTTTGAAAGAAGCATAATATTCAGATGTTCAGATAGTTAGAGGGTAAGGATCACAGATGTACATGGGCAGATATTTTTTCTTCATATTTATTTATAGGTAGAAAAAAACCCTGTAAGTCTGTTTTGCTATTGTGTGAGAAAAAATCGCGTACTGTGAATAAAGCGTGCAATGTTCATACTGGCCCACATTATAAAATTCTGTATTCAACATACAATACTTCCAGGACAGGGAAACTGTTCATTTTATTCTGCTATAAAATTTGTGGGTTTAATCCTTTCCTGTGAAAAAAACAAGTTCCTGCTGCATGACAATAATACATCCATAGTGGATTTTTTCTAAGGAAAATGCTAGATGGATAACAAATCATAAAGGGAATATGTAGGATTCATGATGACTTCCTACACACATTTAACTGTAAAATTGTGAATCCTGATTTAATGATGATCTGGTTTTTAAATATTACAGTAAAGTCTGACTTCTGTCTTTATCAATTGTAGGATGTTTTTGCCTGAAGTATTTGAAATATAAAGTGTCTTAATGCTCTTCAAAATAGCAGTGCTTTTATTTTGTTCTGTTTATAATCCTAAAATTGGTAATTTGTTAATTTGTTAATTTATAGACTGTTTCTTGAATTATCGAATCCTAGATTTAAAAAAAAAAATTGTGGCAGTTAATGTAATTAATACAATTAGAATATAATTTCTCACAAATTCTGACCTACTCGTGCTGTGTTTTATACTGCATAATGTAGCAGGGTTGCATGGTAGTTTTGTGTTTGTGGTCATGAGCGTATTAACATACATTCAGTCATATACACAGACATTCAGATCCTGCAGGTTGGAATTAGCACTTTTAAAAATCTTTGGTTCAGCTAGATTTCTGGGGAGGATAGATTTTTGTGCTCTGTGGTCTCTAGAGTGCGATAAGGTCCGAGACAAGCTGGTACTACTATGATATCAATAATATAAAGAAAAAATAATGCTCTGTAACTTTGTACTAAGGATTAAGAAGATTCAGTCCTAAAGGCTGAGGAATCCAGATAAGCACATAAGCAAAGCAGTCTATTAGGATTCATTACCAGCTGATAGGTATTTGTTTACCAAGCTGATAGAACATGTACATGCTGATCTCTAAACAGACAGTTACATTCAAAATGACAGTGGAAAAATTACAGACTTGAGGAACGTTTGCTGTGCTGCTGAAAAGCTAATTTTTTAGGGTGTTTGTTAAATGAACTCCTTTCTGTCTTCATACTTTTCTGCTGTTCCTACCTTTCTTCCTAGCTTCTTTCCTTCATCATCTATCTTTGAGTAACCTGAAATTGTACTGATTTCTGTTGGTAACTGGTGCGGAAACATAAGACTTAATTCTTCTTTTATTTGAGTGTGAACAGCATCTAAATGAAGATTGAAAGAGCTGCATTGCTAATTGTCTTAAGGGCTCTTACTCTCTGCTTCTGTCTCCTTCACTTAACCAGATTAGTATGGTCACTTCAACCTGGACATTGGGTGCAGATCAGTGGGAAAGTTTTCCATCTGCTAAGCTTTCACCTCTTTCAAAGTGTAAATATCCAAATACATCTCTAACATGCATCTTTGACTTGTTTTATAACCTTTTCAAGATCCCAGTCTCCTAGCAAGAATGCAACATTTTGTTTACTGTAACTTTTTTTTCAATCTGAATAATAAAAAAACTGGGAGTAGCCAAATGTAAACAATGAATATAAACATAATGGTTATTCCAAAGTAAGAAACTTCTAGGTCTTCAGGTAGAGAAGAAAGAGGAAGGAGGGAAATGAGTCAATAAAATTGCTGGTCCTTAGGAAGGAAGGAGGGAAGTTAGTCATGTTGTTAAACAATTTCCCTTACAGCAGTTCCACGGCCCTGCTCTCTTTGTACTATTGTGTTGATTTCTTTCACATAATTTTGGAATTTTTGCTTGTGTAAAAAAGGGTTGGATGTTTTGGAGGAAAAAATTGCTTTTGATTACTGCTGTCTGAGAGCACATCTGAGCATCAGGACTAGTCAGTTAAAAATATACTGATTGCTATGGTATCAGCATATTGTTAGGCTAATCTCTGACTCAGTGTAATTGTGTTCTTCAGCATATAGGATACACATAGGGAGTGCAGTTACAAGATTATCCTCCCCTAAAGATTATGCAAGTAGGGAATATGTAGTAATTTTGTTGTAGCTTAGACATCATGCTCAGAGCTAGGTTGCATCTATACTAACTTTTTCTTAGGGAAAGGTTTTTTTGGTGAAGCTTGAGACACCAAACTATTTTGAAGACCCAAAGCTGCAGGCATAGGGAGAGTTGTCTAATGCAGGTACCTAACTTGATTGCTGCAACTTTTTCTCCTCACATACTGTATAGGGAATTTGAGTCTTGCAGCTCTAGTTGGCAGGGGACCTGGATACAGCCTTTTTGTCTTGCTCGCCTCCAGTTTTCAGACTGTCAAATGTCAGAAGTCTTTAAGTTGATAGTAGCTTATGGGCAAGCTCAGAAGCTCTGCTCTTGCTCTGTTGGGTTACCATAAGCTGCGTGTAACCAGCATATGCTATGACTGCTTCTCTACAGTCTAATATGCTGTTTTTCAACAGACCTTAGTAGATGTTAATCAGGAAAGCCACAGTTTTTACTAACACTTTTTTAGTTTGGGAAAGCTGAGCTTTTTTCTTATAGGTCGTCTTGTTTATACCTGAGATGGCTTCCTAATAGTAGGCACTAATATAACAGTTTTCGAGCAGTAAATGTCTAAGAAACTTTGTCTTTTTCTTTTTTTCCCTTTAGGTGACATGTCATTTACTTTCTTCAGTAAGCAGTTGTCCAAGCAGTTATTAAAAAGGGTTTGGGTTTGTTCTGGTTGAAACAGGAGAATTGTGATTTTTTTTTTAACTACTGCAGTAGAAGACCTTCTGACAAGTGGCTTGTGTTCACAGAAGCCATCAGTTGTACCTCAGGATTTTTTTTATGACATCCTGCTGATACAAGAAGCATGGAACTATTGAGGCAATTCATTGCAGAAAAGGGTATCAGTGTCAGAAGTTATGCAATGATTCAGAAAACTGCAGACATACTTGGAGACTTCTAGGGAAAACCAGATATTATTTGAAGTACTTGACCAAGGTTTCTGCAGTACCTAGTGCAGGATAGGTGAAATCGTAGTTCACGAGTGAATTAGGTAGCTTGGTGCCAGTGTGTTGGTTGTGCTTTGCACTGAGAAGAACAGAGAAAATGCAGTATTCATCCTATAAATGTTGTTTCAGAATGATGCTTACTTTTGACTCCAAGGTGCAGTTAACATTATAGAAGTTAGCACTTCCACTACTAAACATTGTCATAAACTTTTCGATTTACCTTACATGTGAAATGTTTATACAGTGTTTAGTTTGAATAGCTGATGGGAGAATGGGTTTAGTACTGTTTCATTCAGTAGGAACTGGACATTGTAACAAGGATGGCCCAGGCTGTAAAACAATTTTATATTATCCCACAATAGCTTGTATTTTGCTGAGCTGTAATGATGCAGGACTTCTAGTAGGTTCCTCATGGACAGATTTAAAAAGCAGAACATAGTTTAACATGCTTTTATAGCAACACTACTACTAAAATATTCTGTGCCATGTATACCACAGATAAAAACGGTTTGTACAAGCTTAATTTAGCAGTGATATTCTAGTCTATCACAGTAACTAGCTAATTTTAGTATTGATTGTGTCAAAGGTATTTTATTACTAAAGTCAGATATTTATAAAGTTGGGGAAATATTAAACTCCTAAGGCTGATATTGGTTAAGAGTACAGGTCAAAACATTTCTGAAAATTTTCTGTTTTCTTCTGTTTTAATTTTTAATCAGGACTCAAATATCTGTATTTTTAATACATTTATAAACTCCTCTGATACTTTAATCTGTTTTTCAAGTTCTTTGTACCAGTCTAGCTCACTAATGGGAAAAAAAACCAATTAAGAATACAACCTCCTAAAATACCTCTTCACAAATTTATGTTCATCACTGTAAATGTGCCATACTGAGATGGAAGCATCCAGGTCCTTGTCTGGAAGATCTAGTATTTGAATGAAAGGCCTGTGAAGAAAAAGTGAGACATTTTTGAATAAAAAGATTCTCACTTCCATCTCTTGAAAAAAAAAGGATAAAATAAATCAGTTAGGAGTAAAGTTCTAGGATATACAGCAAGTTGATAATTATTTTTTAAAATTATTTTTGTTTGCTCCATTAACATCTGTGGTGGGCTAACCCTGGCTGGATGCCAGGTCCCCACCAAATCTGTTCTGTCACTCCCCTCCTCAGCTGGGAAGAGAAAATACAATGAAAGGCCTGTAGAGGAAGATAAGGGCAGGGAGAGATCACTCACCAATTACCGTCACAGGCAAAACAGACTTGACTTGAGGAAATTAGTTTAATTTATTGCCAATCAAATCAGAGTAGGAAGATGAGAAATAAACACGCATCTTAAAACACCTTCCCCCTACTCCTCCCTTATTCCCAAGTTCAACTTCACTCCTGCCTTTCTCTACACCCTCCCCTTCAGTAACACGAGAGGATGGGGAAAGGGGGCTGTGATCAGTTCTTTACACGTCATCTCTGCCGCCACTTTCTCCTCAGGAGGAGAACTCCTCACTGTCTTCCTCTGCTCCAGCATGGGGTCCCTCCCATAGGAGACAGTCCTCCATGAGCTTCTCTATTGTGAGTCCTTCCCACTGGCTGCAGTCCCACAGGAACTGCTCCAGTGTGGGCTCCTCTCCCCATAGGGCCACAAGTCCTGCCAGGAGCCTGCTCCAGTGTGGTCTTCCCACAGCCAGAGATCACAGCCTCCTTTCAGCATATGCCTACTCCAGCTTGGGGTCCTCCACCTCCACCTCCACCTCAGTTGCTTTCTTAATCAATGACATCAGTTTCTGTGAGTGGTTTTGTGATATTAAAAATTCTTCATTTCTCTTATTTTAACTTACAGAATCATAGAATAATGTTGGCTGGAAAGCACCTAAAAGATATTCTAGTTCTAACCCTGCTGCTGTGGGCAGGGTCACCTTCCACTAGACTAGGTTACTCAAAGCCCCATCCAACCTGTCCTTGAGCACTTCAGGAATGGAGCATCCACAACTTCTCTGAGCAGCTGATGCCCAGATGTGGTGACTCACCACCCTCATAGTAATGAATTTCTTCCTAATACCTGATCTTAATCTGCTCTTTTTCTGTTTAAAGCCATTCCCCCTTGTCCTATCGCTATGTGCCCTTCCAGTCCCTCTCCATCTCTCTTGTAAGCCCTTTTAGGTACTGGAAGGTGTCAGAACTTTAACTCCTTAGAGTTTTCTCCAGGCTGAATAACTCTCTCAGCCTGTCTTCACAGGAGAGGGCTCCAGCCCTCTGATCATCTTTGAGGCCATCCTCTGGACTCACTCCAGCAGGTCTATGTCCTTCTTATGTTGGGAACCCCAGAGCAGGATGCAGCACTGCAGGTGGGGTTTCACCAGAGCAGAGCAGAGGGGCAGAGTCCCCTCCCTCGCCCTGCGCTGCTTTCAGTGCAGCCCAGAACACATTTGGCTTTCTGGGCTGCAAGTGCACATTGCCGGGTTATGTCCAACTTCTCACCTTCCAGCACTCTCAAGTCCTTGTCAGAGCTGCTCTCAGTCTGTTCATCCCCCAGCCTGTGCTGATACCAGTGGTTACCTCAACCCATGTGCAGGACTATGCACATGGCTTGTTGAACCTCATGAAATTCCTGTGGCCCCACTTCTCCACCTGTCCAGGTCCCTCCAGACAGCGTTCTATCCCACAAGCATGTTAGCTGTACCACTCAGCTTGGTATCACCTGCAAATTTTCTGAGTGTGCATTTAATCCCACTATGTCATTGATGAAGATAATAAACAGTCCTGGTCCCAGTACAGACCCCTGAGGGACACCATTTGTCACCCATCTCCATCGGGACCTTGAACCATTGACCACTAACTACCCTCTGGATGCAACCATCCATTTAATTCCTTGTCCAGAATAATCAGTCCAGCACAGTAACAAAACCTTCATTTCTGTTGAAGATACTAATGAAAGTCTGATAAATATTTGGAGTTTTTAAATGTACATAGCACGTTTCAGCTAGTATTTTTCCCTAAGAAAAAAAAAAAGTTTGTGAATCTTAAGTGAATTTCTGTGTCTACTAAAATCCATCATGACCTAAAAGAGTTTTGGCTAACCAAGCAGTGTGCTTGGTTAACAAGCATAGTGCTTGTTAACCAAGCAGTGCAGTATCTGCTTCTCTATATTCAACATTAAGAGTCAGAATTCTTGAATGAATTATGTGGGTGAATTACATGAATGTGTGTATTTGTGTCAGATCTTCACCGTTTACAGAAGCAAATTTTAAAAACACAGGCTAGTATTAATTATATTCTCCAATGATTGCACCATCTTGTTATGTGTATAATGAAAATAGTTCTTTAAACCATTAGTGGTGTTTAGTATTAAATCATTGTCACATGCTTTTTTGTTTAAATCAATTTTAGTGTCAGTAACTTCATTCTGACTTCAGACGATGTTCTGGAAATGAAAAGTGAAGATTACTTGAGCGCTTTTCTGTCAAGCAAAGTTACTGTTACAGTTGTTCATTTTAGAAGTACATAATGATATGCTGTAATTTAATAGATAGTCACTAAAACAAATTTGGGGGTCTGTTTCTTTACAGAAATTTCCATCTGAAGGACTCGCAAATGTTGTTCGAAACGTATTTGACTTTGACTCCTACAACAATGAAATGCGTGAAATTTTATACAACACTTTGCACAAATATGGGATACCTATTGGAGCAAAACCGACCAATGTACAGCTGGCCAAGGAGTAAGAATAACATAAGATATATATTAAGAAGACATGTTTCTCATGATCACTTTTTATAGTGTGTTATCTTGCTGCTAATTGATCTAAAAACAACCTGGAATTCTTGGAAGTCAATCCTCCACTGGTTCAAATTTATAATCTTCCAAATAAGTTACAACAATATAAATTACTTCATGATCAAGTATTTGCTTATTATTAATATTTAATCTTTAATGTCCATGTACATATTAATAGCTTGTAAGGTAAACAGGTGTATCTTAATAAAGGGAAATACTTGTTTCTTCTCCTGTGTTTTTAATTGAGTTGCAATATGCTTCTGTCCTGTTACTTATCAGCTAAATCTGCAGAAGAAAACAGTTGTCTTCAGTGATAGTTGGGTTTTGTCTTTGATGATCACAGAGGGCTCTAAAAAAATATTTCTCCTGAATGAGGCAGTGCATGTAAGCTCCAAGAACAATTTTTGTATGTGTCTGTAAATCACTGTTATTCTTTAATTATATTGCCAGTTGACGTATTACACCATATACTCCTTTTCCAGAGGTTAGAATCAGTACAGCCACATTATGTAGTAATGCCCTCCCATCTTCAAGCCATCCCCCTCTCCCTGAAGGGGCCTTACCAGAAAACTGGAGAGGGACTTTTTACAAGGGCCTTTAGTGAAAGGACAAGGGGAAGTGGCTTTAAACTGAAAGAGGGTAGGTTTAGATCAGATATTGGGAAGAAATTCTTTACGGTGAGGGTGGTGAGACACTGGAACAGGTTGCTCAGAGAAGTTATGGATGCTCCCTCCCTGCAAGTGTTCAAGGCCACGCTGGACAGTGCTTTGAGCAACCTGGTCTAGTGGAAGGTGTCCCTGCCCACAGCAGCAGGGTGGTTGAAACCAGATGATCTTTAAGGTCCCTTACAACCCAAACTGTTCTATGATTCTGTGAAACAAATGTAATACATTCTTCTAAAATTCACAGAAAACAGGCTTAAGTAGATCATATTAAAAAGCAATTAGAAAACTTACACTGTCTGGAGCTCTAATATGTAAAATTTATTTATGAAGAAACAAATATTTCCCTTTCATGGAAAAAGCTGCATGGATATATGGAAAATTGAGTTTATGATGACATGCATACTTTATATTTGCTAAGGAGGGACTGATTTTTAGGGCATGGTGTATTGATAGTGATTCTGGTGCATGTGACTGAGCACTGGAACTGCCTGGAGAGGTTGTGGAGTGTCCCTCACTGGAGATACTCAAGAACCTTTGGATGCAACCCTGTGCAGTGTGCTCTAGGATGACCCTGTGCCGAACCCTGCCTGAGAAGGGGGAAGATGACCACTGTGGTCCTTTCCAGCCTTANCAGGGAGGAGAAGATGACCACTGTGGTCCTTTCCAGTCTTACCCATTCTGTGGTGTTAAGTTTCCATGTGTAGGTTTCTCTTGCTGCAGCACCACTGTTATCATATCTAACATCCTACATATAATTACTAAAAAAGATTGGCAGTGTAGCGCCTGTGGTGTGCTTTTTAATTTTGATGACAGAACTATTACATGCCTGGGGAACCAGTACTTGAGCAACTACAAAGTCTGTCAAATTGACAGAACACACTTGAAACTCTTGCCATAGTTTCTTTGCTGAATGTCACTTGCTAATTTCTATTTTAAAGAATTACAATGTTCGCTATAGTTTTTGAGAAATTTGCTCTTTGTATAATTTTAGAAGTATTAGATGTGGGAGAGGACTCTTTAGTAATGAGACAATCAGAGGTTTAGGAAACCTAAAAGAAAGATTGCTGTAATTGGGGACTGCTCAGTCTAGAAGTGAGAAGATAAAAGAAAGATGTAATTATATTGAATTAAATATAATCACCCGATCATTTTGAATTCAACACTGAGATTTTATAGGACAGGTTACACCAAGGATGACAGACTTACAAGATCCCCACAAGATGCTTATCAGAAACTTCACTAGACAGGCAGCTGTGATCACATACTTTGTACACTGAAGGCCCAGGGGAGGAAGGACTACAGGAGCAGTTCACACACAGCTGATAAAAGCAACTTTTTCTTAGATCTCGCTATGCTGGGCTGAGCACCTGGCTCTGATGATCTGGCTGTCTTGGTCTCCATCCCTCACTCGCATCCACTACAGCTGGCATTTCAGGTTCTTACTCCTCCATTGTAAGATAACCTGGGTTTTGGTCATGAGATTTAATCCTGTGGAGCTTGTAAACCACAGATAGGTCACTTTGAATTACAGCCACATCTTTCAGGTCTAGGCACAGTTGATTCTGCCTTGAGGTTAAAGAACATTGAGATAATCTCTCCAAATCCGTTCCAGCCCATATTGCAAGCTCCCATAATGGAGGAGACACATTGAGGTAATTGGGTATATGTTGTTTGGACTACTGCAGAAAAGGTAATGGAGTACTGATGTCTCTATTGTTTTCCATAAATCTGAGAATAGGATAGTGGTATTAATCTAGTCCAGCCAACTTAGTTCAGAAAATATGCAGGTTATTCTAAAGCCTTATCTCATTTTTTTCATGATTCATGCTTGAAAACCTTCAGAGATGGAGTTCTATAACCTCCCAAGGCAAGTCAGTCTTGTTTCTAATTAGCCTCGGCACTAGAAAGTCACCTCTCAATCTTCCCTGTTTTTAAGGCCTCTGGTTTTATTTTTCTTTTATGCTCCTTGTCTTCACTTATGTGCGTCCATTGTTAAGTATTGGGTGTGAGACTGGTCAAGTTTGTTTTTGCTGGAGCCAAGTAGAGTAGTATTAGAAGTGTACTGACACTTAAAAAGCCCAGTATGTTTGCATTTTATGCAATATTTAACTCATCTCTGGTTTTCTAAACGTAAATCTCCACATCCTTTTCACAAAACCCTCCATAGCTCTTACCCTGTCTTTGCTTTATGTGATCAACTTTCTTCATGCTCACATTTTTCTTACTGTATTGAATTTTTTTGGATTGGTTTTATGACATGTCAAGATCACTTTCTGTTTTAAGCTTGTTTTCCTACCTGCTTCTAGGCTCTCACAAGCTGGCAATCTGAAGGTGTGATTTTTAGGTGTGATTTCTATGTTGTTCTAGCAGCAACAGCATAGACCCACAGATGACTTCTGTGCCCCAGTCCTTTTTTGGTAGACTTTGAAGACTTACTAGCTATCATAATAAATTGCTTAGCAGTTCTATTAAGAGACATGAAAACTGGGATAATAGTCCAAACTGATTCCGCCTGAGGATGTTAGTCATACCAACAGTAAAATCATTGTATAAGAATACAACTCCTGTACAATTAAATTTTGCAGTACAGAAGCATTTCCAGGAGATTCTAGGACAGGAAAATCATGAAATGCTGACTCCTTTATACAGGTACTCTCTGGCATGTCTTAGATCAAACGATTTGTGAATTTTTATTTTAATAAGCTTTGGAGAAGTCTGTCACCTATTACTGAACTGAAAAGAAAACTTGTATAAATCAGAATTATTTAAATTGCTGCTGCAACATAACTGCTGTAAATATAGGAAAAAACCCGTGAGACACGCAAGCAACATGCTATAATACAGGGTCTTAATAGAAGAAGTGTTTAGGGATGTATCCAGCTGAAATTGCTGAAATCCAGGGAAATTGAACAGATGCTAGGAGTGACCCTTATGGGAATTTTAGATTAGACTCTGGAATTAATATTCCTAATCTTGGAAGGGAAGATTAGATGGTGTGTAATGACCATTTATAAAATTATTCTTGCAGTAGTTGTTTTTCCAAGAGAGAAATTAATTTGTTGGTATTAATTTATTTATTAGCAAAATTAGTATATATATTAGACCTGTAAAGGAATACTTTACTTGGTCTTTCTGCCTTCTTCAGTTGTCATTTTTTCCCAGGTAGGATAACCATTCTTCAAGGCACTGACATGTTCAGTATTATCAGGTGTCAAAATACTGTCTGTCTCTCCTGGTACCACCTGTCCACTAGTTTATAATTTTTATCTGTATTGCATGTAAAGCAGATGGCTTGTCTGTGATGGTTTGCCAAGACATAGTAGGTAAAATGAATTATTCATGGTACTAACTCATTATCTTTCTTTATGTACAATTACATTTTGTTTTTCCCATTGACATCTGTTATGTCATATTTGTCTGAATTCATGTTAATCTGCCATTTTGGTGTACAGTTCAGACCATCTGCAATTTCTAGGTAAAACAGCATATAATCGTAATTCTGACATTTATCCTTGATGAAATTGCCATTCCATATTTTTCCTCCTGTCACTATTCACTTCCAGGTGCTTGCTATAACTTCAATATTTGTTTTATATGAACTGGTTTTTTAATATGTAATGTACATATGTAAATTTTAACAGCTTTGTTTTTCTCTTGAGGCTGTTCTTTTGTGTAGCTTTTAATTTCCCCCCGGTAATCTGTAGTTAATTATTGGATATGTCTCATACCATATGTATCTCTTGTCAACCCTGTGTGTTGCGGGGCCAGATGAGGAAGGAGGGTCTGCACTTGACTGTCAGGGAACAGGAGCTTTAATGTACAACTGTTCTGAGTGTCTACTGCTTGCACTTCAAATCAAAATGTGTTTGGATGAATTATGGAGAACTGGTTGGCAAGGAATTTTCCTGATTTCAAACTGTATCTTATTTTAGTCCAAAAAGGTTACGTGGGATGGAAATCTTTTCAGCTAGATGGAGCACAGGCTGTTACTGGAGGCCTTGAATAATACATTCTGTGCCAGCACTGAGCTGGTTTACAAGATCATATATTAAGCAGCTTTGTTGTCTGTCGTAGTTCATGTCCACAGCTGTGCTAATACGACGTCTGGCAGTGAAGAATTTGCTTTCAGTGGAACTTCAGTTTTACTAGACTCGTAGCCATCTTCCAGTATGTTCTCTGAAAGCTAAATAACTTCTTAAAGCAGGTTCTGTTGACTTTTTGAACACAGTTGTTCGGTGATTTAGGTTTTTTGTTGTTTGGTCGTTTTTTTAAATACCCTAAAATGAATTAATTTTCTTAAATCAAAAATATAGAAATGGAAATTGTGTTCTATAGGTGTCGCTTTGAAAACTTTTCTAGCAGCACAAGAGAATTATGTTTTGACAGATCATTTCCCCTTCGACGGCTGTGCATGCAGAAATTCAGGCTAAACAGTAATTTTTTGTAGAATTGCCCCATCAACTGTAGGTCTTGTGCAATCACTTTTCTGAACAAATTACCTGCTTATATGTACATTTCATGGACAGCAGTAATTGTGTAGAAAACTGGGATTTCTAAAATGAAGGGTGAATAAACATAAAAACAATTTTGAATCTTCCTTAAGCAACAGGCTTTGACAGATCCATAATCAAAGAACTGATCAGGAATAATTCCTTAGAACTTGCTCTTAAATCCTGGATTTCTTACAAGATTATTGCAGTCTACCTGTAGTTTTTCTGTTCTAGAAACTCTTTCCAGCTTTTGAGGAAGGCAGAAATCATGGATTGCGCTGTACACCCCAGCTGGAAAGACCAGTGGAGTTTTAGTACCTTTTTTTTACCCAGCCACCACACGTTTTATACCTATCAGATCTCTTTGCCTTCCAGATATTTGCCAGTTTTGACATTTCCATTGTATTCTGTCTGCCTTTTATGTAAATGCTATTTGGTTAATTAATTTGAAATACAGCAGTGTGCAGGAGCATTTAGTGAAGTTTTTACTAGTCCTATCACTTTCAGTTATTTTCAAAATTTTCTTGTTACAATTATAAGTCCTGGGAAAAGAAGGTAATTTCCTTACTTCGATGTGTATCATATACATTAACTAGGGGAAGGCTGTTAAGATATATACACATTTTCAGTGTGGATATGTTGTTCCAGTCGTTCTGCACCCTCACTCCCTCCTGAAAGTCATTCAGGAAGCAGACTGATTGTAAGACCTTAATGCCACCTGCTTTTTCAATACTCTTGGTCTTTCTTAGTCCAGATTTACATGAGAGAGCAGTGGGACAGAGAAAAAAAAATCAGGCCCTGGAAGAATGAGATCCCTATTACTCTTGACAAAGAACTTTGTATTATGAACTCTACTTTCTGTTTCATTCTGAAATTCAGATCTACATTTCCCTCCTTTTTGCTATTAATGATGACTTGCTCTGCTGCCTCAGAGAAACTAAATCATTCAGAAACAGGAAAGAGAAGAAAACCTCAAAAATCTAGGAGAAAGTAGAAATCAGTTTTCCTGAGGGAAGAGGAAGAGAGAAACTATTAGCAAAGAAAATCTCCAGAAAGCTGAAACAGAGTGGAAATGTTTATTTGGGAATGCAATCTATAATTCTGTTGCTATAAAAAGCAGGGTATTTGGTTATTAACATATGTTTTGTTTTAAATTTTAATAGCTATTCATGATCATTAGTAAAGTTGTTGATTTCTAGGATGTTGTCCATGGGATTAATGTGTAAGGAATTAAAACTAAAGTCCAAATACTTGTGAGAGCTGATGTTCCACTGAGCTAATGGGAAATAACTGTTGCTGATTATAGGCATATCAGAGATTATACTACTAGAGTCATAGAGCAAAAAGAAGTCTCCAGAGTTTTTTTGCACACCAGGCAGCTTGTGGCTCAAGACGTAACCGACACTTTGCCAACAAATCATTTAGAAACCCAAATGGAAACCTGAAATAAAATTCTAGTTCCTAGACATCTAAACTGACATTTAGTCTAGTGACTTGACTGTTTGCTTGTTTTTCTGGTTGCATGAATAAATGTATCTAAGAATTTTATGTATTTTAAAATACTGCATCATGAGTATTTTTTCCTAATGGTGTTGTCTTTTGCCATGTAAAAACATAACCCCATGTACTTGTGGGTTTTTGTTGTGTTTTTTTAATCTGGCTTAATTTCTGTTCTTCATTTGGGAAGAATTTTGGCTATACTAGCTAGGTGTAAGAGTGGAAAAATGCAGAATGAAGTGAGGAAAAATGGAAGATTAATCACTCTGCAAACATTGATATCTATTGGTATTTTTAGTCAGGCAACAAACAGGCAATGAAGACTCTCCTGGTTCTTTGATTAAGAGAGGGAATTAATGAGATGCTCTTTCCTCATTACATGCCCCAATGGCACATTGCTGGCAGCTGTCCATTTATTTATCTGTGAGCACCGATGAGCATTCAAACCATTTTCTGTTTGCAAAACAGTGTCTTTGGCTGTCTGACTGCCTTGGCAGATGGTCCAAGCACAGAATGGTGATGGAGGCTGAGTGACTGCCTACGATTTCTGGCTTCTGGTTGCTTGAGATTTGGTGTCCCACTAAGAAATATTAACACATCTTTCCTGAATGAGTAGCAAAGATTAAGGGATGTCTGTATTCATTCCCTGACTTTTCCTTTAAGTTCTTAGGGGAAAAATGAAATAAAACTAAAATTCCCTAAGTTTCATTTATATCCAAACTGATTTTTTAATTTTTTTTTTTAATTTAGGATCCCTTCTTATTCTGAAAATAATATAGGGAAGAAATTAAACAGACCTCTAATATCTAAAAGTCCCAGGTTGCTTGGTGAGGAGAGGGAAAATAATTGTAACAATAGGAACGAGCATCATCAGATAGGACAGAAGACACCAAGCAGATACTTTTAACAACAGTCTAAGAGAACTTCCTTAAAATAGACTTTGAAGATATTTATAGAAACTGGGAGAAGGAATGTCTTCTATTCTCTTGCCAAGTCCTGTAGCTGTACAATAATGTGCAACAGCATGTAACACAGAATGCTGTTTTGATAGGAGGTCTCTTTAGGAGCGCCTGGTCCCAAAGAAAAGAAGCCGAAAGTTATGAGTTTGTTAGCTTGAAGGTATCCATGCCAATTAATGATGTCAAACTGCTTTCAGTGGCTGTAAATCACTTCAGAGGAAAGAAAGAATAATTGCACTGTCTGTATTTTGCTGTGATGCTACATTGTCACACATCAGCATTTTCTTTTCCTGTATAAATGAGCTTTGCTGTGGTCCACATATTTCTTCCTTAGATAAAAGGTACAGAAATGAGGAAATTAGTCCAAGGCAAGCAAATGTGGCTTTTGAAGATGCCCCGGTCCTTTCTGTAGACTGTACTGGCCAGAAGGCAGTGGGATACTCTCATGTCTGTACTCCTTTGCCTTTGTTCATACAAGCAGTAGTAAAATAGATGGAAATAATTTGCAAAACTTTCATTGCATGGTTAATGAGCCACAGTGTTTACTGTGCTTATTCTGCTGGTCTTTTAGAAGAGTGAGCTACTGACAGGAGTTCCTTTAAGGGGTGCTGTCACACCCTGCCTGATCTGAATAAAGCAAAGCAAGAGGTGGTTTGGATATATCTCACACGATTCAGACTGGAAAACTTTTCCCTTTGAGGCTGTATTATATGTATTGCTTCTTCTTTTGTGACACCGCTTAGATTGTGTCTATATTAGTCATCCAGAAGGCTAACATTTTTGTGATTTAAAATGTAAAAAGGAATGAAATGTTTTATCAAGGAAACATGTTCTGCGAGAGAATCTTTAGATATATTTTGCTGGAAAAATGCGGTGGTCTAAGTTATTTATTCCATATCACTTACTGGTTAATAAATGTAAAAATTAATTTGTTCCTACATTATTTGACAGACTGCCATTACCAGATCATAAGTTTATGGGCTACTGGAAAGTCGATCAGCCAGGAAATGCACAACAGAAAATGCTGTGTCCATCAGAAACTCAAAAAATAGATGTAAAGGTTTGTCTTTTAAATTATTTTTTAATTCGTATAATAATGTTTTTATGTGTTGGAATTTGAAGAATCTAAAATGTGATTAGTATCTTTAGGAAGAAGAATGTGTACAAGGCGTGCTCCTTGTCCCTTGTTCTTGGAGTTTTTACACTGACTAGAAAAATTACCATTTTTGTATACCTAGCCCTCACTAGTGTAGGATGTGCTTGAAAATCAGTAAGCTTGGCCAGAAGTTCTTGAAAAGATATTGAAAATACCTTATCTGAAAGAACTTTGTAGCTGTTTAGGGTGATTGGGGGTGGCCAGTTACAGGCCCCAGATCTCAATGTTTGGCGGAGATCAGAGACTGAATAGAAAGCTGTTTTCTGTTTCTGTCTTGCATGCAGCTGAATTCTTACAGGTCTTTGGCATTGCCAAGTTTGAATCTGAACCTTCGGTACGATTTGATCTGCAGCCAAAGTTTTTAAGTCCTTTTCAGCTCTGAGTTTTGGCTTAGCTTCAGTAATTACTACTCCAGTGAGTAAGGAAAAACCTGTACTTCTAATATGGTGTTTGGGTGAGATTTAAACTTTAGATAATAAGAAATTGCCATATAATTTCTTTGAAACAGAAATATTCTGGTATTTTCCTTGTATAAACTGTGTTTTATCAGTATGTGATATCTCCTCGTGCTACTAAGTGATAATGGTTCCAAACCATGAAAAGACTAAAGAGGAGAGGCACTATACTGTGAAAGAAATGGTAGTATGGACATTCAGAGAGTTTATAGAAGAGGCATTTCCTTTTCCCTTTATTTTGTTTGGTAATAAATAAAAACTTATTTAGTAGTTTTTTGTTGTTAATAGTATTACAGCATGAAGAAGACTTCTATGTTTTCGTAAAGAATGGGGAGTGGAATATTTTAGGAAGCCTTCATTGTCATTATTTGTTTTAGGGCCCTGTGTACTTAAATATTCAAGGCTTTCCACTGGAACGACATGAAGCCAGGTCCATCAGTTTCACAGAAGAACTTGCTTTTTGGACACTGCCTTTAGATGAAATTAACTTAGTTTGTGATGTCACGGTAACAAAAGGTACAGTAAGAAAAGCTACTGACTTTTATAATGATCTGGAATGTTACAAATAGGTGAAATGTCCTGGAGATGAGGAAGGACTGGGCTGTTGACTTCATAAGTGCTTGCCAATAGCCAGTGGCAGAATATAAAAGGGCAATATAAGGGATTTCAAGTGTAGTAACAACACTCCAGTGCATTTACAATAGTGTGTATTTCTAGATACGCTGCAGTAGAGTATAGGAATAATACTAGGAATTGTAATGTGGGAATTAAAAATACAGAGTATGGGAGTGAACAATAGGAATAATAACTTATCTTTTTCCTCTTTTTTTTTTAAATAGTATTGGTTTCAAGAATTGTCTGAAATTACTCAGGAAGGTGGTTTATGTGAAAAGTTCTGTACAATGTTTTCATTCAACCTATGTTTAATTATTAAATAAATGAATTTAAAGGGAGGATGGGATAGAGAAAGAAGAAGAAACAAGATTATAAACAAACAAAATCAGATTGACATACTAGCAGCTGGCAGACACTGCAGTCATGCCTACACAAATGTGTCTTGGACTACTTGTTTAGAGTTAATAGTGTTGTGGCAAGATTCTGACTGTTAACATTTAGTTAATATCAAGAGATCATTTCTCTTTATCTCCCTTGTCAACAGTGGTCATTTTTCAGTACTTTTTGCTATGTCATCTGCCAAGTTTTTGACATATCTATTTCCAGAAGAGAAATGCACAATGTCAGTAGCCTTTCACTATTTTGTTTTCTTATTTCAGAAGAGGAACATGAAAATGTTCTTTATGTTACTACATGCAATCCTGTTTCCTTGTACTTCATGAACATTTCTAGTAAGACTGGATACTTTGTGGATCTTTATGACCTCTTCCCAAGAACAGTTGGAAGTGTCTGGCAGCCTTTTGTGACTGCAGCACCACTGGGAAATCCACTGAAAGGTCAAGTGGTTCTACATGAAGAGGAGGTAAAAAAAACTAAATTCCAGCTAAATGTTTAGTCATGAGCAAATTAGTATCATGAGGGTATGTCACTGGGGACTCTACCTCTACAGACTGAAATAGTCTGGACAAGGCTACCTCCTGATGAGTGTTCTCTCTTTTACTGTACTTGTAGCTTGGGAGTTGCCTTCAGCTTTAATTTTTATATGGAGATTTTCCTCTTGCACTCTTTAGCTGGACAATGTCCTCTTCCATTCTTGAAGATGAGTTCTACCTGCTTTTCTTCTCTTAACTGATAGAGGGAGATTGGCCTTTGTGGGAGAAAGGGGGAGAGTGGGTCAGGTTCAGGAGTCTCAGTCAAACAGTGTATGTTTGCGAAGTGCTAAGTATGGAGTAAAGTGTTTTATGTGAACTTCAGTTCTGCTCCAATCTTGTCCCCCTTTTACTTTTCAACTAGTCTATAAAAGAGACATTTTCTGAGTCACCAAGTAAAATGCTCCATGCTACTATTTGTGATTTGTTTTGTGAATCCTTGTATTTCTTGTTCTGTAACATGTGAAGTGTCAAGACTAGAAGGAAGACTAGGTAAGCCTTGACATCAGCAATGCAAATTGAGAACCACTGACAATTTCAGTGTTGGTTTAACTCAAATGCTTTTTTTAAAGACAACTATTGCAAGTTTTGGACTTTCGCTTACTGTCTGTGAACTGATTGTAACATTTCAATTTAAAACTTCTTTGCCCAGGAGTGGGAAGAGACAACAGTGTATACGGGCCTGCTGCTGTTCATTTTTTAACATTAATAATAGTTTATTATGCTACCTAGCAGTTACTGTGGTTTGACATGGGCATTCAGTCTGGTCGTTGTTGTTGGCTGGTTTTTCCTTTCTTTGAATTTCTTATGTCAGTTTTTCAGTAGGTGAGAGATTTCAATCTAGAAGAACCTTTCCTACATTGAGTTGGGGTGTTAATAGTTTTCAGTCATTTCTAGCGTTTCTGCAATACTGTTGTTCCAGGAACATTTGTCAAGTGTTGACGCCACTTTCTGGTGTCAGATGCTGCAGTTAAGCTCAGTGCCTTATGAGAAACACAATTCTTCTGCCTTCGGTAGAACTGCCTGTGCAGGTGCAGCTGCCTATTGGCTACTTTCCAAGGCAAACTGGAAACAATATGTTTCTGAGGTTACCTGCTTGTTGAATGGCTATATAAATACCATTTGGGCTATTTTGAGATGCACATAGCACATTTGTTTGGTTCTAAATAATTCTTGGCTTCCTTTGGTGAAGTTGATGCAGGAAACTAAAACAGATGGCAGTCTATCTTGTATCTAAGAATGTTTAGAACATCTCACACTTTTTAATATAAAGCCAGCAATATTCTTTGCTTTCCAAATTTCCGAAATTCCTACCATTTTGTTTTTAACCAAGTCACAGTAGCATCTGGTGTCAGAAATGAAGGTTCTTCGGTGAAGCTTTAGGTAGTTATCTCAGAGTCTGGTTTTGGCTGTCCTCATGGAATATATATTTTAGTGATAGTATGATAGGTATATTTTTCAGATTCTGAAATAAAATTTGTTCTGTGGAGAGACTGTGGTAGTCCAGTGTCCCTTTCCAGATGACTTACAGTCACGCTGTAACTTCATTTTTTCCTCTGACAAAGCTTAAATATTGCCGGTTTCAGATTTGCCTTTCTTGGCAAGTACTACAGGTGAATACATCCTGTCTGTAAATAAGCCTGTTTTACAGTGGAAAATAATACAGAATTAAAATATTCAGAATGTTTTGCATTATCTTAGGACTTTTTACGTATTTTTACCATTAAGACAGACCTTATTCACTGTTTGTGAAAATATGTTTCATTTAATTACAAACTTGTTTGCAAAACGTTCTATACTTAGGACACCATTCAAAAGTAATTTTAGACTTCTTGAGAACTTAAGCAAGCAACTTAGACAGAAGACAAAAAAAGAAGAAAAATTACTGTCTTGTATATTGCATGCTCGTATCCATGGACTACATTGGTAATTTATTTGGGATTGGTTGTTAAGTGAGGCACTAAAACATAGGTTAGACAAGTGCTGCTGTTGTAGTGTTCACAGCCACTGCTATCTTTCCTTATATTGGGTTCAAGTGTTAGGATCTCTAGTTCCCGCTGAATCACAAGAGGGATTCTCAAGCAGGGTAATTTTTCCACAGAGAGCTTAGGTTTTATTCCTAACTTTTCCTGCAGTGGAGCCATGGAAAAGTCATGTGCTCTGTACACCTGTGAAATGAGGTGGATGTTGCTGTGTATGAAACTTAATCCATTATTATTGATGTTAGCAGGTAAGCATATGGTCCAACATAATCATCGGAGTACCTTCTGTATTTGCTGGGAGAATAAAGGTGACCTGAAGAGCATTTCATCTCAGCTAAAGTAGAACGTGTTTAATTGCCCTCTGGAAGTGCCTCTGTCTTTCCACTGTCTACAGAAGGAGGCTTGGCATGTAGTCAAGATGCCAACATTTGGGTGTACTAAGATCACTGGCAGGCATAAACTCAGAACTTGCAGCATTCTCATGTTAAGAAAAGTAGATTTGTGGCACATCTGCATTTTGGGCAAGGCTACAAGAGTTAGCTAGTTGTGCCAGGGGTGCATCAAACAAAACAAGAAAAAACAAGTAATATAAATAACCTCTTTGATGCTTTAGAGATTCATCTGTGTTTAGTTGCAGAAAGACTAAGTATTAACAATATTTGTAGAAATAAGAACTTGAATTTATTAAATAAAAGGGCCACTTGACAGCTGCTATTTCATAATAATCAATATAAGCCATTAATTAGACCATACCAAAAGCAGTTTTTTCCATTTTTTCTTGTAATAAAGGTCTTTAGAGATGAATGTTTCTGACTAAGTTATAAAAAAGAATGATTTTAAATGGATGATAACCATATTGGAAAAGATGAGATGATGATATTGTGGCTCTTCAAATAAGCTTGTAGGTTTTACCTTGTTCCCAGATGACATCCATCTAGATTCAGTAGAGCCCTCCAATGAAATACAATGATAAATCACCATTTCTTCCTGTCCTCTTAAATAAAATTTCACTGAAAGTAAACTCCTCAGGGATTCAACTTAATGGCTCAAATGGAAGATTTATCTGATTTTAAGCCACATTTACATCTTCTTGGAAGAAAGGGCAGATGATTTTATTCCTCATGGTGGCCATTGGTCTCAGTGAGTGCAAGCTGTTTTGACTCTATCTTTTTGTTCAGACTAAACTCATAGACTTCGAAAGGACTCTTCAGAAATCTCAAGTAACTTCTTTGTAAGATGGGAATTGCGTTCATCTTTTCAAAGCAGCAAGGCCTCTGCTATCTGTCCTCCCCACAAGTACTTCAGGGCCTACTCTTATTTCCTGCTGAAGCTTTGTGTCCTCCATATGCACTTTTCTTTCTGCATCTATCACTTCCAGTTCTAAGAAGGAGAAAAAGTACAGACGGAAAAGAATTTTGATAACTTTTATGCATGATTTTGTATGTGGTTGTAGAAGCAAACTGCACATGGAGAATTGATTTGCCTATAAATTAACAGCACACTTCCAGGTTTTTTTACAAGCGCTTTACTGTGTTGAAAGGCTACAACTGGACAAACAGAGTAACCTACAGTCTGCCTCTGGGAGCACAACGAGCTTTGTTCAGGCAGTGTCCTGCCAGCATCCTTTAACTCTGCTTTTATCTTTCTTGGTCAGGAAATGGGGTGGGGAGGGAGGGAGGGAAATGCTTTTCCCTGTCCCACGTGCTGCTGCAGTTATGTCAAAGCTCTCTGATAACAAGGGAGTGAGAGAGTCTGTGGCACAGAAGCTGACACAAAGATCCACCTCACTCACCACGTGTAGGAGATGGCAGCCATTTTTTAAAAGAAGACTTCTTTTAATAGTTTGTGATATGGCCTGAAGCACAAGTGAGGACCTAAATATGGAAGTACCAGGGACATGGTAGTAGTAACTTCTGTAACCTCTAGTACCCATGATATTCTGATGTATGTCTTCAGAACAAAGGTGTATTTTCTTATTTTCTTCAAAAACTAGTTCTCTTCTTTTTTTTAATATGACTTTCCTTTTCTATGAGTACACCTCATAGTAAAAGTCTGCTTATACAGAAATGTATGCGCCTTCTGTAGAAGGGGAGAGGACTGATTTTCCATCAGCACAAAGCTTATACCACTACTTGTTGTTCTCAGTTCACTGAAATCTTGAATACAGTAGTCTCCTAAATCATCTGAAAGACACCACTTGCATTAATTAGAACACCAGTAACCTACTTGCATACATTACCTCTGAAGATGTGACCGTTTCAGCCCCAAACCATAAAGTTGTGCACAGACTTTTTCCAATTGAACCTGATGAGCAGTGTGTTAATGTTTGTATCTGTGCCTTATATTTACAGTGTCAGGATTGTTATGTTTCTGTCACTCAAGGGATCCTTGTGTAACAGAAAAGGTGGGACACGAGGCAAGGGGATGTATGATTACCCTGCCAAGCTAAGGATCAGCCTCAGTCTGAAGCTGACAGCTAAGAAGAATCTGTGTTTGCAAGCTTGCTTGCTCAGGACATGAGCATCGAGGGCAGAACAGATCAAAACTGACAGTGAGTTTGGGGAGAAGAATACAAGAATGTTAAACTGAGTTATTTGCACTGCCCCAGTTTGAAACTTCCCCAAGCTCTCCCCTCGGCAAAGCCGTAAGGAACAACTTCCCATACCAGCAAAATGAAGTCACAGCCTTGTTTGGTTTAAGAACTTTTTAGAGGAAAAGCTGGCTAAAATAAAAACAGCAGTAAGGAAAGGGAAACTTTGCAGTAACTAAAAATAAGGGCACACCACTTCACAAGACTGGTTATTGCATCTGTCCAGAGTTTGGAATTCCAGACACTAGGGTCGGGAGGTCGCCCAAAGGTTACTTTTCTCCCAGTCAAGAACAAACAGAGCGGAATTGCACACCAACATCTTCTCCCAGCCCACTTGAAGAGTTGCCAGAGCTGCTCTTGGATGTGTTCACAAGTGACGCAAAAATCTATTCTTAAACACAGACAGAATATACATCAGTCACTTAGCACAGAAGGAAACCATTAACATCAAAAGGGGTGGAGTAGAGAAGCTTTTTATATTACCAACTGCTCTCATAAATTTAACACTAAGTGGAAGAATGTAATTGATTCGTGTGTGTTCTTTATCTCACGTGGAAGGCTAATGCTGTTTCAGAATTGTATAAATGAAATATGGCAAAAAAACAAAATCCAAAGCAAATGTCCTATTTTTTTCCTGAACCACGTTTCTATAATTTTGGTTTGTAATACATAAGCAAGCTTCTTTTTTTAGAAATATTGAACTTGAACTGAAATTCCCAAATGCTCTAAATAACATGATAATATTTTAAATACTTTACCATATTTAGCTTCAAATTACTGTCATTATTAAAGTCAACTCTCACAAATATTTCTAGTGAAAGTATGAAGAGTACCCAAAAAGAACAAAACTGCTGTGACTCAGATTGTTTGTATTTGTTTTATTTAAGGGAATTCATGGGAATTTATGTTTTGCTTCCTTAACGTCTATTGTGCGTTATTGCACATGTTGTACGTAGGCAGTTTACTTTTAGTGAGTCCTTGCAGAACCTAATGTCCTTGCAGAACTGAATGTTTCCTTGAATGGCAAACAAAAAACTGAACCCAAGGCTTAATTAACTTGTTCCTTTGTACCTTTTGAATTTCATTTGATGCAGTTAAGGTTGGCCCTGAATGACTATTGTCTTGAATTCTTAGTTAAACACATTAGGAGCAGCTGTAGTACTTTGCAAAAATAAATGTCATTTGATAGCATGTGTTGACCCTTGGGCATCGAGTAAAAAATGAGAAATCTGAAGAAGTTCAAAATTTAGCACATCATATTTTCATGTGATGCATGGAAATTTGCACCATCCCATCTACTTCTGGTCTCCATCCTCTTGAGTCATCCTGCTGTCCTCCAACAGCTGTCCTGCCTCTGACACGATAAGCTGTCAGAGTGTGCAGGTCACACCCTGGGATGTTTAATAAGCTCTACAGTATCAGAAGTATGACCTTGGAGAGAAAGTACTAAGCCATTTCTTCTTTCACCAGTTTTTCATCTTCAGTGGGACTTGAGCAATGGGTACAGTAGACAAATGGTAAGCAAACGTAAAAACTGAAATGAAATATTTTAGTCACTTGACAGAACTAATTGGTATGTCTCCTACCTGTAGCTGCATCTTAGACATGTAAGCCATACTGGTCCAGTCCCTAGAGGTTATGCAGAAATGAATGTGAGATTTATAGATAAAATGCTGTGGAAAAACTGTCATATCATTCCAGTCCTTGAATATACTTAACCTCTTCAATTCAGTTTCTCTATGAACTCTGAAATGAACCAAGAAAATCCAGCTTACATTTTGCAACAAAATCTAGATCATCTTTTCAAAATGTCCTAAGTGTCTCAAGTTGCAAAAGTGCTTCGGATAGATTTGTTGTAGTCTCTTAAACGAGCTTGAGATGTACATGGATCTGCTTTTCATTCACAGAGCAATGTTGTGTTGTTGCTGGATACAAGCAATGGTGCTCTTCGCCGGCTTTTGCTCTCACCAGATGCTCAAGACTCTCCTAAGAGAACATCTTGGTGGAGCAACAAAGAAGAGACGGTGAGGAATAGCACCTGCCCCTATTATACTAAGTTTTTTTAAAAGCGAATGTCAGTATTGGAACTGCCCCAGGATCATTAAGTTTTTCCTGGTTTTTACTCTAATGTATGTTTAAATGTTTTACATATAAAATAGCATTGTTATGGAATATTGATATAAAAAATAGAAATAAATTGTCTGAAGATGTGTGTCTTTAAAATACCCCTTTTTAGGGCTTGAACTTGAAATAATGGAACATTTTGTTATAACGAATTATGTCCAGAATAGTGAACTCAGTTATGATACAATTTATGACTAGGAACAAAGCAAGCTAGATTTTGAAAGGTAATTAAAGCTATGGATTCTTCTAAATAGATGAAAAAAACTAGTACACTTCCAGAGGAGTTAGGGAAACTCACTGTGATAAATCTAACAAACACTAATTGCCCTATGATGTATTTTTATACAGAGCAACTACAAAATGTGCAGAGAGTTTTCACACAAAAATTGGCTGGTGTTCTACAAAGAAACAGGGTGAGAGTAAATTATATCCTTGTATTAAATTGATTTATATCAGATCTCCTTGTGTATATCCCTATCTGATTATTCTTTTCTTGGCTTCCAATTTTATAGAAACCAACTTATTGTACTGGATGTGTTGGAGGGTCAAACTCACACCATCTCACTTCCAATCAGTCTGAAATCTGTTTTCCTGGTGGCTGAAGACCGGTGGCTCTTGGTGGAAAACGAAACAAATAAGTTAGTCCAGCCTAGTTTTCTTGATAGCATTATCTCTTGTTTGTATCTCCTTTATGTTCAGGAGTTTCACTCCCGGTCTCAGACTTGGTTCTTTCTGTTTGTGAGACTGGCTGGACTTAAAAAGTGGGTGTTTAAGATGCACTTTTGCTGTGGTGAAAATGCAGGTAGACTTTTAGAGTAGGAAATGAAGAGGATATGCCAGCCTCTGAAAGTCTAGACTAGCTTTGATCGTATGCGTGTTAATATTAATTTTACTGATGTGATATTGATCGTTAGAAATGAGAATGTTGGTGGACCTGTTGGTGGAGATACAGGCGCGTTGTCCAGAGTTAGCCCCTGCTTCCTTTACTTTCATAGGCACATGAAAGAAATGTTACTCTGCTGTCTCATTTTTATAAATGCGCAGCAAATGAAAGTGTGTAAATAGTTACCAGAAGACAAATCTGCCACCAGCTGGCCTACCTTTTCCTATCTAACGGATGTTTGGGAAATTATATTTAGTTTTAGCTAAAGGTGTTGATAAGCTTGTTTATATAAGTGTAGAATGTTTTCACTGTTTCAGAAGATAAAAGTCCTTGTTTAGAGTTACAAGTTTAGTCGGGAATTATTATAAATGTGTATTCTTTACAGGAAATTTCTTTTAACCAAGCGTGCCCATATGGAAGCTCAAGACACTGAGGTTTGCCAGCTGCATGCATTGAGTGAAGAGCCAGCTGACATGGGATTTGGCTTAACAACAGGTACTGAATGTAAGCTTGGCTAGTTCCTTTTTCCCCTTTTTTCTTTCTATCATTTCTGTTTGCAGCTGCACAAACAAGGCTCTTTAAAGGTCTGAGTAACCATCTCTCTGATTCTGTTTTTGCCCCTCTTATCATATTTGGTTAATAATAACAGCTTTTCTCAAGGCATGGCACATTCCATGCTCAAACTTCAAGTTGTTTGAATAAAGCATTTTTGTTTCATTGTAGTGTTCAAGACCCTCAGTCATGGACTTTCAGCAAAGAGACAAGCATGTAGAATGGAAAAGGAAGAAGGATGACTAGGCAGGAATTGGAACAGGACTAGAAGGGAACAGATATACTAATGATTCCAGGCTGTAGACTGTTGCAGGTCTGCTACTCACACTCAGATGAGCTGGAAAACATTTCCCAACCTTTAGAAAAATACAAACCACCTACTTTTAAAGCAGAACAGAAGTCACAGTTTCTGTAGTTCTGTTGATAGTGTGCAGGAGGCCGTTGAGGCCATCATACTTGTGTTAAAAGTTAGGGGGAATTTGATCAGAAAAATAATTCCCAGATGGTGCTAGGCATTGAGGCATGTCTTAGTTACAGAGTAAGGCAGAAATCTGCAATGGTCGTAATTCTGCCTGGTAAGATCTGTCTGTGTTCAAATCTGATAGCATTTTCAACCCTGAGCATTTGATCATGGTGCACAAAATTTTTAGTCTACGTGGTTTAATAAGACTGGAAGTACATGTGCATCCCACCTAATAGTTCATAGGTTTTGGCCATTATATATGAGAGAGACGGAGGAACCAATTTATATCTCTTAAAGAAGGAACAAGTTTTTTTTCTGGTTCTTGTGGCTAGCATAAGTAAGAAAAATGAGATCATTGCAGTGTAAACATGGTACAAACAAATGTTATTGACAAATAATAGGGCTTATTTTACATAAACAGCAACCAGGTGGATACCAAAAACTAACCATAGCCTAAATATCTAGAATCCTTTTTAACTCTTGTACAGTTTACTCTACCAACTTATCAAGCGCTATCAGAGCGCAGTCGTTTCCTTCCTCTTACTACCTTATTTAGAAACCATTCTGTAGTATCATTCCTCAGATGGATAGAAATGTTATTATAATTTCCAGTCTCAAAGTATTTGTGGGCAGTTTATTGCTGCATGCTTTCTGTGCTATTTTTGTCCTTTGTTATCTTGTTTCTTCTCTTCCAATCTGAAATGTTATCGTATCCCCTGCCCACCTTTTCCCGAATCATCCAGCAAACCCCAAATGTAACATCTTCAGCCTGTTCTTGTTCTTAGAGGCAGAAGCTGTGGCAGAAGAGCTAAGAAAAGCTAGACCAATGTGGGTTTACTGCTATCCCAGACCATTTATCCTTTGAGGGAGGAAAGATTTTCTCCCACTGCCATGTAAACGAGATAGTCTGCTCATCGAAGTGGAAACAGTGCAGAACTAAAGATAGCAGATTCTGACTGTGTTGGTAATTTCAGGCAAGGTAAAGGGCTCTTACAGATGCGCAGAATAAAATTCAGTTTTCCTTAGCTTTAAGATAAAGAAAACCAGACCATTAACAGAAATGCATTACAAACAACATTATTTAAATTGCAAAGATAGAAAGAGAGTCACCGAGAAATGTCACATTCACACTTACCTGTGCAAACCTATGTTTTGCTTTTTGGTGCATTTGCATTATAACAATTTTCAATGAGATCACATGCTGTTCTGTTCTATTCCCTAGGCTTCCTGCCTCATTCGTGCAGTAGAGGGCAAAATTAAGTGGTATAAGCAACTACAAAGCTAATATTTCCTGATTTTAAGTACTTGACTTTACAAAAATAGGATTACTTTCTTCTCCTCTGTGTTATAGTATAGTATAATCAGATCTTCTGCTTTTTAGTAATTTTATGCTCAAAGTAATAGCAGTGTTCAGTGCTCAGCACTCTTCACAGTTAATATCGTTTCCTATTGCACATCTGGATTTAATGACTTTCATTTTGTTTAATTTCCCTGTTTAGTGTCAGAACTGTGTGTGCCTCATGCAGTTTCAACTGACCAGCTATCTTCAGAAAACCTCAGTGCAGCTGTGGGACAAAAGATCAGCTCCCCCAACAGGATCTTCTCAGATGAACATAATTATGCTACTATTGTTATTGGTTTCCCAGACCTCTTGGTAAATACTCAGCATTATTATACAATTAAATAATATAGTCTTGTTTATTCTGTAGCCCATTAAGTACCTGTTTACCAAATGATTTGGAAAAAGAAGAGAATGACAGTAAGGGACAAATTCATGTAGTGTACACCACTTGTTAGGGTAGTCTGATCTAGAGAGATGTCAGTGTGCTTTAAAGTAATAAGTGGGACAACACAATGTCTAGCACAGACAAAATTAATTTTCAGTTAGCTCTGAACAGTGCTGGCCAGAGTAATATTTTCTAAATCATGTGTTTTTTCAGTTTTTAAATTAAGCATAACCTCTGAGAAAAAGGCTATCAGTACAATTTTGAACTGTTCAGTGTGAACTTTTTGTCCAGTGTGCAGCAGGTAGCAAGATTAGATTAAGGAAAAAGAAAAAAAAAAGATATAAAAAATGATAGCAAAATTATAAAGCCCCTTCACTACTGAATAATGTAGCTAAGTGTAAATACTGCATGTAAGTGTGCTCACTGCCGTGACATAGTTAGAAAAGGACCAGAAAAGAAAGTGAAACTTAGCAGTCTGATGACTAGGGCTGTTGCAAGGAGTAAACACAGGGAAAATACAAGCAGTATGTTTAATTCTTTGGACTTTTTTTTAGATTTGCCACCTAATGATATATAAAAATGGTAGTGATTATGGAATAAATAATTCCACATGTCATGTTTGTTTAATAAATTGGGGAAAATTAGAAATTGTGAGTGTTAACAGACATGAATTTAGGAAAAGCCAAATGACGGAAGAAAATTCTTTGAAATCCAAAATGATTCAAAAATATGTTTTTGTCAACAAGGCAGTCTTTGCAATTAGCTTTTGAGTTTTCCTTGGTTTGGTTTTATATTACCATATTGTTTATTCTAGCTTTTCATATTACTTATAATAGATGTGAGTTTATTGCTGGAAAAGGGAGGTGGTCTAGAGGAGGGAGTATTAAAGAGGCTGCACACTTCAGTAATAACACACCCGTGCAGGTGATGACGCATTTTTGGTTCTGCCTGATTTAGACTGAGGTACCATCTTTCCTCATACATAGTTTTAGGTGTCCATGTGAATTTCAGAGAGGGAGTGCTAAGGGTGAATGTAAGAGTGATGGGGCAAAACTTCAGGTTCAGTGTTTAGTGCCGGTGGTGTAGGTGTTTAGTATGAGCAAGGTATCTGAGCTCTTATTTGTCATAGCAGTGCTCAGTTTACCAAACATTGAGACCTTCAAGATGATTTTTTTCTTCAGGCTCTTTTGACCATAGTGGGAGATGAAGCCACTGGCTTTCATGTGGAGACCTACACTTAAAACCTCTGAACCTGGAGCTAAGTCCCAGCCTTATTGCTTAGCTTTGAATTTATTACTGAAATATCTGTTTGCATTTATCTATATTAGTGCAAACCTAACAGTTTTTTTACATAGTTTGATTCCAAATTAGGTTATTTCAATGCTTTCTGTTCCTGGTTCAGTTAAAAAAAGCAAGTCGATTCAACTTCAGATCTTCAGAGCATCTTAATGCCTAAAACTCACGTAGATGGTTTGTTGGTTTTCACTGCTATAGGAGTTTTTGATGACAAAATAATCCTTGTCATGTGGTGGCATAAGAAGTAACCACAGTAGCTACATTTGATTTGAAATTAAATAAGAAGTGGAACTTATCAAGAAATGTTTGTTCTTAGAATTAATAATAATAATGTTTTCTTCAGTAGACACCTTCTCTTTTGCAGTCTCCCAGTGAAGCGTATAGCTGGAAAAGAAACTCCTCTCTGAGTCACAAACGTGCTTCTCCTTCTGATCCATTATATTATGGGGCCCGGAGGAAAACAGGAGCTGCAAAACAAACCAATTGTGTAACTTTATTGGCTTCTAATCAAATAGTCCGAATTTTAGCACCTGGAGATGTGCCTCTGAAAGACATTTACCCAAAAGGTAAGAGGTTCATATACTTGTGCTGCAACACACTTGTTTTTTGTTTTGTAATCTGCTATCACTCATTAATTTTTCCAGAATGTTCTTAAATAGTAACAGAGCAAGTATTTGAGAAGGCATGAGTGTAGTTGAACTTAGTTTTAAAATTAATTTGGATCTTATTAGCATGCTGAATTATACTTCTGAGGAATTAACAGGGTGTCTACGCTGTGGATATCTCAGTAGATGGGATTTCCCCCTGTCTGCACAGGAAACCCACTAATAGAATATGATCATTTCAGTTCAGCAATGGGCCTTCACCAGTATGTCCAGCTTCTGCTCTGTGTCACACAGAGATGCAGTGATAAACATGTTATCTGACTAACTCAGAATTCTATAGGCAGGGCCAATAGGAGAGGTTACTTTGGGAATCCATGTGAGCCTGTCCACTTCCTCGTCTTTTCTCTTCATACTTTCTCGCTATTTGCACTTGTTTTGCTGGGGATGTTGCAGAGGACATCCCTGCCTCGGGCTTTAAACCTCTTTTCATGGACCTGTTGTCCATGAGTTTATCTGGTCCCTCTTTGAACCTGTGCGTCTCCACAGCAAATTCACAAGTTCGTGATTTTTTGTGATCAACTGATCTCTTACGAGGTGCCCCTTAAGATGCCCCTCATTCTAGCATTGCAGCCTTGGGGGAGTAACAGTTCTGCATTCACCTTAACCATCACCTTCATGACCTGGCAAACTTCAGTAACTCCTGCCTTCTCTCCCAGCTGAAGAGACCCAGACTTTTTAGTTCTCCTGTCCAAGAGAACGTTGTATGAACAATACTCACATGCAGCAAATCCATCCTCCATTCTGACACTAATAAAGCAGGTGTGGACTACAGATCTTCAGACATTTTTGTGCTGCCATCCCAAGCTTTCTGTTACCATCATAACTTTAGCTTCTTCAGCCAATAACTAAAAATATACCAATTAATGCTAAATAACAGCATTTGTGAGTTTAACATTAATTACCTCTAGGAATCTCCAAAGTTTACCATCAAAAGAGAAAATGCCCAAAATATTTGTATATGGTAGAAGGGCTTGATTTCATCAGCACAAGAAGCTATTCCTGATTTAGTCTGTGTGTAAACTCTCTGCCCCAGAATAAATTTATTCCAAATTAACTCAAACAGAATGAATGATCTAATCTGACTGTCCTCATTTAACACTGGTCAAGTTCCCTGTTAGAGAAACTCTTTTATTTATTACCCAGAGAATAAAACATTTACTTGACTAAAGAAGCCAAGTCAAGGATATCAACAGGGTAGAAAACTTCAGTTGCCTCCTTTTGTAACAGAAGGAAAGATTACCTCTTAAAAAGATTAAACTTAATAAAATTAGTAGGAGTTAGAATCTTGGAACTAATTATACAACTTCAGGCTGTAATCTTCTCATACTTTATAAACTGTTGAAGGGTCAGACTGGGTCACTTTTTTTCAGGCCTTCACAGAAAAAAAAAAAGGATCTGAATTCGAAGTAGATGTTTTAGAAGGTAAATATTCTGAGCTTTTGTTGAAATTAGTTTACTAATCTGGGAGTGAGGTATCTTCCGTCAGTGCTTCCAAATGATACCTAAATTGAGATCTTGACTGCTATTTCTAAAAGGCCTTTTAAGTTGCTGTGGTATGTAACACCTTGTATTGCTAGGTTATTATAATTAAAAACCAGGAGACATTCTTCATGAATCCAGGATACCTGAGCATATTATCAGTCTGAGAATGGGCTTCTGTCTAACCAAGCAGTTTAATTTTTTTTTCTTCAGCTGTGTTGAGATATATTCATGAATAGGGATTGATAGCTTTAAATGTATGGAAAATTGTATGAGGTTTGTACAGTGCTTTATGGCCATTAAAGTTGAAAGATTTCATGCCTTGAAGATAATTATAATTGATATTTTTTTCTGAATTATGTTTTAATTTATGAATTACAAAGACTGATTTTAACTGAGTCATATTTAATATAACCTTACTGATTCAATTAAATGGGACCTGAGCAAGACTCTAGGTTTTCTGTTCCATAGCCTTTTTCAGGACTTTTTCAAGACATTTCCATTTACCAGTTAATGGTTGGATTTTCTAGTGGAGGAGGAGCTATGAGGGAAGCTCTACAGCAACCTATGCTACTCAGCATGTCATGAAAAAAGTGGAAAAATTAGTTAAGACTGAGGTGACAGTGCTGATGATAGTGGTTATTTTTCATGGTAGGAAGGATTTACCATGAAGAATTACGAGAAGGACTACAATTCTAAATGCAATAGAAATAACAAGTGATATTCGGTATAGATGAATATGTGGAGGAAGACAAAATCCTAATTCTACATCAAAAAAGATGGCGATGATAAGAACATCTTACAAGCATTATTTTGCGGTCATGATAGATGGCTTCTTTGAGGCAGCAGTTCAAAGCTCAGTAGCAGTTGAAAAAAGCAAATCAAATGTTAAGAATTACTAGGGAAGAAACAGAAAAAAGCAGAGAACCTCTTTGTGCTATTGTGCAAATCCACTTGTCCTTAACACTCTTCAGTTTTGGTCCTCCATCTCAAGGTGAGAGAAGGCTGAACTGGGATGAGTTCAGAAAGAGACAAGAAGGATGAGCAAGATTGCATTGACCAACCCTCCAACATGTGAAGACAAGATCAGGAAAGGGACATACGGTAGAGTTCTACAAAAACATGTATGGCATGGAGACACAGAAAAAACAACAATTTTTGCACTCAGTACCAGAGTTAGGGAGTAGCTAAGGAAGCTGTTAGGAACTGCATCAAAACAAACAAGACATAGTTCTTCATAGAGTACTAACCTGTGAAATTGCCTCCCAAAGGATATTGTGAATGCTGAAATGTGGTTCCAAAAGAAAACTGGACAAACTCCTGGAAAGTTAACTAAATACATAGATATAAAAACATAGACACCACATTCAGTTTAAGAAGCCCCTAGATTGGAACTGGTTGGTGACTTGAGGAAAATATCATGTACACTTGTCTGTTCTTACACATTTCAAGCATCTAACTACTCTTGGAGACAGGATACTAGATTAGAGGGACCTAGTATTGCCCTTGTTATGGCACAAATGAAAAACATTTCTAAGTGAAAAAGGGGAGACAGAAAAAGAGAAGCATGCGTCTTTGTGCTTACTTGGAAGGTGAGATAATAAGGTAATAGTCCTTCTGATGCCCATTTGAGATTCTGTTCTTGCAACTCTCTCTGCTGGGCTATTGTTTCTTCTGGAGTTTGCCTCTCAGTCTCACTAATTGACAGAATATTACATTGAATACACATTTAACTGCTACCAATTGCTGCTTAACAGTCTTGGTCCCTTGAAATTCAGTGTTACTTGTTCCTAATTGTTCTCTGTTGTTTCTGCACTGGACACCTGTAGTTACTTACCTGTAAAAATTGTATCCTTCCCTGGGAGATGGTGAAGTGAAGCAAAGGCATCCTGCTACATGAAATTGAGTGTGTGTCAGTCCCTTGGAAGTTCTTGCACTATTGTCTTCTGTTGCTTTTGAGAAGTTGTTTTATGTTTTTGGTTTTGTTTCCATATCTATCAGACTTCCTTTCTCATCTTCTTGGACAACTGGTCACTTCTGGCATACAGCCTTCCATTTCTATTAATAATTCAAGATACTCAGCCAAACTCTAGCATACTCCAATAAGTATTACTGAAGCTGTTCCAGAAACAATAAGCAAAGAAATAATTGCCTATATGTTTTATTGGAACTGTAAACCAAATTATAGTTGTATTTGAAAAGAAATTATAACAAGTAATAATTTCCCCAAAGACTGCCAAATAGATGTATGGACACAAAATATAAACACAGACGAGAGATCATGGCAAAATCCAGCAAAGAAGAATTAATGTTTATTCTAAAAACAAGACTATAGAGACGAGAGCAAATATTTACTTGGATTCTCAGCACTTTCTATAGATGAACATAAAATAGCAGCCTATTATTGATTGCGGACCTCTGTGAGTATGACAGTAACTGGAACGACGTACAGTGTAACACACAATGTTACCAGAATAGCTTTGACACATCATCTGGTCCGCCTGTTTATATAGGAAGAGGATGACACGTGTAGTCTCTTCTTAACTGATGTTTGTCAAGCAATTGGCCTATTGCATTGCTTCATTCTCCTTGTATAAGAAAAGCTTTTCATGGTAACCATCTTTTCTTTCTCTAAATGAAACAGAATATTTCATGTCACCTTCACTCGCTCAGGATAATATTGCTCTCTTTATCATGATCTTCTGAATAGGATTGTTTTTAAAAATAAATGTTTAGACAAAAAAAAAAAAACAAAAAACCTTGCGTTTGTCCTTATAACCCATCTGTTCTGACTGCTTTGTCATCCTCAGGACTATTTCATGTCACAGAATCAAAGAATGGGTAAGGTTGGAAGGGACCAATTGAGGTCATCTGATCCAATCTCCCTGCTCAGCAGGGTCCTCCAGAGCATGTTACTCAGGATTGTGTCCAAACAGTTCCTCTCCAGGGAAGGAAACTCTACAACCTCCCTGGGCATCCAGTTCCAGTGCTCGGTCACCATCACAGTAAAGAAGTTTTTTCTCATGTTCAGGTGCAACTTTCTGTGCATCATTTTCTGTCTGTTGCCTCTTGTCCTATTGCTTAGCACCACAGAGCAGAGCCTGGTCCATCCTCTAATACCCTCCCTTTAGATACTGATGGACATTGATGAGGTCCCTTCTGCTTTCTTTTCTCGAGGTTGAGCAGGCCCTGGTCCCTCAGCCTTTCCTCGTAAGAGAGTTGCTCCAATCTCCTCATCACCTTCCTAGCCCTCCACTGGACCCCCTCCAGGAGCTCCATGTCTCCCTTGTACTGTGGAGCCCAGAACTGAACATTGTGTCTGTTTTCCTTAAAGTTTGATGTCTGGAGCTGTGCATAGCTCTTCTTCTCCATCAGACTTTGGCAAAAGAAGAACAAACTGCACTTGTTCATGTCTGATGTTCATGTTCCATCGTCAAGATTCTTGACTGCAGTTCTGGGGCCTAGCCAGCTGCTCTTGTGTAGCATTTAAATGTCTGACTGCCTTTGTCTGCTTCCTACTCTGTAGTCCTTTGTCTTTTTATTGTCTTTGTTTGATTTGTGTTCTTTCTCTAATTTATTAACTTAATTCTTAATTCTAATCCCACAGTTCTACCCCTTCTAGTTCAGTATCTGCCCTTGTTCTAGATCTTCCTCAGAATTTTTAATGTGTGTCTTATTCTTCATTACTAAAAAAAGAGAGAGCACATTTTAAAACAGTAACAAAATCTAGTGGAAACCAAAACTGGTCTTTGGCCCACAAACCTGCATTTTTCCTCTGTTTCTGATGTGTTTGATATTCCCATTTTTATGAAGCTGAGTAAAGTCAGTAGATGTGCTACTGTAGGCAGGTATAGTACAGATATATAAATACATCAGATATGCATAGAGTGCTGCTGTGAGTTATTCTATGGGCTCATTTGAATATTAGATCTCCTTATGCTGCTGATCTTACTGGTCTTTTCTGTGTGTGCTCTATGCAAGCGTCAACGCTTCTGCAGGTAGGGTCAGACTCCTTCATTTCAAGGAGGTGAAAGATATATTGTTTCAGAAGAAAATCTAGACTTGCTTTCATCTTATGACAATGACATTTTGTACCCATACTGGGCAGTGGGATTCAGTCTTCTGGTTTCTTTTCTGAAAAACTGCTTCAATTTACTCCAGGCAGATGAAAGTCAGCTCCTAACTGGAAGCCACTTCTGAGCCCCAGCACAGTGTACTCATAAGTTGGCGAAAGCCAGTGTAGGCACACAAACACAAATTTATTTCTGAGGGAAGGACCATATATTAGCTGTATTCGTTAAAGTGTCCATAAACAGAATTTTTAATGCTTGATAGTCTAGGGCAGTTTAATATAAAGTTATCAAATCTTTGCATACTGAAAATCTGCCTCCAAAAAGAGTGGTTCAATTTCAGGGAACAGTGTTTAGGTTAGTATTATTGAGAAGTTTTCAAGTGGAAGTCATAAACACAATGTTTTGAAATGTTATTCAATGTGCTTTTAAAGTCAGATATACAACTGACATTATCTTCAGTGACAGATAAAAGCAGCGAGTTAGGGATTGCAGTAATGCTTGAATAGTGCTTTTGTGAGCAGAGCTGTATTTGTGTGTAATTTTGACATTTGCCATACAAATACATTGTTCTTTTATAACTGTGACTATCTGATTACTCACTATCATAATAATAAAACAATTCCTTATTTGCAAGTTATATTCCTGTATTGAATAGGAAGCTTATCATTTTCTGACAGGTACTATATAATAAAATGTTTAAATTTAATCTGCTAAATGCAAATGCAATAACCAGTTAATCATGCAGCAGGAAAATGACATATTTGTTTATTTTCAGATGTCACTCCTCCACCAGCTGCCGGATACTTGGAAGTAACAGATCTTAACTCAAAGAAAATCAAATACATTGCAATTCCTAGGTAACTGATTTTATTGATTAGAGCACTGTCATCTTAGAGGAAGAGCAAAGAGGATTTAGTGTCTATTGTTACTTCAGGATAAGCAAATATTTCTTTTGATGTGGAAAGTAAGACTAATTCATATCTAGTGTAAAATTCTGCAAACATTGCAGTATATTTTTGTCAACATTGTTTATCTGTTTTTACTAGGTAGTGCTGATGAAAATGTAGCAATTAATTAGTAAATATGAAAGGCGGCTTTGTCTTCTGATTTTCATTCCCTTTGTTCCTTCCCCCTCTTCCATCCACTTTATTCTCAACCGTGTTTCATTATGGTTTGCTGTCTTTATTTTCTTTTCCTTTTTCCCGGTCTCTAGGATCTGAGAAAGGCAAAATGATCCAGTGCTAGGTGTTAGGAAACTGGGAATCAAGTTCTGGTCCAGTATAAAATTCACTTTGAAAATAGCTTGAGCTTCTCTGTGGTTCTCCCTTTAGAATGTATACATTCCCAAGTATGATACACAAGTATCTTGTATGATAAATTAAAATACCCAGATTCTGTGGCTGCTGTTTGGTTTTAACATCTGTCCCTCTCTCACAGCTGTAGAGAGTATTTGCGAATGTTTTATCATATAAAGATATATTTTGGTCCCAAATTGTCATTTTCTACTGCAATAATAATAAACATTTTTGTTTTAAATTGCAGTGTCTCAACTTTTCATATTTAAATAGCACATGTATTAAACTCACACATGAAGAATTTTATGCTTTTTAAAAATTTTATCCATTCTATGTTGATTTTGACAGTATTTATTCTCATTTAAATTCATTCTGGTTAATTAATAATCTGGGGAACATTTTAATTATTAGAGAATTATTTTTGTTCACCATTTTGTAATTGGTCCGCTGGCTTACGTCTTACACAGTCATTCAAAAATTAAAACATTACCATAAAAATAGTAAGGAATCATTTTATTTTACACTAGGATTTTATAGGAAATAACAGAAATTCCAAAGCCGTATTTTAACATTATGACCCTTAAACCAGCATTAGGATTTAAGCTGTGAATGGCAGATCTGAGCAGAAGTCCAGATTTAAAAATCTACTCCAGTAAGAACCAAGGAGTAAAGTGAGTTTTCATCATATATATATGAATAGTTCTGTGTTAAAATCTGACAGCCTTTCTTCCTTCTGGCAAAGTTAGCCCAGTCAAATGCTGAGATAACTTTTTTCAGTTGAGTTAGTACATGGTGGTTTCAGTCATAGGCCAAAGCATATGTGTTGCTCCTTCTTACATTCTTGAAAATTATTAGTTTTTCCATTAGTGCAGGTTGCTAGGTCATTTATGCATGTAATTAGCAGTACTGAAAAATGCATTGACTCTTTCCCACATTGTCTAAATTTCCCTTCATATTATGAACTTATTAGGCCCTCTCTTTCAGCAGTAAATTTTTGTAAGCAAGCTGACTGTTTAAAAAAGTGCTACAATTCTCTTTACATAAAGCTGTGCCATTGTTAAATGAGTATTTAAATCTTAATATTTTATTAAAGCACTAGAGAAAGGTGTTATTCTAATTTGATGTAAGTGTATTTTCCTCAGTGCTCGGATCACAATCTTTCTGTTTCTTTTTTAGTTTTATATTTTTCTGTCGTATCTTTTTACGTTTTTTATATTCTTAATAGTTTTTTTTTCTATTTTTAGATAGATTAGATACAGCAGTGTATTTGAACTACAGCAGTGGTTTTGGCGACATATTGCCTTTCAGCCTGGTCTTTTATACTGCTTCTTATAAAGTCAGATATCTTTTCGTTATGTCAAGTTTCAGTAGGTGGAAAGTTTCAGATAAAATAGCAGGTCTGCAAGGCTTAGTTATAGTCTCTTGTGAAATGAGGATGTAATTTCATTTAATTGTTGCCTTAACTGCAGAAATACTCAACCCCCTTTTAATTGCAGCTTCAAGAAAAATCAGATTAATTCTTGTTTTTCAGGTCACAGTCTCTCTCTCCATATACATCTTGGCTCTCTAAGATCTCAGATGCTGATGCCCTGCTGGCTCCGCTGGGCAAAGTAGGTTTGGTTACTGTGGACATGGGAGGAGGTGTGAGGCTTTGGGAGACCGGGCTGGAAAGCCTCCAGCGGTCACTGCAGGATTGGAGGAACATGATTGGCCAAGAAGATGGTCGTCCTGTGCAGGTAGGACTTCCCAAAGCTGAGCTGAAAAACAGGTGACAGAATGAACTGTGGGTGAGTTTTCAGCTGGGAAAGCAGTTGAGGAGAGAGCAGTGTTGAAAAACATCATGAAGTCGAAGTGCACCTGTGAGAAAAATTGAATAGACTTCTTCCCTGAAGAAAAGAGGCACAGTAGCTGAATTTAAAAAAGATTTTGTAACCCCTGTAATTATGGTTACTGACATACTCTTTGTCTTACACTGTTTGTATTTTTGCCAAATTCCAGTGCAATTAAATGCAAATAAATTCTTTATGTCCTGCTGATTTTTAGCTGTAACTTTCAGAACGTAGAATAATGAAATGAATTTTTAAGAAAAGGATATGCTATTCCAGAGTTCAAATACTTGGAAAAAAAAAATATTGGGGTTTTACTTTGAAAAAGAAACTTGAAACCTAGGTAAAAGATGCCTTGAGTTCACAGTAGAGCCTTTGGCTAATCTTGATAATTTTCCTAGCTGAGCAGAGTTGCAAGGGTTTCCATACAGCCGTGTTCTCATATGGAATGTTTAGGTAGAAGCTAAAAAACCACACCATATACATGTATGGTGTGTGTGCATGTATGTATGTGCATATGTATACATGAGTGTTAATGTACTGGCTAGTATGTGTAATCACCATTGCAACACAGAGGGAATATTCAGGACTGTTCAGTTGCATCTTTAATTAGAATGGGAAAACAGAATGAATCTATTCTTAGTTAGGTCTCTCTCTGGTTTTGGTTGGGGTTTTTTGTGAATGACATGTATTAGGCCAAAATGTTTTACTTTCTTTTCCCACTCTTAGCTCCCTTTCTACAAGATGTTCTGTGGTTACAGAGACTTGGGCAAGAACTGACGTTTTCTTGTTACTGAACCTCAGCAAATGCCATTCATAAAAGTCATGAGAAAAGGAAACTGTTACCCAGTAGCACCTTTGTGCTCCACATTTGTGGCTTTGCCAGTGCCATGTTCATTGCCAGTGCAGTAGCACTAGCACCATCTTATGGTCAGATATAGTCGGTTTACACCAGCCCAGAGAGTTTGGCTAGTTTTAATAGTTTTTTTTTCCTTTTTCCTTTTTTTTTTTTTAGTAACTTGTAATTTTATTCAACAATATTACTATATTGTCAATAATAGCCAACAAATTAGTAGACAATACTGGCTTGGAAAGTACACGCCATAAGAAAATTTAAGTAATTTAACTAGAAATCTCAAGCAACCCTTTTAAAGAAGGCTAAGAAGTTTTCCCACAGTCACAAAGCAGTTTTCAAGATCTGCTGTAGAATTTCTCTCCACTGACAGCCTGGCTCACTACTAGGCACATTCCAGGGTAAAGTCTCCTTAGAATATCTCTCTTTTTTCCTGTGTCAAACCGGTGGTTTGTCAGAACTGAAATAACATGCTGTTTGATTTGTGCTAAAGGGCTGGAACAAAGCCTCCTATGTGTTCTTCTGACTTGCATGATTATCACTAACTTCTGTTTCCCTACTTTACTTTTTTGCTTTGCTTTGAATGGAAAGATAATGAGACCTAAGAAGCTTTGTTTACAAAGGCATTACAGGGCAATAGGAAATAAATTAAGTCTTTTATTTTACGTAAACTCCAATAAGATAGTAGATATGTAGTTGCTGTGTAAACTCTGTACTTTGCAAATTGAATATGAAGGCCTTCACCTTTCCTACTTAATTTTTCAATAGGCCTAGACATAAAAGCAGTACTTTATTAAGGCATTCATTTCTGGAAATGAAAGGATCCTATAACCTTAAAAACATATTCCTGTAGCTTCCCTGTGTAATTGAGCATAGCGAGAACTTGTCTCCTGATCCAGGGACAATTACTTTGCTAAGAATGCTGCAGCTAAGTATTTTCTGATACCTGTTTTTGCAAAACTGGCCATATTTTGCAGCCATGTATTGATCTGTTCATTCAAGTGTGTGAAAATGACCTCCTTATGTGCAATGTTCTGTGCGCATGCTCGTGTCAAGTAACTTGGAGTCTAATGAGGTTTCTCTAGTTCTTTGACTAAACTCATCCTTCCCAATCATCTTATAGCAGAAACTCGCTTTAAGAGAATTGTCAGTGTTCCACGTATCACCCACCTACGTCCAATTTCCCCTTTGCTAAAAACTGCCATTGTTGCATCCCACAAAGCTGCCATTGCTTAGCAAAGCTTATTATCCCTTTGTGGCGATTACTTTAGACCAATCTGAGACCTGTCTAGGTGGTTGGGAACCACTGATCTGCAGAAAGACACGCAAACTCCTTGAATCTTCCTGACCCTTTAGAGAAAAAAGAATTAGAGGGCTTTCGATATAAATATAGCTTCAAAGAGTTGGAATCAAATCTTCAACCAGGCTTCAGTTGGTACTACCTTTTAGGGCTGCATTTTTCCTTTCACAAACACGTTAGCTCTGAGAAGGAGGCTGGATATACATAAGAAATGAAACAGAGGAAAACAAACAGCTGTTCCACTTGTAATCAGTAATTAGGCTCCCATGATATAATTTGTGGCAATCTTCAAAACAGTCAGCATTTGTTTTGTACTGTTGACATACTCAGCAGAGTTCAAACTGCTGAAGTCTTGAGGCTACCACGTTAGTTTTTCAAAATATAGTATGTGTTAACATAAGCCTGCATTTATTTATACAGGCAGGTCAGAATTTTTTGTCATTTATTGACATTTTAAACTCAAAATAATACTACACTATTCTGAAATTATTAAATTGGAGTGTCTAAAATACAAAATCTAAGCAAAATACTGTATTTCCTAAAGCTGTGAACGCTACTCCAAAACCTGTTGAGCTTTTTCACTGCTTGGTGCCTCTGACAACAAAGTCACTTCTTTATCAAATACCTGAAGAGAATTTGAAAGACAATTTATTTTTAGAATCTTGCCCTAAAAGTTTCATTGCAATAGGCAGACATTGATACGCTTGTGTTACTTTTTTTCATCTAAGGGTTATTGATGGAAATTAAATAGAACAGCATGGATTACCTTCTGATACAGTTCAGATACTGTCTTTCAGTAAGCACTATTTAGTGATATGTCTCATTTAAATAAAGTACAATGCTTAGATAAAAGTAATTAAAAGGTGCATCATTTAGAGGTATTTCAATAGATGTTAAGGCATTTATCTGTGACTATTAGCAAAAACATTTAGTTCTGTATTCACTCCACTTAATGTTCTCCTGCTGTAGACTGTTGCCCAAGATGTTTCATGCTAAGTACTCAGAATGCCGTTGTTTTCAGGAGCCCCAGGACATACCCAAACCTGTAGAGTGCATAAAAATGTACTTAGTCAAAGATTGCAAAAGCTTTGTTGTCTAGTTTATGCTAATATATATGTGAACTCAAAATTGGATTCACAACATCTTTTGAAATCCAGGTATAGTCTTGATCTAGGTAATATCACCATGCAAAGTGACATCCTGAAGCTGAGAATAGTCTCCTGTCATTTCAGTACCAAGATTGTCCAAAGAAGTGATCTGATTGATTAAAAAAAAAAATTCTTGTAAACCAAGATGTTTTTAGGGGTTTATTTGGGGGCGGGAGGGGGAATGTCTGTTATTTGATGTACTTGTGGAACCTACAGTAGTTGTATCATCTTCTACATGCATGAGGTGGGTTTTTGAAATTGCAGTAGTGCCCTCTGTTTGTGGCTATATATAAAGGCCTAATAAGTTAAGTAGTTGTGATTGTAGCTATTTTGGTTTCCTATGGACTGTTCTCTCTCATTTTCAGTGTAAGAAGCCTTCCTTATAAACATTCAGGTACTTAAGTTGGAAATTAGTTCATATTTACATCTAAGTGAATAGTTAGCAAGAAAAAAAAAAAAAGACTTCTTTCCATTTTTCCATCTTTCTGCTGTCCTAAAACAGGGTCACAATTTCCTGCTACATCCCAGATCTTAAAGGTCAAGGCCTGCTTGTTCTACAGTACACTTCTTCTTCAAGGATGGATATTGCTTATGTCTCTTTGGCCTGTGACGGAGCCCCACTCTACATAAGTGTTCTGTGTAATGTGTGTTTTGCCTCAGAAACTTAAAAAGCTGAAACGTTTGACTCAGGTTATGTCTCCTGTAAGAGCTCAGGTGGGTTTCCTAGATGATTCAGGTTCAGCCAATATGCTGTCAAAATCCCATAGTGCAGGACTGAGCAGAGCAAAGATACAGCAAATGTTAATTGAGTGGGCACCAGCTTTGCTAATACCAGCTGTTTAAAAACAGATAAAGTACATTTACCTGTGAGCGAGGGCATGTGCTGTGTAGAACCCAACCCCTACATCATCCCACCTCTCTAGTCTGAAGACTGAGCAGCAACACTCAGCTTAAAAAATCACATACTTCTTTGTAGGTGTGTCAGTCCAAAGGTAGTGTGTAAGAGAGACACTGACACCTTAGTGTGAAACCAGGCTCTTCCAAAGACAAGGATCAGCCTGGAAATGTTTTCTCCCATTTTTTCCTCACTTTGCTTTTGTGACTTCACCTGACCTAAATGTTGAACTGGAGTCAAAGTTGAGTACCTTCCTGAAGTATTCATAATGCCAAAAATCTCACGTTTACTGTTAAAGTTAAAAGAAGCCCCATCATGTTAAATTAGGTGGAGGGTGTGCAAATGTAGCTGAGCGTGTGTATCTATGTATTCACACACAGGTCCATGTATATATTTGCACACACACACACACACACTCACACACTCATGCTGGTTTTTTTTCCCCAGTTGTCATACCTGGACATTGTTTCTCTTGAATTAGAATTACCTAAAGAGATCATCATAACTTTACAGGTAGCCAGTCCCTCAGGGACTGTATTTCATAATGAGCAAGAATTGGAAGGCGATTTGGATAATGATTGTGTTATTCCTTTCCTTGAATAGTCTCATTTATTCCATTTGTATTCCATGCAACTAATCATGTAGAACTCTACATGAAGTATTCACCCCTTAAGTGAATTCATATTTTTTATTTTGTTGAATGCATCCTTTTTTTTCTTTTTATTTTCTGAAGCTGTACTTTAAAGTTCAGGGTAATGCGAGTTCACTTGATGAAATTTAATCTTTTAGGTTGAACGTTTATCTAAAGAATAATTGATTCAGGAATTTCGGTGATTCCAACTCGGCTATATTTACTGCTCAGAATCTACTTTAATCTGTACTGATAGTTTGGGGGTTTCCTCCCTTTTTAAAAACTGACATTGTAGTTTATAACGTAGCAAAAACCCAGCCTTTTCTGATGTTAACACTGAACTGAGCAGAGCTGCAGTTCTTGAGTAGAGACAAAAGCTTGAACTTTAGCAAGAATGGCTGGTCCTTCTCCCCACCACCCTCCCGTTCTCTATTTTCTGCCTTGCACCAAGCAGTCTTTCTGACCACGTGAGGGCATCAGTGGGCTAGTAACAGTGATTTCCCTCAGCTTCTAAATACTGTCGGTGCAAACCCCATAAATTATGAGAAATACATGCACTGGGGAGTTTCTGTAAGTTTGGAATAACCGTATGACAGCATTCTGCAGACCTGCATGGGATCCTGCAAATCTTGAAATACTGCAGATTGCAGAGTTATCTAGTCAGTAGGTGGATTCCAAGGTATAGTTTGATAGCATTTCCAGTTCTGAGATCCATGAGCCCCAAATCCACAGTTTAGGTCTGTGACCTCTTCCTGGACCATATAATTTATTCAGCTGAGGACTAGTAGCTGTGTACCAGCCCTTGAATGAAGGCATCTGAGTATGGGGAAGCATATTGGTTCTTAGAGCGGCAGCATTTAGTTCAAAAAAGAGCCCACAGCAGCATTTTGTACAGTGGTTTGGTTTTTTTAGTTGGTGTATATAAACTTCATTTGCAAGCCAGATACACATTTTTATAAATTTCACTCCAAATCTCCACCTCTTTCCCATTCAGATTCACTTTTCTAAAATGCCATCAAAGTTATGATGCTTTCAACAATTTTGGTATTCAAGACAGAAGTTAATGCCTACATTAATTTTAAATGCTACTTTTAGAATTAGATGTTCACAGGAGTCAGATGGTGCATGAAGCTTCATTAGTTCATTTTGAACTCTTGCAAAGTTTTACAGACAAGACAGAAAATCAAAATGAAGTCAAATGAAAAAAGAAAACATATTAAAAGTTTTGTACTGCAGTGCTATAAATGTTTTTTCATTTCAGGATACAATTGAAGAAACAATGTATTTCACACATTTTCATTGTCTTGTCTAAGACTGAATATCTTTTCTGTGGAAAAATTACTTGTGGACTCAATTTTGTGCTGTTGTGAACAGAAATTATGCTATTAATTTTTAGTACATAGAAAAAAGCTGTACAGAGTACAGTACAAATGAACGTAATAGAAACCAAGAGAGGGTATTTTGCCTTTCTCTCACTAGTTTGTGTAAGTAGATTATAAAAAGTTTTCTTTCTCTCTTTAGTAGAATCAGTTTTACAGTAGACTGTAAAACCACCACGAAACAGGCAGGTGAGCCTTTGATCTGCATGATGTGGAGCTTCTGTATGCTCTTTGAGAATGTAATGCATATATTCATGCTGCTGATAAAGAGTGTGCTGGAGTAAGGTATGTTATTGTGACCTGTTAAATGCAGCCTAGGATAATACTGAGAGTTTAAGGTTGGAGAAGCTCAGGAATAAAAGAAAACAATTATTTTGTTTCAGGGTAACATCAGTCTTTTGCACATCTGCAGAAGTACATTCTGCATTCCATGGAATACATTTGCTAATCCTTTGTGCCACTGTGGGATGGATTACTTAATGCATTTTCCACATGCAGTACAGTCGTGTTTTGTTACAGTCAAAGTCAGTCTTTTTTCATAATAATGTATGAGAGTGAGAGCAGGTTTTGTACTGATTCTGATGAAGAAATTACCGTCTCTCAAATCACCCATAAGGCAAAAATCTACAAGGTTTTTCCTTCTTTTCCTGCAATATTCTTCTAATACATGCTCAATCTTTGTCTACGGCACTAATGAAGAAAGTGAGTTAAGATATTTTACCTTTATAGTGTTTCTAGTGGGTTTATATTCATTCATATAAATAATATTTTTCACCAATAATTTCAGCCTCCTATGGAAAGTAACCCATATTCTTCACTGACTATAAGCTGCCCTGTTTTATGTTAATGAAAAGGCAAAATACCAGATTACCTCTTTCCTTCCGCATCTCAGATATATTATGATGAGAGCTGATATCTTCTAATTTGGACCTTGGAAGAGTTCTTTCCCTTATGATAAAAAGAGTAAATGAAGGATGGGATCTTGCCAGCCTACATCTGCCTGCTTTCCAGGACTGTCTAATCATGCAACGAATTAAGCTAACGCCCACCTTCTTAATTTACACTGGACCAAGCACCGGAATCATATGGATTGTATTCCACCTCAAATCTTAGTGCACACATTCTTTTCCCTATTTTCTTCTGATCAACAGTAAGAAACAACCAATAATGCGGTATTATTACTAATAGTAGAATAAGTGCTTGTGAAAACAATATTTGGGCACCTTAAAATTTTCTTTTTAAAGATTTTCCTACATAAATATTCTTTACAGCTGTAAATACTGCAGCTGTGTTCCTGTTTGCTTGTATAATTTGTATGCATTTGTTAAGTTGTGACACCTGAAATCATGTTGGTTGCGTCTTTAGTAAATGTGTTCTATGTGGCATGATCCACTGAATGCTTAAAAGGGCTTAGTAGAGAGGTTGATTCCTTGTCAGCAAATACAATAAGGAGGAATTCCATTTATTTCTATTATGAAGATGCAAAAGCCTGTAAGGAATGCCCAGCTCTGCTTAAACATTCCCAAAAGGATAAGAAATATTTGATTTGGGGAAGTTTAAAGAATAGAAATATAGATTATTTTTTAAAGTAAAAATTTTATCCCTTTACACCTGCAGGATGTAAGCCTGGAATTAGAGTAGGTTTTTTCTGATTTTTCCCCTCTTTTGTACCCGGAGTATTAAAATAAGTACTGTGTTTTATGTAAGAGGATTAGATATGAGTTTGTCCTGTCGGGGCCAGAGATAATTAAAACTAAGAGGTGAAAGGTCTGTTCTTCTGTACATGAGGCAGCTCGCCCCCATTGGAAACCAGAGTTTCTTTGCCAGTCCTGAGGCAGAAACCTGCTTTTGTTGCTGTGAGCCCCACAAAGGAGCTTTTCTGGCAAGCAGTCCTGAATGGGAGGCACTGACACCTCCTGCACCCTTCAGGAATTTTAATGAAGTTAACCCTGTCAGGATACAAAAGTAAGCTGCTGTATTAAAAGACCATCCACTCTCTAGCCAATTTGCAGTGTTGCAGTGTCAGTTACAGGGCAAGATGGCAGGAATATCTACAACCGAAAAAATTATCTACATCCCAGTTATATCCCAGTCAGCAGTAAGGAAAAAGTCCTTGACATTTTACTGGAAGCTGTCACTCGTTGATTACTTTTCTATTCAAAGCTAGAAGTATTTTCAAGCTTGTCTGACTTCTGCTTACAAATTCTAAAAGATATTTTCTAGTCTACAACCATGAGTTCTCTTTCTGCCAGCAGTTAAGTCTGAGTACATGTTCTGCCCCTTGTTTTAAAGAGTCAGCATTTTATACAACTGTAATGGAAGTTTGGACAGTGAGAGCTGTTGGCTCAATCTCCTTCATGAACCTCCCAGGAATAAATAAAATTTCAAGTGAGACAAGACAGGAGGAGATGAAATTCCCTCTCTTTCCTTGTCTCCACAATAAATACAACTTGAGGAATTTTAGTCTTTAGTTAGTTGTAACAGACTTGAAGAATGAGGAGCTGTTGTACGGCTTAAAATGCTTGGGGGAATGTTGTTAATACTCTGAAACATGAATGACTGAATAATAGATCTACTGAAATATTCATTTCAGTTGACTTTGCTGAGTGTCTTTTACTCATTACATTGGATACTATTATAAACACGTTAATAAAAGAGCTATTAATAACAATATATTAATGTACATTCAATCCAGATGTACTTTGAATAGTACTTGCTAAGCTAGGGAAGTGCACATTTGTGCAGCTTGGGACTCTCTTTGAGTAGTGAATCTTCTTCTTAAAGATACTTTTTTCTTCTCAGTTTTGCTGCAATGTAGGATTAAGATTGCTGGGTGCTAAAATGTCATTAAGGTCACTTGTAAATAATCAGCTGAAGCTAAATTTTATAATGCTTTTGGTCAGTTTTACTCAGGGAGCCAGAGAGATTTTTTTGCAATACATTAGAAGAAAATTAATTCTGAACTCAAAAGGGAAGTACTGTATTGTGAAAATAATTCGTATGTTAGAATGAAATATGGATATATGTGGGACATAAATAATTTCAATAATAGAGTACAGCATCCATCTTCATAATTCCCACGCTTTTATTGTGGATTATTTTCTAATGGGTTCATGCAAGCTCTTTTCTTCCCATAGCTGTGACCGTGTCTTGTAGGGGCAATGCACAGTGTATCTGGGTCAGCTGTGTGATCCTCAACAAATACAGCCTCTGTCTCTTACTGAGAGATTAGAAAAGTGTCAAAAGTATGCCTGTGCTTCCTTACTCTCCAGGGGCTAATGTTATTAAATTAGATGATTTCACATCAGAATTCAATGGAATTCAGTCCCACTTTCATTTAACTGGCATGCGTGTGGTTCTAGATCCACTTCCAAAATAGTTAAGATTTGTTTAGTACACAATACATCATAGTTTGTCTGACCAGCTGAAGTCTAGACAAAACTACCAGCCTTTGACTCATTTTCGCAGTGGCCGCTATTACAGATTGGTATGTCTTTAATGGCTGTTTGGCATAAATATGGCACAGATGTGAAACACCTGGCTTCACTGTGTTATTGAGTGCGGTAAATCATGTAACTGACTTTTTTGAGACTCTTTATCTTCTTCATGAAGAATGATAAGATCACTTAGTTTCCAAACTGAATATGTTTGTATCAGTTTTCCTGATGCAGTTTGCTCTTAGAATCCCAGCATTGTCAGAAAAAAAAAAAAAGAAGAAAAAAAAAAAGAATTGTAGCCATGTAAAACCATTTTGGCATACATTCATATTTTTCAGAAGGAGCTGATCTAGAGCACATTGTTCAGATACCATGTATCTCTCACTGAATGTAAAATCAGTGTTTAGTTCTGTTCCTGCCTGGCTACCCTTACTGTCAGGAGTTCATGCATGTGTAAGAGGCAGGACCAGAAAATTAAGTCGAAGCATTAATAAGTTGTGGTATTTGTTGTTGTTTCTTAATTTCCCTTTTTCTTAAGCACTCCTTTCGTGCCATTGCCCCTTAAGAAAAGCACATTCCTTTGGCATCTTTCTGACCTGAACTATTCATATTCTTCTCACACAAAATTTTTGTTTGCTTCCTTGACTTTGGAAGACCTACAGAGCCTGCATCACAAAGTCCTTATGAATGTACCCATTACCTATTGCTATAAGTGCCTGAGAATATAGAAAGAAAATGGGAGAACAAAAATATTTGAAACTAGAGACTAAGGTCACTGATGATTACTGACAATTAGGACTTTACAGAGAATAAAAGAAGAGTCGTGTATTCCAGGAGAGGATGGCAGTTGTGCTTCTTATGTGATGAAGACTTTGGAGAAAAACCTGCCCAAACAGGGAGTGGAAAAGTGCTTTCACACTCTGATTGTGAATCACCAATATGTATAAACAAGTTTAGATAATTTACAATTGAAACATGTGTGCCTTGAATGCTTTGGAAATAGTGGTTATTTTGGAAATCAAAAGGAACTTTCAGAAGGAAAAATTCAGTTTTTCCAGCTATTCTACTCTGACCCGTGCCTCATAGCTGGAGCTCAAGGCTGCAAGACTGAATTCGTGTGTTGTTTCACAAAGCTATGATATGCACACCAGGCAGTATGGAATCTGCACAATGTTGCAGTAATGAATAGTGCCTTTCAGTGCATGTATAGCTAGGAAGAGCACAGATTTCTCTCAAGAAGGGGTGATTAGTCAAAACTCTGGTTGAAAGAAACAAAGTTCATAGAAGTCTTGCAATTAGATTCAAATGGAAAATATTCAGGAGGGGACAGGTCAACTTTTAAGCAAGGAAATAATTTATATATTTGAAAAATACCCATCATAACATTAATAGAAAACTCATTGTAGAAATTACAATCAGACAAGCTTGGCAAAGTTACTGTGGATTTTAGGTTTGCTTGAGTCCTTTCTCTGGTTGTTTTTCTTGGGTTCCTTCTCACTCCAGACAAACCAGGTCTTCCTGCTGAGTGTTCTTCAGCTTCTCAGGTTCCTAATCCATCCAGTTTTGGATGCTGCCCCTTAAATCTGCCTTCCCAATAGTTTCTAATGTCAAGAATTCCTCCAGTCCTTGGAGGGGTGACTTACCTATGGCTCTTCCACTTCATTGTATTTGGCATGCTGAGGAATATATCATTGTCCAAAATTTTTTCTCTTCAGTTTTTTCCTCATCCTCCCTCTGATTTCATGTCAAGGCTCACTGATTTACTGCTTATTTACTTGTAAAATATATCTCCAATTCTAATATAGGTATTTGGTGGTCTAACTTCTAGTTTATAGAGATGCTTTCAGAGTAGAGACAAGTTGTTGGCTGTAAAATTGCCTTGAAACTTGTAAAATTACCTTCCATAGATACAGGAATGGGAAGGAGAAAAGTCTGACAAGTCACTAAGGGAATTGTCTAAGAGCTCAAAGAAAAACCAGGAAAGTACATCCAGAAGATTCTCTTCAGAGGATTCTACAGTGTGCTGATATAATGCAGTTTCTAAGTATTTGGTAAATTTGAAAAATAATTACCCCAGCAAACCAGTGCTAATAAATATTGGTTGTTAAAGTATTCAGTTAGCAAAATTCTACTACCTTTTGTCTGCATAGGTGATACTTAAAGGAAAAGTAAAAGAAACTGCTGCAATTCGCTGGCATGACATTTACACATCTGCTGCTGGTGTTCCATTCCAGTATTATTGAATTTTCAATTATTTTATCCATTCAGCTATTAACTTTCTATAAAAAGAAAAATAGTGAAGAACTCAAATTCTTAAGCTATGATAGATTGTATGCCTTGTTTCTTTTCTTCTTTCTCAAGGAATTTTTTCTTTGAGAAGTTAAATGTTCTGTTGAGAACAGAAGTTAAATATTGGATGTTTGGTGTCCTTTTAAAAGTCATTATTAAATGGAAGATCTTCTATTAACCACATGCCATTTCAAAGTTACAAATATCTGCTTTAGTCAGATCAATCCTGTTGTGAAATAAGTCTGTATTAGAAACTTGTCTGGTGCATGTGTACTAGAAACACTATTGGTGAACAACTTATGCTTGAGAAAGATATATGAGCCACAAAGCTCTTTTGTGTACAGACCTTTTCACTGAAGATTTAAACAATGTTTAAACATTTATTTCAAAATGTGTAGTGGAATTTTTCAGTGGAAAAACTTGACAAAAATAGAATATGACATTTGCATCACTGGTTATAGTTATGTTTGTTTCATAGAGCTTTCTTTCGCAGAAGCAATATTTTTGTATAAAGAATACATAAGCATGGATGTAAAATTTTTGCATATTTTCATATTTCTTATTATAGAATATATTTTCTTTTGTTTAATGAGGCTGAAACTATCATTTTGATTTTATAATTTTGTTTTAAACGAAATTCAGTGATTTTTGTTAACCAGTGTTTCTGATAGTTTTTAAATCTACCAGTTATGCAAAAAAAGAACGGTTTACTTTGGAGGAAAATCACTTAAGCCAGAAAAGTATATAACCCTAAGGGTAACATGCTATTGTGGTTACATGTTTCTCCCTATACAAATGTTAAATGAATGTAATTTATCAGATTAGATCTTGATTTTACACTAATGACATGGTTCACAGAGGATGTATTGTACCTCTTTGAATTGATATAAATTCTACAAAGAGAAAGAAAATTATGTTTTGAATAGCTGCCAGGACAGTGTTGTTAGACCACATGTTTTCAGTTCAAAAACATGTGTGGAATTCATGTCAGCATGAAGTTGAGTCTGCAAGACAGTGAATTCAAGGATTAAGCTGCTCTACAGTGAAAACCCTGATAGTGCCAGTGAACTTCTGAGAAGGCAATAAATCATAGTTATTGGGACACATAAATTCACTGGAAAATTAAATGTATAATGGTAGATAAGAAGAAAGTTAATTTTAAGTGGTTAGAGACATTAATTTTCCATCTCAGTCATTGGGTTTCGTTTAAAAAAAAATACATAAAGTGGCACTAAATTACAGAAGATTAGTAAGGGGCAGTTTACACATGAATCATTGATTTACTACATGACTCAGAGTTCATAACGGGAAGGAGTATTTTTGCCTTCAGTAACCTGCTTAAACCCAGCCCCGGCCTAAAGTGACTCAGCCCTGACCATCTGGCAGCTGTTGGGTGCTCAGCTGTGCCGTGAATCAGTGGCGAAAGTGCCGTCAGCGGACAGGTCTAGGAAACCCAGCACGATAGAACTTCTGTGGTCAAGGCAGGGACGTTGAGGATTGCATGAGCCTGTCGTTTGAACTGGCCATTTGCTGACCAGTCTCATCTCTGTAGTCCCTGTTCATGAAAGGAACACCAGTCTGCCCATCAATAGGGAATGTGGGACTGCAGTTGGTTGCACATGAGAGGTGTAAATGGATGTGCAGTGCTATGGGTATACAATACTCTGAGAAATGTTTGAACTGCAGGTGATTCTGTCTACAGGGGGATTTTGAATTATGTTGGGCAGTTATCGGGAAGCAATTTTTAGAGTGGATATGAACAGAATGCAGGGGGGTTCAGATGTGGCAGTAGTCAGTTCAGGCATGGGACTAATGCCACTCAGGAGCCCTGTTTTACTCTGCCCAGTTCTGAGTTGGAATGTTGCATTTGTTGAACTTATGCTGGTCCTACAGCTACTCAGCACGCCTAGTATGTTATTATTAGGCTGTTAGGGTGTTTTCTTTACTGTAAGAGATATTTACATCTCTCTCTCTCTTTTACAGATAACCGTTGAGAGGGAAAGTGGTTTGGATGTCAGTTCCCCCAAACATGGAAAAGTGGATCCAGACAACATGCCGCATGTTGGTGGAAATATGTGGGCTGGTGGAACAGGTTTTTCTTTTTTTTTTTAAATGCATCTTTGACAGATATCTAGGGAGATGCTGTGCCAGTCAAAAATGGTTTTATACAAAGCTATCCTCTGCCTAGAGCTATTTTACCCAATACAGGGTTGCTTTATTGCCAGTAAAAGAAGAGAAAATAAGTATTTGCAGTGTCTAACTTAAACTGTATGTAGCAGATCTCTTCTTCAATTATATTTTGTTGTTTTCTTTTTACTGGCCATACAGAGAACGAGAAGCTTGCAGCCGCAGAAACTAGGCTGAGTCATTTGCCATTCTCTTAGATGTCCCTGTAGCTGCAGAAATTTAGGTAGTGTAGGGAAGAGGTACACAGAACAGGCAAAGTACCTCCTAATTCTAATAGGTCATGATACTGATCACTAGTCGAAGTGATTTGGAAGCAGTGAAAACCAACAAATTCTAGGGAGAAGACTGGGAGAGAGAGAGTCTGGGACTGAGAACTTTGAGATGTACAGGATTCATATGTTCTGTGGTCCACTCTCTACAGGGTAGAAACCATTAGGAATCTGGTCTCAAGGAACTCTAAACATAAGTATTCCGTGGGAGTTCTTCTTTACCATGATAATTGTTTGGTTTTGAAAACCTTTGGCAATGAATATTTCAACTGGCGATTGTTAGCAACATTTTTGGAACATCTGTAGATAACAGAATGGAAGCTTTAAATAAAATGTGTTCTTATTTTTTATCAAATGCATATTCTTAATGCTTTTTTATCTCAACCATCTTAGGTGGGAGAGACACTGCTGGGTTAGGTGGCAAAGGTGGGCCATATAGACTGGACGCTGGCCACAGGGTTTACCAAGTATCTCAAGCTGAAAAGGATGCTGTTCCTGAGGAAGTCAAGAGAGCTGCTCGAGAGATGGGTGAAAAGGCCTTTAAACAGAGGTAGTGTGAAAGTTTATCTTTTCTTTTCCATTTCCCAGAAGAATGTGAAAAAGATGGCTGAAAAGAATTTTCTTTCTTAACTGCATTTATCAGCTACCTTACCCTGTTCGTTATCACTTAACAGAGATTACCAGCACATGTTTAGCTGTTCTCGACAAGATGTGTAGAATGTTTTATTGAATTAAGCCACAATGTCTTAATTGAAATTTTAGTTAAAATGGCTGTGTGCTTAGGTAGAGTAAAAGATAGCTAGATGGAGAAGGAGATTGATGTGAATATTTATCTTTTTTAAAAGAAATAAATTATATGAATATTTCTTTGAATTATGATGAATCCAGATTGTATGTTGTTAGGAATTCATCACTTAAGAAGTGTCTTTCAAAGTGGACCACTCCAGGCAAATCTTTGAAAGATCTGTAGCCAGATGGTGAGATGATTATCTCAGCTGGTTAGAGCATGGTGCTAATAATGCCAGTGTTGTGTGTTTGATCCCTCTATGGGCCATTCACTTACGAGTTGGACTTGATGATCCTTGTGGGTCCTTTCCACCTCAGAATATTCTGTGATTCTGTAGTTTGAACTACTAAGCTTCAGCAGCTAATTAACATGAACAACAGATCTTCCCAGCATGAGTGTAATGTGTGATTACTGATCAACTCTTTCCCAGGATGTGCACAGAGATTCAGATTTCTTCCACCAACTGAACTCTCAAGTCAATCTCTGGTATTTTGTATAAAAAAAAGCATCCCCCCCTCTTCAAAATTGCTTCTGAGCTGCTTCATTATAGAAATAATTGATACGTATGGTCTTGGATACTGTACATCTCTCTGTGCAAATATCCATATACACACCTGGCATGCTTTGATGAGTTTCTACTGCCTGTGGGCTGATTTACGAAATTAGTGCTGGGGGAAATTCCTAGCTACTGCTACATGCTGTGGGAACAGTGCAGCTATGCCCTGTAAAATCTGGGTATCTGTACATGAGGTGACAGTTCCTGTCCTGCAAAACCCAAGTGGGCTGGCATGTACCAGCTGCAAATGTAGCCTATTATGAAACCACATTTGACTTGGATCATTATTCTGAACCACTTAGATAGTTGTGGGAACTAACAGATAAGAAAAGGGAGGTTGGAGTCCTCAGGCTGACAAAAAAAAAAAGGGAAACTGCAGATTTTGCTGCTTTGTCTATACAGGATTATCTGGGAGGGAGAAATTTCATATGAAAGTTATTGATGCTTTCCTGGCTAGATAGTATTTCTAGTGGTAAACATTTTAAATTGCCCTATTTGACAAGAATGGAATTAACAACTACTCTGGAATAGATACAGTATTTTTCATGGTATTTTTCTGAACTACCTTTCACTGTGGATTGATGAGTGCAACAAGGTAAAATGGCTTGTGAGGTTCTTTTTGTTTGAAACAAAATGTTTCTTTTATAGATCTGAAGATACTGAACTCTGTTGGCAGGATTCATGAAATTAAATGTGCAGCACTGAAAGTTATTTTTGCTACCTCTAGTGGCTGATGGTTGGCTATAATGACTATGTGTATGCAAAATTCCAAATAGATAAAGACATAATCATGATAGAGACAACAAAGATTTGATGTTTGATTTTAATATTATCTTTAAAGGCCTAGTCTAAACAGCAGTTCTCAGGTATTCTTTATGATCCAGGCGATTAACTTGTGATGGTGTTATAAAAACTTGCCGTTACAAATAAAATCAGCCCACACATACTTTACTGGCCATTTATAGTTCAGTTAAAAACTCAGTATTTTTGAAACTGCATCTCACTGTGAGTGAGATTATTGTTTGAAATAGGCTGGGCACAGATAGGCCAATATGTTTTAGCTCAGGACTGAACCCAGCCATGTGCTGGGTGCTGGGGTGGGCAGGTACGCACCTGCTGCCTCTCTGCATGATGTTGGGTCGTGGCAAATACTGAACAGGGCACACTCCTGGCATATCTGCCTGTCCCCTTGCTCGTTCTTCACTGTTGGACCTCTGTAATTACATTCCAGTGGTGAATTTCACCTGTTCTGCTAAGCTATGCTGCTTAAAACAGTGATACAGAACTTGAAATGGACACATCTTTGCTTATAAGGAAAGCATGTATCTGTTTTCATGGTGCAGGTGTGCTCTCTGTTCCCAGCCTCTGGACAGGACAGTTTTCACCGACATGACTCATTTTCTGTGGGAGGTGCACGTTTTTGTTAATGTTCATTTAAAACTTCTTTGTTTCAAGGTTTCGTCATTTAATGAAGCACAAAGATAGATAAGTATTTGACACTGTTACTATTTGTAGGTCTTCGAGGACAGATTTTATAGTGCTTCTTTACTTAACCTTTGTGTTAGAGCATGAATCAGGATGTGTTTAAAATACTCCGACAGTGAAGTAATGAATAGACACTTGTGATCCTTTTATGTGCAGATAGCAACACCTGAGCCAACAAAACCTTTCAAATTTGATCACATTTTTCAGAACCTCTGATTTACTTCTGAAACTTTAAAGCAGATTAGGAGAGAGTCGTAGGATTAGTAACTTCAATAAGTTTTAATGTGATGCAGTCCCTGTAGACATTGGTGAACATCTGCCTTGTCAAAATTCACAAGAGCAGCTGCTGCTTCTCTGTTTTGGCTCTTCTTTGTGCTTGTTGCAGTCTAAATTTCCCTGTTACCAAGTAAATAAACTTTTAGTTTACATAAGTAAATGTAAGATATGCTTGTATCCTAAATTGTTCTTAGGTCCCTGTTCTTTGCTTTAGATTGAAAGAGATTCAGATGAGTGAATATGATGCATCAACTTACGAAAGGTTCTCTGGAGCAGTCCGACGTCAAGTTCAGTCACTCCGCATCATCTTGGACAATCTGCAGGTAATCTTAGATTCTCTGATAAAGGAACACAGGGAAGTCATTACATTAGGCCCCAAATACTATCCTGCTAATATCCTGTTAAGGTCTGGTGATCATAGCTTTGAAGGCTAAAAGTAGGTTCAGGTTATAATCAGTTAGGAAAAGCAGTTTAATATTACTATTTTAAAAGGCAGCCTACAAGTGGATCCCGGTGCTCATCCCTGCAAGTTACAGTATTCCAATTCCACACCTTACAGAGATTACGTATTCAGGAGCACAGTTTTGTGACAGAAAATACTACTACACATTATGAAAAGAATAGCCCAGTCTTTTTCTTTACCTCCAGTCCAAAAGAGTATTTTTTAGCTGCAAAGTGCAAATGCCATAGATGTTAAAAGAGGCACCCACTCCAGGCAGGAGCTTTACTGCATATGCAGCTGAAAACATTGATTTTTCTCAGGTTTGTTTTTAACTCTTGCTAATAGAAATAGGTATAGCCCAAATCTCCTAAGTGGAAACTCAGTAAAATCACCAGTTTGCCTTTCTTCTGGTAACTGGCATGGTGGTTGTTCTGGTTTTTTTTTAATACTAGTGTTCATATACAGGGTAAATGAAATCATAAGTACGTTATTTCTGGGAGGCATCTGCTAATCTTCAGTGAAAATTAAAGGAAAAATGATTTACTCCTTATAAGACATATTTGATTATAAATATTTCTGTTGAGGGCTACTAACCACTAGTGTATATATACCTTAGTTTATTAGTCTCTGTGCTGTGTCTTAAACAATAAAACTGAAATACAGAAAGAAATCACTCTGTATGATAAACGGCCTCCTTCTGGACAAAGAAATCCAATCCCCTGGTATTGCAAGTAAGAAGAGTAATATTTCTTTGTCTTATTTATACCTTTAAGCCTTTATAGCTACAACAACATTAATATAATCACATATATACACAGAGAACCATTAGCCGGTTTTATTATGAATGTACCGATTCAGAGAGCTCCTCGTGTAATGTACATTTAAGGTGGGCATGATTAGGTGATTCATGCACTTAATATGTGTCTCAGTTCAAGACACAGGCTTTCAGCTTATAAAGATGGGTCTCTGTTGAAAAAAATTTGGATGTAAATCTCAGGTTTTTTTACATTGTTTATATCTAGGTGGGATTTTTTGCCATGTTTCTAGCACGCATGCTATTGGAAGCACACTCTGGGTATGAAATCAGTAAGTGAATCTTCGGTTTGAAGTCTTTTTTTTGAGTCTGCCTTATCTGTCCCTTGGAGCCAAAATTCTTATGTTAAGGGATCATGTTAAACATAATCAAAATATAACATATTTTAATATAAGGAGGCATATCCTCTTGCTTTGTTAAAAAAGGTCATTTTAATAGTCAAGGCAAAGTCTTGTAAGCCTCAGAATTTTATGAGACTTAGCTAACTTCCAGCCAAAACCTGTAACAGCTAACCACAGAGTTAGGAAATGTAATTTATGATGAAAAAAAACCAAATTACTGAATTTAGAAAAGCTAGATCATATAACAAGAGCAATAGCAAATGAAAGCAAATTTTTAACTTTATACATTTTTATATGGATTTTGATAAGGATTTTATTAGAAGAAGAACATGAAAGAAAAATGAAAAGGAAAATTAAGATAAATGATAACAGGAGTTACTTAGTTGAAAACAGGGAATTTTGTTAATAAGGAAACTGACTACAATCACATTTGGTGTGATATTTTTGAGAGGGAAAAAAGTTATTTGAATTCTTCAACATGGTAATTCATCCAGCCCTCATGAAAAACTGTGCATCTGTCTCCCATTCTTTTCTGTGTAGTCCTGTGTACACCATGAGTTCTCAAATAGAACAGTTTTCCTTCTGTTGTCAATCAATCATTCCTCATATCTCAAATGAGAAACCAATGGCAAAGTTCATCTCAGTAAAATTTGCAGGTCAGATGTCTATGTGTTTTTAACTTTGTGAAAATCCCAAATTATCTTCTCATGTATTTGGCTTTAAAAAGTTCGAGTTTGCTTTGTTTCAAACTCACTGTGTTCACATAATCAAAAGATGTTTCCCATGTTTATTTAACCTGGATTTTCTTTTCAACGTATGCCTTTTTATTGTTAGTGATTTTGTTTAAAGTATGTTCCTTTGATTGAATTTTACCTCCCTAGAATCAAGAGGCTGGGATTCGGGTCCAGTTGTCTGTGGCTCACCAAAAGTTAGTAGCAGCAGAAAGAGATTTTTAGAATAGGCAAATCCTTGAAAGTGATACATAAACATAGTCTGAGAATGTAATTTCATTGTTCATTTTGCTTTTTATAACTCGCTGATCTCTGTCAGCTCTTTGAACAACGTTATCAAAACATTGCGATTTTTTGTTTATCTTCGGTAGAAGTAGCAAAGCCAGAAGTCCAGGAAATCCTGTCACTGATGGGCTCTTTCTTCTCTCCCCTAAAGCTTGTCTGTCTGAACTCCAGATTCAAAAGGTTATGGTCAGTCAGTCACTCAGAAAGACCTTCTTAAATGTTAGGTGACTTGCTTTCCAGAAAGTACTTCTCTCTTTATTGATTATTGCAGAGAGTATTACGGGCAACTGTCCCTGTAGCTTCTGAACATCATTTAGGCCCCTGCACTTAAACTGGGCAAACCTGAGCCTGAGTTCCTGAGCCTGCTGGGCTTTGTCTGATTTAGACCATGTGGAAACGGTCTGGTCGTAGCAGCAAGAATAACATAATAGCAGTCCTATAATAAGCATGGCTTGGAGAGCTGGAAATATGAAAAACCCTGTGCCCTGTCAGTAGTAGTTTTGTGATTTCAGCAGCTAAGGGAACATTTGTGTAATGTTCTCCCAGAAACAAAAGTAGACCACAACTGGCAGTGTTTAGTACAACCTCTACCATTACGAGTTACATATTTGGATGTGATAACTTCACATACACAACTTTTTTCTCTGACATTTACAGACATAGCAACTATATTTTTTTTTTGTAAATATGCCTGTGACATCTTCCAGTGGAAAAAATTACTGTAGTGGTGCACTGTAATCAGTCACTGCCATGCTGATAAGATACAGTATCTAGCACATTTTTCTAGTTTCAAAAGCAGCACAATGAATATATTTTTTCATCAATATAGTTGCAGTATATTGAAATAGTAATATGTTATATGTCCTTTCTAGTCAAATATCAAAGCAAAGTGTGTATATATATTAGTTGTTCTGGTTTTCTGTTAAAATTGTAAATGCTTTTAAACTTAAGTTTGTTTTAAACATATGAAAATTGCATATTAAAAAGGATTTGAAGTTTCTCTGTAATATGTAAAATGTGTGCGTTGTATAACACCCAAGCTTAAGGGGATTATTTTTTTTCAGCTTTTGTAAACGGAAACAAATTCTTAGTAATTCTGCATGGAAGAGGCAGATGCTAAGTAGCCTGAGTAATTTTAGCATTATTTTGGAAAGAGGTGAGATCAGATTTTGTCAGCATTCTTTCCTATTTTAGGAGACGATGTTAACTCATGTTCCTCCAATAAAATTTCAGCTCAAATACTGGCTTTTGTTGAATAAACTTCCAAAGGTATTAAGCTGCTTTTAGTTATGTCTATAATTAAAAGCCATTTTCTTCTCACATTGCTGTCCCTTGAACATCGAATAGCTGCAAAGCTGAAGCATTGTCAATGAAAAGAATAGTGAAACTAGTTGGGAGTTTGCTCAGTGAAGCTGAAACTTTATAATCTTCTGTTGTTTGTCCCTCCTGCCTACTGAAAGAAAGCAAATGACAAAAATTTGACAAAACATCAGTGCTAAGGAAGTGATAAGGATCTACCTCTGTTCCACTTCTTAGAGTGGCTAAGATGAGTAGGAACAAAGCTATCTCACCTGCATCGCCCTGGAAGGTTCATGATTCATTTTAGACAGGCTTTGCTTACTCAGCAGCATGTTTTCTCCAGGAGTACTTTTTTAATGGTTAATTGGAGTGTTGAAATTTGCCTCTGCGCTTTTCATAGCAGGAAAGCTCCTACAGTGTGACATTTTGGTGGGACATGTAGAGGTCGCTGGGAATTCGCGGTTGTCTCTTTGTTATGTTACACAACTCTGAAGGCAACAAAGGAATGAATGTTCCTATGGAAGAAGGGATTTAACTTTCATCCCAGGCATATTTAATTATACTAGAAATTCCTAGCTGGTGTACAAACTCATGAATGCCCCCCTGCCAAAGTGGCTTAAAGCTTGGTTGAATGTAGCACCAAGGAAATGTATCAGAGAACACAATTGGCTGAATTCACAATCTCAGGAATCTTTTCCACTTTCCCCTTCTGTGATTTACTAAAAGGCTGAGGTTTCCATGTTTTTCCAATGGAAAACATTGGTTTTGCCTCTCATCAGGAAGCATCTGTAAAACTTTTGATTTTGTTAATCACAACATTTTTCTGTGGTTTTGTAGTCTTTCTGCCCACTTATTTTCATGGGCAAGTAGTTCATTAATCTTGAGTAATTATAGGCAATAGTCTGTAGTCCAAAACTTCTTCTCTACACAACAAAACAAAAAACTCCTACATTTTGTCCAAAGCAAAATCAAAGATTCTCTGAATCTGAAGAAGTCATTACCTGCCTATACAAAACTATAAAGATTCATCCTTTCAAATCCCAGGCCTGCAGTTTAGGGAGGATTTGTAATGTAATACTTCCTGCTCATCAGAGAGGAATTGATTTTCATTCCTGAAAATCAGTGTTTAAGGCAGTTTGTGTCCTGTTTGATATTTGATTTTCCTCCGATTGCTGACCAACAATTTGCTGAGACAGTAAAAGCATTATATGTATATAAATTCAAAATTTTCTTTCCTTGCTGGACTTACTACTAGGCTGAGCAATTTCAACATGAAGATTTAAACAGAAATTATATTAGCCATAAACCCCATGTATACAGACTTTGCTGTCTTTAGAGGGATCTTATGTATTTTGAACTATGGTGAAGCTGTCCTTTGAAAACATGCTTAAATATGGTGCTTATAATATTACAACACTTGAGTCTTCAATCTTAGCTGCATGCTCTGTGTACAGGAGTTCCACAAATATGTGAGTTCATGGATTGTAATGTATTTTCATCAAGTCAGGCTGCAGATAACCAATGTCCTTTTAACTAAAACAAAACAAGTGTTTATTGGAATGTCTCTTGAGTATCACAATTTTAAAAGTAGGTTCTTAAAATATGTAATTAGTTTATACTGTTAATACTGTTTTAAAAGCAACCATTGACCATTGCCTACAGTTGGATACTGTTTGGTTTTACCTTGAAGTCACCCAATGACTCTTTCTTGTTCTGCGTGGATTGAAAACACCTAAAAAATGGTCAGTTAGTTATATTTGCGCCTTCAGTTATATGTGTTTGAACAGGCTTGCCACACACATTTTCAGCCTATTTGCAAGAAGAAGGGTTAACATTTCTGCAGTTCACAGTTAAACTCCAATATATGAAACTACTGAAAAAAGACCAAGTTACAGAGGGAACACATTCTGTGTCAGTGTTGATTTTTCTCTCAGAGAAGAAGACCAGGACATCTGTGAACATGTGTTTGGATTTGACTTACGCCAAAACTATCACATCATTACAAAGAAATTAATGTGTATGTCATGTGCAGTAGGTCTTAAATTGTTTAGCACACACTCATATCACTGACTAAGATTTCTTTTCTGTTGTAGGCCAAGGGTAAAGAAAGACAATGGCTGAGACACCAAGCTGTTGGTGAGCTAGATGATGCCAAAATCATTGATGGGCTGACAGGAGAAAAAGCCATATATAAACGACGCGGAGAACTTGAGCCACAAGTAAGCATCCAACAAGAAACAGGGAAACGTGGAGAAGAGCTTAGTCAGTTTGATGATTTCGTAGTGGTCATACAGTGTCTGTGTTTGGAGTTTGAGTAAGTTACATGGATGAGAAACTCAGAAAAATATCTCTGGCTTGGGATGTCTCTGACACAGAGGCAACCACAGGATGGGAAATTTGCTATACCTCTTCATATAGTCTTACATAAATATTTCCTGTTGTCCACCCTCAGAGAGAGGACACAGATCTAGGCAGTGCTAAGTTTTGATCCAATGCAACAGTTTTTTATGTTCTTATTTCGTATTTTAATGACCAGAAGGCAATTAGCAGAAAACATTTATTTTGTTTACTTCTACAGAAAAAAGGAAGATATTTTCTCACTAACTTAATTTTTGTTAATATGCTGATCCCCTAGGAAGTTTAAAAAAAAACTGGTTTACAAATGTATTTTCCTTATTCCATGTTAATCAAATAATTCCAGCTTCCACAGATACTTAGATTTACAAGAATAAAAATTATGATGGAAAAAAAAAAAGTGTGAGGAAAAGCCATTAAGATATGATAAAGCTGACTGTCCTATGGCCCGATTCAGCCATTCCTCAGAAGGCTTTGCAGTTAGGCCTATGTGAGTCAGCAACAGAGAAACCACTTGAATCAGACCAACTAAACCTGGCCAAAACTGGTGGGGCTAGTCCATAATGCTTAACAGTAAGACTTAATGACAGATTTCAATTTTTAAGTACACTAAGGGTTTGTTTTTTTTTAATTGATGAGTACAGCATCTTTTTGCATGTCAGCTACCCACATGTGATAAATCCCTGGTATTATTTTTTATACTATTTGGTCCTCATGTTGCTTTGAATGATTTATGGAATTTGGCACTGCTTGTGTGAAAGATCAGTAAAGGAAGAGTGATTGAATCCTCAATTTTCATTTGTTTCAAAATGTGTTTACCCAATGTATCAGTTTGAAGGCTTTGTAAAAATAATTCAATTAGGAAAAAAAAGGACACATTTAAGTGTGTGCAAAAAAACCAAAATAAATGTAGGATTTAATGAGCCTTCTCTTCTTTTGTTTCTGGGAGGGCAGGGATGCCACAGTCTATCAAAAGAATAATTAAAAGAATAAAGTACACAAATCCTTTACAGGTAAAAGGAACATTTTAGCTTTCTTTATATTGTGACTCATTTTTTTGTCAGATCATCTTTAATAGCCTCATACTTGAACCCAGACACATCTCATTGCATGCTAAATAAAACACCTCCCTTGAATGTACTGTGCCAAAAATTATTAGAACAGATGGGATTTGTTTTCAGGAAAAAATAATGGTTTCAGCATTAGAACAAAGATGGGACTAGTAGTTAATCAGAACAAGATTTCAAACATTTTTGGAATGTTATTAACCTCAGCAGACAAATTTTTACAGTCATATACAATCCCTGTTAGTACTGCACACCAAGGAAAAGCATTTCCATTATGATCCTTGGCAGAAAGAGCAAATTTGAGAGTTTCTGTACTGAAATAAAATGTTAAGAATCAAAACTGAAACAGAAAAAGTATTTTCCTGACAAGCATGTGTGGAATTTTTTGAAGTATTTTGTTTCCAGTCATCGAAGGTGAGGGAAAACAATGAGCTGAGTTATCTGTGAAAGAACTGGTTTGAAATAGAAAAGTAGTTGAGTTTTTTGTTCTTGAAAAAACGCAACAAAACCAACCAATGTTTGCTGGATACAATTTTCTTGATTTGCAAAGTGCATTGGGTTCTCTTTCTGGAATGGTTTATCTCTGCTGATGTTTGGCTTTCCCATTTCTGCCGGCTTTAGTTCTGTTGTGTTTCCCTGTCAGCCGGGGAGCCCGCAGCAGAAGCCCAAGCGCCTGCGCCTGGTGGTGGATGTTTCCGGCAGCATGTACCGCTTCAACGGGGTGGATGGGCGGCTGGAGCGCTCCATGGAGGCCGTCTGCATGGTCATGGAAGCTTTCGAGAATTATGAGCACAAATTCAAGGTAATTGCAGCTGGGCCAGGAGCTCTGTGGTTACTGCACAGGCTGTGTGCAGCAGTGGAAAAAGTGTTTCAGCAGTCAGTCTAGCCAAAGAGTATTATTCATTCCCACAAGGAAATAAAGACATTAATCTATTTCTAGCAACCTGAAAAATAATACTAGTGAAAGGATAAGAAACATTACACATTTCAGCAGGGGAGTATTCAATCTAAGACTTTGATTTCGTGAGATTTGCTGGGTTTTTTTCTGGTTTTATTGGTTTCTTTGAGCAGAAACACCTAAGCCTACAGAACACAAGTAAATATGAGCTTCAGGACATGCAGAGATACCACATCCTTCCATCTGCCCAGATACCACGTCCTTCCATCTTCTAGTTAACTGAAAGCAAGAAAATAATTTCTTGTACTGAAACATACTAGGTTCCAAATGTTATCTAATGGTAGCCTGCAAATGAAATGTAAATAAATGTAATACTCTTTTTGTCTCAGTAAGCCTAACTAAACAAGGTCTAGGCCATGTTTCTTTTGCCATAAAGAAGACAGGAATGGCAGTCTCCAGTTAATTCTGGACATACCCTGTGTTTAATGGAAGAATAGAAATGTCCACTTCCTTTGCTGAAGAGCATATCAAACATAAGAATTAAAATACATCTGAACAAAATGTACAATCTCCTAAACAAAGTTAATAGAATCTTAGTCCAGATCGACTCAGTCAGGTCTGCTTCACCTTGTTCCTCCAACAACATAATTCTACAGATTTCTGTTCTTCCATAGAATCTCAGTAACAAAATCAAGCATGTGCTTTTAGAACGTCGTCTAAAGTACAATCATGCACACTTTTTTTCTTCTAGAGAAAAGTCTATAAGAGGAGACAGACATTATGTTTTTAGGCTATTTTCCTAAGAAAACAAAGCATGTGCTGTCATCTTCTCTGGCAGTAATGCTTTCTTGTCCTTAAACTTTGTTAAAACAGAGCATGTTGCCGAATTTCAAACAAATTTGAAACTATGGTTTTGTTTCTAAAGTCACTACATTCCTGAAAATGTAATGAAAATAGGCTAGGTAGAGAGTGATGCTGTGTACTCCTGTTGGAGGAAAATGCTGTAACCATGAACTTATACCTTAGCCCAGAGAAGCCATGTGGGAACTCAAATGTAATTAAAAAATTAATTGGAAATCAGGGCTTTATTGGTTCAGCTGCTCGTGTATCTCCTGCTCACTGATAATAGAAAAGTTAAGGACAAATACTTACAGTGACAGTGTAATTATGCAGCACGATTTGTGTAGCTTGGTAAATCAGGCATATCTGAGCAACACAGATATGAGAATGGCAAAATGCAGGATCATCCACACAGAAAAGTAGTGGGCACAAGGATAAGTATCATATACTGTGGTGTAGTCAACATGGTATTGTAAAGGCAAGTAAGGTACCTATGTATGTGACAAGCAAGGTTGGTTGGTAGAGTGTCCTTAGCCAAAAGCAGTTGACAAAGTCCCTCACCAGAGGCATGTAAAGAAATGGTAGAATTTTAGGAGATAAAAGGGAAATCCTTTAGATAAACAAAATACTGCTAAAAATATGGGAAACTGACTAAGTGGTCATTTTTTAGTGGGTGAGTGGTAGAGCTGTGGTGAGATCTATGCCAGAGTCTGTGCTGTTATGTTTTTCTGTATATTCGTAAGTGCTCTGTTAAAGGGCGTGAATAGTGAGGTGACAAAAGTTGCTAGTTATATGAAGTTATTTGGGAGAAAAAAAAGGGAAATCCAGATGCAAGAAGTGGGAGAAGGACCTGGCTATAAATGGTGACTGGGAAATAAAATGGTAGGTGGTGTTTTGTGCTTTTAGATGTAAAGTGCTGCAGGTGGAAGAAAAGAATTTTGATTTTAAATACACAGTGAGAAAGTCTCAGCTTTCTGTTAGTCCTCACTCCCAGCTATAGACTGGTGCCCAACAAAGATGTCTTGTAATTATGTTGTGTGGTTCTTTGAACACTCAGCTCTCACCAGCTGTCAAAAAAGCTAATTGAATGTTCTAAACTATTAGCAAAAGAGAAGAAAGGAGAATGCATAAGAACGTTGCTGTAAACATCCATAGCGCATTCACATCATGAGTAATGTGTGCAATTTTGCTCCCCCATCTCACAAAAGCTCTTGTAGAGCTGAAAAAGAAGAGAGGGTAACAAAGATTGCAAAGGGTATGGAAGTGTCCCCATACAAGAAATGGCTAAGTAACTAAGCAAGAACTGCTCGGTTTGGAGGAGAAAAAAATCAAGGAGCTGGTAAAATCTTGGCTAAATCAGAAATGTTGACCAGGGGACAGTTGTTCATTCTGTTCTACTACAGCCATTCTGCTCTTGTTTTGAACAATAAATTATGTTACATTCACACAGCTGAGGACAGTGGCTTAGAAAGTCATAACACTGGTAAAAGATGTAACACGGTGGCAGATAACCACCTGTCCTTATTTCCAGTGCAGCTCTAAAGCTGAGAACCCAGAACCCTCAGGTGCATGGTAAAGGAATGACATGTAGAACTAGACATGCAGCACACTGTGGAGAATTAGTTAAGGTCATTACACACTCTCTTCAGTTCTGTGGTTTTAAAATCTGTGGGTCAGGCTTCAGAGAGCAGGAGAGGCAGTGATTGTTTTAAAATATCACTGACTCCATTCTGAACAACTCTTGACACTGCAAGATGCTGCTGATTTTTCTCAGGACAAAGCTGAAGGTTTGGTATGTCTGCAAAAATAGCATACATTTCTCATATCTAAGAGAGGAGCCATTTGAAAAAGATAGAAGAACACATAACTGTGTAGCGTGCAATTAAAAATCTGCAGTTTATCACTTTTTTCTTTCTTCCTTTTCCTTATTCTCTTCTTGCCTGGTTTTATAAAAATAGACTCTTTTGACCTTGAGATATGTCTGCTGTTATCTATTCTTGTTGTAGCCCCATCTGCACGGTTCACAACAACATATGCTGCAGATTTGAGGGGTATCTTGTAAAACATGTGTTGAACCAAGGGGATCATCTTGCTTGTTGAGCAAAGGGGATTTACATAGTGAAGCTCCCTTCAGCTATCTAACTACAGTGCAGACTTTGGAAAGCAGTTCCTGGCTTTTGCTCAGGATGACTTTTCTGATGGTGCTTGGTTTACTTCTCTGCTAAATACGGTTGTGAATTAATCAGATGGGCATTTCCTTGGCTGTTTCATCCTACCCAGCTCAGCTTCCCCCATGGGTGGTACCCCTCGGTATCAGGGATGATGTTGATTGTCTGATGACCTTAACAGCACTGAGTGAAGGTAGAAAATGCTTTCTTCTTGCCTTCTTATACAGAAGAGCTGAATATTGGGTATTAACTGCACCAGGCAGGTAATGAAATTACCTTTTATAAAGTCAGACAAGAGCAGCAGGTATTTTTCAGCTTTTTATGCTCGTGTGGGACATCCTCCCTTCCATTTCCCATAAGTGCAGGCAGTGAACCATTCCTTGTCAAGGGGAAAACAGGAGGCCCATCTTCTGAACATCCCATTTTAGTGCCAATTGTTTGAAAATGCACAGAAGGACAGTTTGTTCTCCTTTTTATCTGAGGTGGTACTATGTCTGTCAGAAACTGTGTTTTTATATCATTCCCGATTACCGTGATTTGCGCACATGATGGCAGATTGAGGAGGCATGTCCAGTAAATTATCCAACAGCAATTTGGTGAAGCCTTAAAAATATTGTGACTCAATAAATAGCGTATTATGTAACTGGTAGGAAAAGCCTGAATTGTTATTTATAGCTGTATTAAAGGGATATTGCAGATTTTATATGCCTCTTTTAGCATTTTGTCTTTGTAAAATTTACTGTGGAGGCAGCTCTGCTAATTCAGGAAAAGAATAAATGGTCCACATGTTTGGCAGAATAGTTTCTTTTAAATAATAAACAAAAGGTTTGAAATAAATTCAGAAAAATAGAATGTTCAGTGTTGTCCAAAGAAGAGATGAATTTATAAAGATCTAGCCCTCCAGCAGAGTCCAATTCACACTGCCTTTGACATTCAGCACACATCTTCTTTCAGCTTTTTAAATGTCTTCAGAAACGAAACCTTTTGGCATGGCAGCTGCAGAAGACAAAGTCTTCCATTTTACCCATTTTAGGCAGCAGCAACCATCCATTCAGTGCAAAATGTGACAGTGGAACAGAGATTGTTTTAACCTTTCCCTATGGAAAGAAACCAACAAAATGATGCTATTTTGAGATACATGTTTACATGTTGTGTGCCCTGAATAGAGGAGTCCTTGTCTCAGTGTACCTGAGGCTATTGGAAAACAAGCTCCTATGTATCACAATAATATATTATTTCAATTAAGCTGCACAAGGCAAATGTATTTTGCTGCTGGATTTGTTCTGAGAGCCTTTGCTTGCAATTTTGTAAAACAACACTGAAGTCAGTTCCAAGTAAGATTGTATCACAGCTTTTCTCTCACTTGTAACTCCATCCACATAAATCTTCCTTAGGGAATTTATGGGGAAAAAGCATCAGATTGGATCCCTGCTTTTCAAAGCCCTTTCTTCTGTGCTTGTCTTTAGCTACTGCAGAGGAAGGAAACTGGTTTTGATGAAGTCTGCATGTGCCTGCATGTTTTGGGGTTCCCAGTTGACCAGGACTGTGGAGCTGTCTGCACCTTTTCTGTACAATAAGTGCACCAAGATAATATGAAATCACTAAGGGTTCATTTACTAGAACACAAATCAGGAGGAGGTAATAATTTACTGCAAGAAAGAGATTTTAATTCTTTGCCATTCAGAGTGAGCTTCTCTGCTCCAGTTTTGCTCCTCTCCCAAACTCTGTTTTCCTAATTTGTGACAGATTCCGTACATTCCCCTGGGCAAACATCTCTCTTCTGTCACCTCTAGAGCTTTGCTGTGAACCTTCTGCCATCTCCGCTCCCAGCCTGCAGTCTTATGTTGACTTAAGTCTATCCAAGTCAGTGCAGCTACATTCCTATGCTGTGAAACTCATCCAACCTCACGTTCTGGGGAGCTGAGCTTCCCAAAAGTGAACTCACACTCTAGATTTTGGCTACTCCTGGTCCTTGACTTTGCTTCCAGAGAGATCAGAGGACCATGAGGACCAGCACACGAGGGCTGGTGACCACAGCTCCTCTCTTCCCCAGCACAGCAGGATCTCACTGTTTTTCAGGAGGCCCTACTTGACCCAGAATGCAGCAGTCAGGATGAATCAAATAGCCACTTCTTCCCTGCTGCCTCACCAAACGTTTTTAAATCACAAACAGCATAGTAAGCTGTCAGCAAAGAAACAAGGAAACTGATAACATCTGTTAAAGATAAGCACACGTATGGGGTGCATGCATGGGCACACACAAAGAATAACAGGCAGCTCTCTGAGCAGGGAGCAGACAGGACACGATGTTCCCAGGTGGATGCCTTTCCGTGCCTGCAATAGTTTGCTCAGATCATTTCAGCCTCGCCTTGCCTGTGCTCAGGTTGTCTGTTCCTGCCTTCTGCAAGAATGTGGAGGGGGCCCTACTGTAGGGTCAACATCTAGTGTTTCATCCCTTGCACAGGCTGTCACACTGAGTTTAAACTCAGGCTGTTTGAGATGAAAGCTTGGTCTGTTACTGGTGTATGTCAAGAACCACAGTGATATTCCCAAACAGCAAAGTTTGGCCTATTCCCATGAATTCAGTATGGCAGAGCTGACACAAGGACAGCCAGTGGGAGACATCCAGGAAGCCAGGAAGGAGCCTGCCTTGGAGGGATCAGCCTTTTTACACAGGAGAATGGCAGAATTTTGCTTTACATAGTTAGGTTGTTGATTTAAAAGTTATACCGAATACAAAACTGCTCAGCAGAGGATGTGCAAGATTTCATAATTAAGAGCCTACCCTGAAGATGTGTGGGCATTTCTGGCATTGCATAAGAACCACGAGTGCTGTATATTTTCTGCTCCATTAAACCTCTGCTTTATTTAGTTCCTCTGACTTGAATAGTCTCTGATTTTTAAAACAATACTCATGCACACATTCCTTGTGTGTGGTTCAGGTTTTATTGAACAGGATTTATTCCTGTTTTATTTAGGAAGTATCCTGAATGTAATCTCAGCATTATTCTCAAAATTTGTGTATTTTTGTTTGCCACGTCTTCATATCCATCAAGAAAGAGAGAGTTTGAAGCATTATTGGTGATAAGAAACAGGTTTTGAAGAGAAAGCATGTGGCGGACTGGAAGCCTTACATGAGGCTGGGTAGCAAATACTAGGTATGTAAGAGCTGAGGAGTGCAGAAGTGGGAAAAGCCAACAGAGCAGAAAGAAACGGGATTGTGTGGGGACTAGATTATATAAAGATTTCTTAGAGGAAGGAAGTCTGGTTTACATGGGGCTGTCATAAAATGGTCTGACCTTGGGTGAAATAATCTACAGTATGTGGCACATTTGCTCTTTTACAGAGGGAGGTGTCACCTTTAAAAGTGTTGTTCCAGCTGTTCTACCTTTATTTTGATATATTTTTAAGCAAATTAGTGATGTGGAAACAAAAAGAGCTTTGTCTGTAAAGAATGCCATTTCTCCACTCTCTAGGACCTGACTTACACCAAATAAAGTGTCTTTCAGTAGGAAAGAAAAGACAGGAAAAACTTTGAGGGATAGACCTGCCTTTTACCAAATGATTATGTGGGAATTAGGGATGATGAACCCAGCGGGAACCTGTAACAGTACTTGAAAAAAAGAAAACAGAAAGGTAAAATACTGCATCAGGGCTCCCTGTCAACTAAAGGCAGGTCTGTGCCAGCTAGGTAGGGGGAAATACGGGCATGTTCATGCTGAGGAATTGCCAGCTCAGGTCTCTCTGGGCTCAGATTCTGTACACTGTGCTCTCTTGCTTGGTGTAGACAGCTCTTAAATCCATTTTTGTCCTGCTCGTGAATTCTCCCTGGGGTGACTGCCACATCCACAACACAAAGGGCAGGTCAGGACCTTGCCATAACTCAGCTTGTCTTGGTTTTCGTGTAACAACAATGAAGCTCTCACATAAAACAGAGGCCTTGGCAATATTGTGTTATTTGTTCAACAGGATATTTGAACTGTTGCAGTTCTACATGTCAGCTTTGCAGCATCTTTCACAGGAGAATGATGGCACACCATCTTCTTTGAAAACATACAGGGGCTCTTGGAATTTGCTTCTCTACATACTTCCAGCAATGACTTTGATCTGTTATGCACAAAAATAAGGAGTGCCGATTTTCAAGAAAGGGGATTTGTAATACTTCTTTTTTTCAGAGCAGAATGAGGTCACCAAAAAGATTCATCAAATGTAGGAGCTACTCTCAAACAATGTGCTTCTTGTTTGCCAGACTCAAGAAGATGAAAATTGCTGCTTTAAAAGAAAAACGTGGACAATGTGAGAGGGCAAGGTCTTGATGTTATACATCACCACTCTGCAGTTGGTGGAATGATGTGAAAAACAGACCATGGAAATAAGGAACTGTTCCATAATTTCATTATTTAGCAGTTCTTTCCTATGTTTTTGTGTCAGTCAGAAATTGCAAGTACTTCCCTTAAGCAGCTCATAAACAGAAACAGGGAACAGTACTTGAGGTTTTTTGTTGAAAATTGCAAATTGCCTTTGATCTGTCTTATATCATTGTGAGCCAAGGGCCGTTTGTGACTAAAAGATAACTAATGATGTTTCTTTCTTGTAGTATGACATTGTTGGACATTCAGGAGATGGCTTCAACATCGCCTTGGTTGGGAGTGACAAAATTCCCAAGAACAATAAGCAAAGATTAGAGATTCTTAAGGTAAATCATACTGATAAGTGATGCTGGGTAATTAAGGACTTTATGACTGCAAAGATAAAATTGCAGGCAGGTCACAGAATGCAAAATGTGAGGATAGTAAAATAAAAGAGAAGAAAGCAAAATCTATGTATTTTCATGAAATTGAATTTTCATGAATTGACCTTTCAGAGACATGGCAGAAAACAAATTGTGCCAAAATAGTAGAAGCTGATATTATCTTATTCTGGACTGCTATGCCATAAATGTGTCATTTTGACTACCTGTCAAAGGGTAGTGGAAGTTCCAGTGATATAGATAGCACTGCCCAAATCATGTGATATTATTAGTGCATAAGTGACTCATTCAAAACTGTAGAGGGATCCCCGGTCCATGATTTAGCCTGTTATCTTCAAGAAGTTATGTATCACAGTAGCATTGGGAAAATGTGTCAGTGCTAAGTTGGAAACATGTTACATCACAATGGCAAAGCAAGTGTATTCACCAAAATTTTTCTGTAGTAATACGAAGAAAAATTGAGTACCTTGTGGAGTTTACCTGGTTGGCAGCTTGATCGGCTAGAAGCATGTATTTAAGCTTCCTTCAAAAACTATTTTTAAAATAGCTACTTTGATTAGAAGAACCTGATTTAGTAACATCTAAAATTTCTGTCTTTCTGCATAGGTAGCAGCTTCATCGATGAATATGGTGTATTTATTGTGTAACAGCTCAAACAAAATGTTTTATCATTTTTAAATGTGACTGCCACTGTCAGGAATCAGATATTTGATAATAACTGAGACACTGCTAGGATTTGGAAGTCCGTTGCAAATTATGAACAGGCAGGAGCTGTTCATAGCATTAGGAAACTAAGCCCTGTTTTCTTCCTAAAATACATAGGAATGCAGCTACTCAAACTGCAGCTGACCAAAGTATTTTACCTTCCCTAAGGCCCAGTCTAATTAGGTCCCTGTGTGGGTTTTGATTGTTTGACCAACTGTGTTTTTATGAAGTGCTGCCTGTCTTAAAATATGACATATTACGTACAAAAAGCTGCATCTTTTGTATCTGGAGCACTGTGTGCATTTCTGATGCATCCCCTAATACAGCAGTACTGAATAGTTACTCCCTCGTGTGCTAGCTGAAATGAATGCTTGTTCCTAAAGTCATCTACGTGTTTCCACGTGGTTATGCTGTGCACACAGACCATGCATGCCCACGCTCAGTTCTGCATGAGTGGAGACCACACGCTGGAAGGGACGGAACATGCCATTCGGGAAATCGCCAAGGAGGAGGCTGACGAGTACTTTGTTGTCGTCTTAAGTGACGCAAATCTCGAGCGATATGGAATTCAGCCTTCAAGGTTTGCCCAGGTCTTGACCACCAACACTCAAGTCAATGCTTTCGCCATATTTATAGGATCCTTGGGAGACCAGGCAGATAGGTAAGTGTGTTTGTTTTGTGCCTAGTACTGTTTGCTTTCATTCAGCATAAATCTAAACTGTGCTTTTATTGCAGCCAGTTGCCCAAGCTGTTGTTCTGCACTGAGGTTTTGGTCATAGTATCATGAAGTCATGGAATGGTTTGGGGTGGCATGGATCTTTAAATATCATCTATGCCAACCCTCCTGCCATGAGCGGGGATGTCTTTCACCAGATCAGATCGTTCGAAGCCCCATCCAACTCAACTTTGAACACTTCCAGAGATACAGCATCCACAGCTTCTCTGGCTGACCTGTGCCAGTGCATCATCACTCTCATTGTAAAAATTTCTTCCATATCTCCAGTCTAAATCTACACTCTTCTAGTTTAAAACTGCTACACCTTATCCTATCATTACAGCCCCCTGCAAAAACTCTCACTATGTCCTTATGAGCCCTCTGTATTTACTGAAAGGCCTCAATAAGGTCTCCCTGGACTTTCTTCTCCAGGCTGAACAACCCCAACTCTCTCAGCCTGTCTTCATAGCAGAGGTGCTCCATCCTGCTGACCATTTTTGTGGCCCTCCTCTGGACCCACTCTAGCAGGTCTTTGTCTATCCTGTGCTGAGGACCCTGGGGCTGTACCCAGCACTCCAGGTGGAGTCTCACCAGAGTGGAGTAGAGGAGCAGAATCACCTCCCTCACCCTGCTGGCTGTGTTGCTTTTTGATGAAAGCAAGCCAGGGGACAATTGGCTTTCTGGGCTGCAAGTGCACATTGATGGGTTGTGTCCAAGTTTTCACCCATCTTTTTTATACTATTGTCATTATTAGTGTACTTGCGAGAAGCTGTAGCTCCTGAGTTTTGTCAGGGAGGAGACTGGCTTGTGGATCCTGCAGACATCCCTTGTAGCCAGCAAGTTCAGAGTATCCTGTGCCAAAGGGAGCAGCTGAAGCCACGCTCCTGCTGCAGGATGTGCACTATACCCTTATGTAGTGTCACCATGTAATCATAACAGAGATGTGGTGCCTTTGTTATTGCCCAGGATATGGTTCCAGTGTGTGTGGGCCTAAGAAAAGAGATTAAAACAAAAGAAGCTGGACTTTAATGGTCTTCAAAACAGCCAGAAATTTGATTCAGATACTCCGCTTGTGTCAGAGACATGCATTCCTTGGATTGTCTGAGACAATATGCCTGGGTTTAGTTCTGCTACATAATTTCACTTTAAAATGTTTGGGCACAAGGGGAAAAAAAAAGAAATTCTGTCCCAGGTGTTCTTCCAGGTTCCACATCCACTGAGGACCAGTACCTGTAGCAAAAAGCTGGTATAGCCACAAACATCAACAGTGTCTTTTCTGTTTCTGTTTGAGTCTTCAACTACAGGAGAATGAGAGAAATTGGAAAAGGGGTTGGTCCTCAGTAGATAATTTTAAGCAGTAAAGGGTTGAAAGATACAGCTGCACAGCCACCATGAGTTGTGGCTGCAGATCTGTTCATCAGAGCTGTGTTATTCATCAGAAGAGAATCCATTCTGAAAGATTATAATTACAGAAAGTCCCTTTACTTTCGATAGGAATTAAAAAAAGAAAAAAAAATCTTCTACTGTATCCTGCTGTGTAAGGGGAGATCTTATAATGGCCTAGTTCACTGGGTATGGAAAATGCACACACTGCTGTCACTGAAATGCATTTCGATGTATGTGGAAGTGCAGAATTAGACAAAACATTCCTGTAACTGCTGTGGGGGAAGGAGAAGGGAATTCTCTGTTGCAGCTTTTTTTAAAACTAATTTTAAAAGTGAGAGTTTACTTAGCATTGGAGGAATAGTATAGAGCAAAATCTCATTTTAAAAGCAGAGGAAAAATAAATCCCAAGCCTGCTAACTGGACATGAGGGAGATGGGATTTGTAATATGCATCTAAGTTTAACTTCTAAGGGTGGGTTAAGCTGTGAATAAAAATGTGTCAGGTTAATAGTGGCAGAAGAATACATTTCCATGTAATCTGCAGCGATGTCAAAGAAGAAATACAAAGAGCGCAGTTAGAATCGTTGGACTTGTTGAACTGAAAGAGCTGTGGGTTCACGGTAGTCGATTTAGGAGAAGTATCTTCATTCCCAGTGTAAATCTGTAGCTGCCCTCAGCAAACCTGTTGTGGTGACACCTCATGGGGTCACTGGTACCTTGATTAAAATGGAGTTCTGGCATGTCAGAAAGAGGATGTGGATAGAAATCTCTGGAAACACTCTTGTTTGTGTTGCTGAAAGGAACTCTGCCCTAGCTGCTCTCAGTGTTTTCTCCCTCTGTTGCTTTCCCAAACCTTGAATTGCATGGTGACAGCAATATGAGGAATCCTGTCCTGTGGTAGGGAAGATAATTTGAGATGGTAATTGTGTCTTGTCCCTCATTCTGCTCCTTAGGCTGCAGAGGATGCTGCCAGCAGGTCGGTCTTTTATTGCCATGGATACCAAAGAGATCCCTCAGATTCTGCAGCAGATCTTCACATCTACCATGTTGTCAAGTGCCTAAGCATCACTGATGTCACAGGATGTGAACTCAAAGAGGAAACCCACTCCTGCTGGGGAGACAAACCCTAATGCTGAGGATAAACACAATTATTAATAAAATACATACTCTCCTCTAATCAGCCAAGCAACCATAATCTACATGACAGCCAGGCTGTAAATTTTCCCCCAAAATCTCTCAAGATACTTAGCACATTCAAAGAGCTGCATCAGGGCAGAGGATGGCGACAGAGCGAATGTTTTTCTGGAGGAACAAACAAACAAAGGACAGTTTGTGATCATTCCTCTGCCTGCTGTGTTGCCAGCACTATGGAATCATCTCACCCTGTTTCATTAAACACGGTTCACTGGGATTTGGTAATACTGTGCAAGGCAGATCCAGGCAATCTGTGTCAGTGTTTTGCGTGCATATGTTTGAATGGGTGGTTAACTCCATCTCTGATTTAAACAGGACTGCTCTTGCCAGGCAGGAAATCCTTCCTTCCTCTCCTGTTGCTTTCTTGTCTTGACGGGCATCGGGGCTTCATCCCGGTGCTGGGAACAATGGAGCAGTTTGGAAACACTGACCGACACATGTAAACATCCATTATCTGATCGGGCACGGTGCTCTGAGTTGTCAGATCTAGAGAAAGTGGCTGGTAAGAAGTAAAATAGCACAAAAATAGAATGGTTCAGTTCTGCCTATGAAAAGTAAGGGGAAAGGGTCAAAACGCTCTTAAGAATCCAAGAGGCAGCATTTCCTAGGAGGGAATTCCTGCCTTGTCTCCATTGCATAGCCAATGATGCACACCCATTGCACTGTTACGCAGAATCCCTGGGATGGCCTCCGCACATGGGGGTGCCTCTTCAATCAGGAGGCAAAAAGGTTACTAGTGCTTTGCTAGAGATGGTTCGTGGTCTGTTTTTCTTGGGTCACTTGGAGGTGAAACTGGAGGAGAGATTTAGGCATGAAAAAAAAAGTTATTTTTTATAAAGGAAGAAGAAAAAGTATTTTAGAAAGATATCTGTGTTAGACTGTATTTAATATCCAAGTTAGTTATAAAGAATTATTTTATGATTCAATCAGTTGGTGTTTGGCTTGTCCCATGAGGCAATAATTCTTTTTTCTACTAAAGAAAAGATATTTTGTAGTTCTTTGGGAACAGTGGAATACTCAATGAATTGAATGTATGATTTAATTAAGCTGGTGCGGGGGATGTGCATCATCACTGATACTCTGCTGATGTTAATTAGAGAGTAACTGACTAGAAGAACATTCAGGAAGAGTGCTTATAAAAACCTGAGGGAGGAATTGCAATTCTTTTAATATTTCTATTAGTCCTGCAGTTGATCAAGCTGCACCTTGAGCAGTATCTTTGGAAGGGAAGAGGCAGATTAATTTAGTTTCATTAAATATAACCATTGGTTTTTTGAAGGGTCCAGCTTATGATGGTCATTCTCTATTCCATCAGTCCTGCAGGAAAAATCTTTACCAGAGCATCAAAAATGTCCCCTGCTTAGGATGACTTTTGAAGCCTGGTCAGCTTTCAAACTCTTTATGACAAGAGGGGACGGAAGACATTTTTCAAAGTCTTGTTAGCATTGTTATGATAACTATATATGTGAAAACAAAGAGACTGAAGATGCAGTTCCTGTTTGGAGAGAAGGGAATTGGGAGGAGAAGGTTATCCCTGGTTGGGACAAATGCACGTATACGCACATACACACAGATGCTGCTACTAAGGGGAAGTGCGCTTCAAAATAAAAATATCTTGGTCCTGTAAACATATGATGAGATACTAAATGCAATAAAGAATTGATATATTAATAAGGCTCTTACTAAATGTGTGTTTACATGGAAATTCCTTCAGCACGTCTGTCTTTATTGCCAGCAGTCCTGAAAAAAAGAAAGGTTTTTCTTGCAGTTAATTAGCAAATGCACTGTACACTTTCTACATTACTTGAGTGGATAAACTTTCTCACCTCAGATTTACATGCAGCAAAATACTGTTATCTTTATCATTAAAAAAATAGTGCTATTTAAGGGAAAAACTATGATAAATCCAGTTTTTGATCTTTTGTCTGATTATGCCTCTAAATTATACTTCAAGTATAAGTACCATTTACAGTTACCTTTCATTACAGTTACCTTTCTGTAGTGTTTGGTTTTAATTTTTGCTTCAGGAGATGTCTGTTGTGTTTCAGTTCACGTTCCTTGGGCCCATAGGATACAGCCATGTCCAGGGCCAGGCCTGGCTACAAGGGTGGGTGGGAGTGGGTGGAAGTTCTAAACCTGCCCTCCTTCAGTTTAAAGCCATTCCCCCTTGTCCTATCACTACCAGCCCTTGTAGAAAGTCCCTCTCCAGCTCTCCTGAGTCCCCTTTAGGTACTGGAAGGTGCTCTAAGGTCTCCCTGGAGCCTTCCCTTCTCCAGGCTGAATAACCCCAGCTCTCTCAGCCTGTCTTCACAGGAGAGGTGCTCCAGCCCTCTGACCATCGTTGTGTCCCTCCTCTGGACTCACTCCCACAGGTCCGTGTCCTTCCTGTGCTGGGGCCCAGAACTGGATGCAGCACTGCGGGTGGGGTCTGCCAAGAGTGGAGGGGAAGAGGTACTTCAGTACATTTTGAGAGAAAGGGAGAAGAAATGAGTGAACCTTTTCTTAAATTTTCAGTTCAGAAGAAAAGGGGTTGGGTTCTGGCTTTAATAGCATTTCATTGCAGAGCATATTTGACCTGACAGTGTCTCTCTAAATTATAAAAATTCAGGGCAAAATTTTCCCCAGGCCATACATCTCTCACCTGCTTTAATGCCCATTGCTACCCCAGGGAAATCAAAGCAGCAACTGCACTTTTCCCTGTCTCACCAGGACTTGCAGTGTTATTTCACTGCTCAAAAATTCAGCAAACACTCCTCTTTCACGTTCCTGGGATTTGCAGAGCTTCCTAATATGCATTTATTTTTAATTAGTGGAATGCTTACGAGTAGCATGGCTTTGTCTGGCTAGCAGCAGCACCAGTGACTGCTCTCATTGCAATGCAGGCACCAGCTTTGAGTGTCACTCATCCCCTCTGAAAGCGTGTTAAGGTATTTTTCATCTCTTCTCACACTTTAATAAGGCACTTCTGCACTCATCAGTTTTCATGGAAAGGCCCTGTTTCGGCGAATGAATAGAGCTGCCAGTTGGAGCAGGGCCTGACCTATCACTAATGCTTTAATAGCATTAGTCACATCAGCAGTAGTGATTTTAATTACCTCTTGTAATGCAGATTTTGGTCTAATTCTGTTTCTATATGTAATGTGTTCATACCCACTAGCCAGTTAGTAACACTACACAGTCATTTAGGATTATTATTTAACTTTGGTGCAAAAATAAAAATCAAAACAAAAAAGAAAGTCCAGGCAGATGAGATTTCAATCAGAGCAAATGCAGGTGATCTCTCACTCAGGAATGTGAGATTGTTTACAACAATTTGTAGCAAACAAATTCGCCTACAAAAAAAGAACTTGCAAAGCAAACTGTTCAGCAGAAATATTTCCTCTTCTAGGAGATAGGCTTTACACCACCAAAATAAACAGGTAACAAATTGCCTAATTCAGAAGTGGTTTTGAGATTGCTGTGTCAATGTGAACAGCATTGTCACTGAATAAAATATTTTACAGTCAACTACATTTTCTGGGAAGTAAGTGTATGTGGGAAGATTGCAGAAGAGATTCCACATTCTTCAGGATGAAGGTGATGGGGATTTTTTCAAAGACAAGGACAGAATTACAAAATTTGAATAACTTCATTTTCATGACCATCTATTCTCTACCTTTTGATAGAACAATTAAGCATATGAAAATCTATTTTTAAAAACCAGATACCTTTAACATTACTCACAACATCCTTAGTCTGACCATCTGGTGTGACTGCATGCAGAAAAATTCTGCGTATCAGAACACAGATCTACTACTACACTTGTAGTGTGATCCTAGTCAAGAAAAACCTCATTGCAGTAAATACACTGGGAGCTGGAAATGTAAAAAAAGAAAAAGAAAATCTCAGATATTGACCCTGGTTTTTCCAGCCATCACATACAGTTTTTCTTTGGACAGGCTGAGCTGTGCAAATCCAGATAGGGCTGGAAACTAGACCCAGACCCTGGTTGCCTGAGGCTGTGGATCCCTACCAGCTGGGTGTAATCTGGCACCAGAGTTCCCTCAGTTCCAAAAGAAACATAAGGAGAGAGAGCAAGCAGGGGAAAAAAGGACAAATTCCTCATTTTCAACCTGCTCAGCCTTCTGAACTGGCTTGACTTGAGCACCAAAGCAGGCGCGATCAGGATGGAGGCGAGAAGAACAGATGAAGCAGCCAGAAAGATCTGCCAGGCACAGCCACAGCAGTAGAGTTCCCCCAGTGCGAGGCCAGGAGAGGGTGGTCGGGGGGCACATTGGGCTCACGGAGCAGCAGGGAGGTGCTGCCGTGTCCTGGCCAAGCCCGGCCGTGGGGACCGAGCAGCACAAACCCACCCTGGCTCAGGGATGGAGCGCAGCCGCCAAAGTCGGCGCTGCATCAGAGCCGTGAGGGCTCAGGCTCCAGCGCTCCAGCTCTTGTGCTCAAGCCTCCTCATCAGCATCAGGCGTCAAATAAACTTCCCAGGCACGTGCTTGGAATGAATTGAGGCTTGTTAATCTCATGGAACAGTGGCATGGGGACTAGAATACAACATCTATCTTCCCTGCATACAAATTGCATGAGCTTTCTTTCTTTTTAAATATGTACAAGTTCATTCTAGCAGAAGCCAAAATTTACTAGTCCCTGGAACCTCTTACTGAGGGTGGAAATATTCACTCAGCACCTATAAACTAAACACATCTCACAAATATGAAGAAAAAGAGGTCTTTTTATACCAGGACTTGATACAAAGCCCATTCTTAGCAACAGCCTTTTCAGTTCAAATCATTAAATGAATATTTTATATTAACTTCTCTGGCCAGGCTGAGTAAGATGGCAATATTATATGCAGACTGTGGTCTGGAAAAAGTCCACAAATAACATTCATGGTTAGGAAAATGTGTTATACTGAAGGGTGATACGAGGAATGGTGTCCCACATATTTTTGCTGTCGTCATGACTAAATCACACTCCGTGCCATCTGCACCAACAACTGCATTTCAGCTTGGATTGGTTCAACATCTGCAAGGTCACCTACTTTGGTTTCCAAATTGATAATTCTAAATAAGTTTGAGGTTTTTAAAGAAATGCATTTTGGTAGAAGCAAGGATGCTCCCCTTGAGTGCTGCATTCAGCAGCAGAAAGTGTGGCGGAACTTTGATGCACCAAAATGACCATATATTTTTTTCCATCAGAATTATCTGAAACTGCTCTGCAGGTCTCCCCCACTCCCTGCTGTCCCCAGCCCCCTTGGCATTCCTCAGGAGGGTGAACAGGGAACACTGAAACTCTGTCCTCCTTCTCTGCTGTGCTGAGGACGGAGTACCTCACTGCATCCCTTTAGAAAGAAGCCATATAATGTGGCCAAAACAGGGAAATCAGAATAGTGATACAGCTGCCGTAGTCCTCCTCACTCCCTCAGTTTTCTGACATGCCCCACTTTCAGTGTGGCACAGTTCTCAGAGAGCGAGCCAGATGTGAGAGGAAAAGGGACCTCACATTCATCAATACGTTTGCTACTGAGACCCTGGAGAAGGACCCTATTTCTGCTTAAGCACAGATTTCATGGGGCAAGGGCTGAGCAGGCAGGCACAGACTGGCAAGCAAGGCCCTAGTGAGGAGATGTTCTAAACTGGCTGTCAGCTTGGTATCTGAGGGCAGCAATCGTATTAGGAGGAGCGAAGAGTGGAGCTCGTGCTCGCCTAGGGCCATGCTGACCTGGTGCACGTGGGTCTGCCACACTGCAGCTGCTCCCTGTGCCATCACTGACTTCTCCTCTGCTGTTACCTTCTCGTTTGAAGAGGACAGAGATTGTTTCCTGCTCCTGCTGTGATTTCAAAAATTCGATGCAAACGTTGTAGCTGAGCACTGAACAGGCACGGACTGATGGGGCAGTGAAGTGGGGCAGTCACTGGAAGTGCCACTGAAAAACTTTTTTAAGAAGTCACCTTATTCTCCCTCATTCTTACATTTTTAAGTCCTCTCAATTGCCATTGCACTCAAGAAGATCTCCATGCCCACAAAACAGTGGGTTTCCCTCTGTGTTATAGTGCATTTAAGAACTCAAAACTCTCCTCTCCTTTAGTGCCAGCTCAGAAAAAAATGTCATCACCCCCTCAAATCACTCCTTTCTCTGCTGCAAATAGAACCATCAGATCAAGGAGCCTCTGTAGTCTGGTCTTTTGCAGGCAGGACAGGTTGGAAGCAGAAGGTCTTAAAATACACAAGATCTGGTTTAACACAGCAGAAGCCCTGGACCCCAACACTCAGGAGCCAAGCCCTGAACTGCAGCATCCATGCCCAAACATGGGCCAGCATTAATGCTGCCTGTGCACTGGGTGCAGAGAAGTATGGATTCCTTATTAAGGCTTGATCCACGTGGTATTAAAGCTCTGAAGTCATTAAGGAGTTTATAATGGAATGAAAACATAGTGTCCTTTCTCCCCTGCTTTTTAATTCATCAACTGTGAGTTTTTATCCACATGCATATCACAGATCAGTCATACAGCTAGAACTAGATAGTGACAAAGGCCAAAATATAATTTAAAATTAGCATCTTAGAGTGTTAATCCAGTACTTGTAATCACAAAATATAAGCAAAACATTTCCATAAATGCATCTGAATGATTTACAAAGCAGCTGAAAGATTCTGGTGCTTGGTCAAAAGCAGCTCACAGCCCACGAGCCTTTATCTTTTTTTAATCGTCCTTCCTCTTTAGTGCAGCTCCTGAGGGGTGTCTCAGGATTGACAGGCAGATGCACAGCCACTTAACACAAGTTAAATCTCATCCCTGGCACCTGCAAGTCCCCTCTGTGAGACGCTGCACTCCTCTCTCAGCCTCACCCAGATGGTTTGGCTGAAAGATTGCACAAGTGATTTGCTGAAGCAAGGCACTACAATGTACACCAAGCATCTGCAGCGAGTCACTGCATTGGCACCTAAGCATGACCCTTGCAGAGAACTGTCACGTGAGCCTCTTGGGGTGTTGTTTGCACCCTCCACACAGCACACCTGCCCCAAAATCCGTTACACAAACTGGAGCCGGCGCATGGGGGTTCTAAAAGCTTCCTACTTCACGAGCACAGGTGTCTGCCCTCACTAGTGCGCCTCATTTGCAGGGTGAAAAAAAAAGGAAGCAGCAATTATTCTCTGTAAAAACAAAAAGTGAAAAGATCCTTCCTTTCACCACCACCAGCAGCAAAAAATTATGAAGATGGAAACCAGGAGAGAAGTTATTTTTCTAAAATAAATGAGAGCAGAAATAGATGCAAGAGGACTGCCTAGAAAGAGGCAGGAAACAAGTCAAAGCCGAGCTGACACAAACAAAAGCAAATGGCCAAGAATAAGTGTGCCCAGGCATAGATTGAGACAGAAGAGACCCTAAAAAGAGCTCTTTTCTATCTCTATTCCTCTCGAGTGCTGTGGAGAGTGGCTCTGAGCGGGTGTCAGACTCCACGCTTGGCATCTCCTCATCCCACCCAGCAGCTCTTCTTCCCCAGCCACCCTTTGGAGGCCCAGGCTTTGCAGGGCAGCATCTCCCTGGGCTTTCAGCTGAGACCTGCTCAGTGCACGCTTCAGAAAACAAACACGCCTCTTCTGAGGGCTTGAGACCTCCTGTCTGCCAGCTCACAGCCTGCAAAGCCCAGCCTAACTTGAGATAATGGGGGACAGCAAACCAAAAGGGCACTGAGCTCCTTCCATGCCGTGGAGAGGTCTGAAAGCAGCATTATTTAACTCAGCTGGCTGCTCCTAACAAAAGGCACGTTGTTCCTCTGGATGACTTCTTCTAGGAAAAGCATGTGTGTGAATGTGGGAAACTCGGACTGGCAAGGCAATGAAGGTCAAAGTTTCGTCATTTTTCCTCAAAACAAGAATTCAACACTTTATGGCTTTAAAGAAAATCTAACCAACCCCCTTTGAATTACTCAAATTTCATACTCTGTCCAAAACTAGGTAAGTGTCATTTGTTCAGTCCTTAAATTTTTTTTAATCTCCAGAGTTTCGGGTGGATCTGGACTCAAACCATAAGGGATCAGTCTCCAGGCCTGAATCTCCAGTTCCCTCCAGGCTGCAGGACTCGCTGCTGCTGACTTTCCACCATGTACCTAAACATTGTCCTCCACTGCCTTAGGGTAACAGCTCCCATCCTTCACCATTCCTTCCCATTTCCTATCTCCTGCTTCAGCAGGATCACTGCAGGTGGGAAGAATTTGCTGGTTTTAACCTTTTCGTTTAGGATATTTCCCTGTGGGTGCTAAGGTCAGCCAGCCTTGTCCACACCAAGGAAGATGTGCCAGTGTGCTCCCAAGCCCCGTGAGGCCACATGCCTCCTACAGGAAAGGCTGGGGGAAAATGGGACAGGCAGAGGCTTTCTCAGCATTAAAGTATTATGGTGCAGGATTACATTAGGTCAAGACAGGAATTAAGATTCTTACAACAAACCCACGATTAAAACAGTTTTAATTTAACAAGGGCTAATGCATACAAATATTTAAGTATTTGAGTATCCCTTTCTAGTAACTTAAACTCCCAAGTACCCATCAGTCATGGAGCCTTGGTTAACACTGAAAATGCCAAGATGAAGCAAACTCCTCAGGGAGTCAAAGAGAAATTCTATGCATAGGCATAAAAGTAACCTGTTCCATTACTCACAGTTGGGGTTTGAACATTACTTTTGCAGTTCAGACGCTGTGGTGGTCATGAAGACACAGCTGGTAGTGTGGTTTAACCCTTTTCTGACAAGCTAGTTATTTTGTTAATATTTATTTGATCTGTTGGTGATTACTGCAAAGCATGCCAAGAGATTTGCAATGATCATTTGCTTATGGAAAAAATTAAAGGCACGAGACATCCTATGAATCACATTAACCCTTGCGCAGCCAGAGGCAATAGCACATGTTTGTGCCAGGTTTTACACAATCTAATTGCAACAAAGTGCTTTGGGAAAAGTTCAGCTCCATCTTGCAGGCCCACCTGAAGATAACTCTCTTCATTTAGGCTGAGGGGCTTTGTTAATTTGTGCTATTTGTATCTCATGTGTATTTTTTAAAAAATAACAAGAAGAGAGCTATCAGAGGATTTTGGGGGCTCTCTTCCCTCTCCTAGTGGGCATGCAAACATGTTGGCTCTCAGGCTCAGGGGCCACCACACTCCAAAGGGCAGCAGGCTGACAGACCTCTGGTGGGATTTGAGAGGGTCAGCTCCAGCCCCCAGCATGCAGATACGCAGGAGGAACATAAGGGCACAGACAATAAGAAGCTCAATAAAATGGCTAATCCATCATCATCATCCAAGCTCCTGCTGGCTGTTCAGCAGGGTGCCAGCACACACTGACCATTTCTGCTTGGACTCAGAATCCACAGACAGTGGTCAATTCATTTTTATGCAACCCTCCTTCCTTTCACCACAACACTGTCAGAAAACCCTTACAATGAAAAAAAAATTCTCTACGGCTTCTCCAAATGCAAGGACAGAGTTTGGCATTAAACCCCCAGAAGATTCAGTTTGTAAGCAGACACCCCATTGTGCTCTTGTGGTCACTGTCTGGGCTTTGTGAGTTTCGTCCCTGAAAAGCACAAACTCCTTTGTCCAAACAACTGGAAGAAGGAGGAATATAATAAAAATAGCAGAAAGACCCCCTGCCTTGAAGGTAACTCCATCCTCCTCGGGGTGCAGACCACCAGCTGCTGCCCCATAGCTGCCAAGTGCCAGGCCAAATGGGGCAGCTCACCCTTCCCTTGGCTTCGGGAACACCAATGCAACACGGATCCTGCCAGGCACCTCCTTCTGCAGGGCACTGGGCCAGGGGGGGCTGGTTGTTGGCACAGAGCAGCCTCTGAGCCCACTTCCCCAAGGCCAGCCTTCCACATCCATGTTTCTAGTATTTCCTAAGCCTCGGGAGTCCAGGAAATCCCAATCACTAACCAATCTCTCATTATCTTAAAACCAAAAATCCCGTTAATGGCTTTACCTCATACTCTGCAGCTCTGGAAACTTGCCCAGCTCCTTCTTGAGTTACTTACTTCAGCTGATGATCTTGGCAGGTTTTCCCCCCAAGTCTTGGCTACTGTTCCTTGGTGAAACTGTGCCTAACCCTCTTGTTTTGTGGTTGTCTGTCCTCAGGCTTGACTCCACGGGGCATTCATTCCTGCAGCCATCCACAGACTAAAAGCTGAGCAGGCAATTAATCAGTGCAATGCACGGAGGCTCTCAGGCACCTACAATCAATTAACGACTTCACCATGTGTTCATTAGTTAAGAAAATGTTTCCATGCATACACATGTGATAAAATCACCGAGAGTGTTTAAACCTGCTTTCCATAGCTTAATTTAAAAACTAAGCTTTATTGCAGTGGTTCTCCCATGACAAGGCTGAAAGGTGCAGCCCTTGCTCCTGTGACTCCTTTAATAAAGTTTAATAAGTTCCCATTTACAAGCATCTCTTGTGCCATTATCTGGCATGAGGTACATGAGACAAAGCTCTTCAGAGCCAGCACCTTTATTAAAAACATTGTTAGGGTTTCATTTGGGGTTCTTTTGAAGGTCAGTGGGATTTAATGACCATCCTTGCTTTCAACACCAAAAGCTGAGCATGGGCTGCACAAAGCTGAGGTACAGCCACTGACAACTGGTGGAAGAAAACAGCTCCAAATTTCAAGTCAAGACACCATCCATCCAGAAATCTGACAGGGATGTAGGATGGGGTCTAAATTCCCTGAAGACATGCATTTGCACCAGACAAAACACAATGGGCTTCTACAGCTGTCTCACGTGTTTGGGCTCAGTTCAACCATCTCTTATTAGGTGACACTTTTGGGGAGTTGCCTCCAGTCAAAGTTCTCCATGATTTGCCCTTGGGGTACATCCACAGAGAGGTTTCAGCCAGGTTCAGGACTAACCCCATCAGTGCCTGTTGCTTCCTCAGCTGCATTTTAAGCCAAACAGCTCAAACAGGGCACTGCAATGCTGTTTTCAGGAGTCATGGACAACCCATGGCAGTGCTCATGTCAGCTGCCACCACCCCCAGTGCAAAACCCACTGGCATTGGTGACGAGGACATTGGAGACTAAGCTGTATCTCCTCAAAGAAAGAACTGTGATTTCTTTATCCCTCCTAAGACAAAACAGAAACAATTATCTCAGATAACTTGAGCAAATTTTGCTTGCATACGGGTTCTTTACCCTTCCACGTGTATCCATAGAAGACCATTTCCCCATTGAGCTAGGTGGGCTGAAGGACTTAGAATTCTCTTGGCCACCACTCCCAGGCAGCCACTGTCTCTTCTTTGTCCTGACTTAGCAGCACAAGCAAATCTGGGAGCCGTGCTCAGCGCACGCCAGCTGCTGCATAATGACGCACGGACAAAGGAAACCCGTGTTCCCAGGCCTGGCATCTCCCAGCGGAACAGTCTCCTCTTTGTGGCTTCAAAGAGCCCAGCACTATTTCCAGCACTTCAGTTTCTGTTCTTCAGCAGTTTCATGCTCATTGAAAAACAACTTTCTAATTTTGTAATGCCATACAAAAAGCACAGACGGGATGGATCTGTCAGCTGCTCCTGCCTGTAAAAAAATAATAATTTTACCACCAAGTCTTCCTTCACCAGACTCTTTTCCCCCCTTCCCAATACTCTCTACCACCAAGAGCTTTTTCAGCTTCTGCTTTTGTAGGTTACAAGTACTTTGCCTCGGGCAAAGCACTTCACCGAGCGAAGGGATGCACAGGGCAGGACTCACAGAAGGTCATTTTACATTTCCAGGCTTGGAAAGAGCTGTGAAGCCTCATTAACAGATTACTAGACCTGGGAGCTCATGTGAGACAACAGTGCAGCTCCTGACCTTCTGGGAAGCTTGTGAGAGGCATTGGTTTGTACTTATGGGGAATGCAAGAAGGGGCTGCATGTGATTTGCAGCATAGAACCACAGAAGATTTTGGGTTGGAAGACACCAACCCCCTGCCACGGGCAGGGACACCTGCCACTAGACCAGGTTGCTCAAAGCCCCTTCCAACCTGGCCTTGAACACTGCCAGGAATGGGGCATTCTCAGCTTCTCTGGGCAACCTGTGCCAGTGCCTTACCATCCTCATAGTGAAAAATTTCTTCCTGTTATCTGATCTAAATCATGAATCCAAAATTAGTGTCTCATCACTGGGGAATATTTGAGGGGAAGGTGAGAATTAGCTCATAATGCTGTGGAAGAGCTACAAAGGGGCTACAAAAAAAGCTGGAAATATCTGTATGACTGCCATTGCTTACCATGGACCTACATACCTGTCACAACATCTGCTTGAGAAGCCTAAGGTGAAATCAAAGGCTTATTTGAAGTCCAGAATGACTTACTGTCCAGTTCCTTAAATGTCAGGCTAAAAGAGAGGAAACTGAGAAGTTCCTACAGCATTTCAGAAAGAAACCTGTCTAGATAGTGAACACCAACAAAGACAGAACCCAGAACACCTGGCAGAGTCAGAGCCACCATGCTTAACTTGATTATAACTGAAGAAACACTTTTTTTCCACTTCTGAGCTCAAACTTATCGATTTTGGAGCCCTCACTTCTTATTCAGAGGTCTGCTTTGACATCACATTTGGTGAAATTTCCCCCTTCTTTTTAAGCGAAGCTTCCAGCCCTTCTGGTTTCAGGAAAAGTTTTAAAAATATGACACAAGTCAAGCAAAGGATTAAAATGCCATAATAATTTCTGATGTCTGCCCTGAAATCAGGTTTGAGACAGTTTGGAGTCTCCTTGATGTGTTTTGAATACTTGGCATAGCTTTAGCTTCAGCTTCCTAAAATGTTCTTGCCTCAGCAAGGCAGACAAAAACATGGATGACTGTTTGACCTGAGCAGATCAGATACACCGTCCTGAAAGAGAACATGACTTTTGGCTCGGTGTGTGTGTCCTCAGCAGTTTGCTATTTGACCTTTCTCAGCAAACAGCACTTGAGCAGTGTGACTGGGAACTATTCCCCAGGCAATTCTTTGAGCCATTCTGTCGTTATTAAATATTTAAATGTCCTTTTAACATACTCTCCAGATTTCATAATATTCACCATCAAGTGTTTGCACCTTCTTTGCTGGGCACGTCCTCAAAGGTTCCTAGTTGCATGAGTCTCCTTACCATGGAGGGGCAAGCCTTGGACCAGCAGTTTCTAAGGTTTTCAAAAGCTTTGCTAAATCAGGACAAACTGGTTCTGGCTGGAACATTTTATTGCTGGGCTGCTGGGATGGTCTGGAGAGCTTTATTTCCTCCCTTTGTGATGCATTGAAATCCGAGACAGATGATGAGGGGGCTGGAGAAGGTACTAGAGCATTTCTGGTCACAAATAGGGGAGAGGAGAAGCTTGGGCCCAAATCTGCAGGCAGCCTCATGTTTCCAAGTCCAGATCATCATTTATATCAGACTCAGAGGTTTTAAGACAATGTCAGCTTTCGCCAGAGGTGATTTGGGACCCTGGAATGAAAGAACAAGCATCTGGTGTCCAAGGTTAGCATGTTATTCAGGCAGAAGCACAGGTCCTTGGAGAGTGAGCATCAGAAGATAAAAATGAGGGGACACAGCATGAAAAACTCAGCAAAGGCAGCAAGGTATGCCATAAATTAATAATAAGATCAACTATCCAGAAAAACACTATTGAATGAGATGCAATTACTAAAAGTCAAACAAGTATGCAGAAACAGGGATAGCAAAATAAGCTACAGTTTTAGATCCCCTCTATGTGGTGCTTTGGAGATGACCAGGTGGAGTCAGCTGGAGTCTCCTTGGAAGCCTTTCCATGCACTGGAAATCTTTTCTGATCAGCTGCTGCCAATATTCAGTCACAGAGACAGGTCTCCACCTTGGACCTTGGATACAGACCCGTGTCCCCGGCCAGCCACAGACTAAGGACTTGGAGCAGAACACTGGAGGAAGGCTTGAGGTGTATGCAAAGTGCAGAAAATCAGAGTAAAGGCCTGTGACCGTGCCTTTTAACCCCCGTCTGACATGTGAACTCAGTACAAAATGGAGAACTTGGATGTGGCCTGCAGGGATCTGAGCAACTTGGCCTGCACACACTGCATGGGAGAAGAATTTGGCCCAGGATACACAAATCCACTTCTCAAAGTCAACCTGTGTTTTGGGGTGAAAGAAATCCAAAAATGGCTCCAAAGGGAATCACAGCTGCGGACTGCACCAAAGAGACAAACCTCCAGTGAGTCACATTCTACTGGAAGAAGGATGCTTGCTTGCAAGGAATCTTTATTTTGGGCAAAGTCAGTCACTCCTGAGTCATGCCAAAGCAACACCACTCAGATGATCAGGCGGAGAAAAATATCCACATTGCCTTTCCCAAGAAGAGCAGGTGGCAAATGCCATGCTGGGGAGTGACAATGTCCATCTGCAGCCCTGCTCCCTTTCAGAGATCCGTTCCTCCTCTCTGAATCCCAAAACCCAAAAGTGGGCAGGAAAGAGGCGGAAAGAGGCCAGGAGTCCAAACTGGATCAGTTCACTCCCCAGGAGGGATGTGGTTGCCCCCCTGCAGTGAGTCAGGGGCCTGGAGGGCACCCAAGCTGCACCACCCTGGCTCTTGTGCAGCTGCCAAGGCCAATCCCTCCAGCCACAGGAGAGCCTGCCAGCCCTGATTCCTGGGAGCAGGAGGAATTCATCAGGGGCAGGGAGGGGAGACGGGGGTGCTGGGGCAGCAAGGGGGAGCATGGGAGGCAGGAGAGGAGAAAATTAACTGGGGGCAGAGAGGATGTCTCCAAAGAAAGCCAGAAAGCACCTACACATAGCATATAAATAAAGACTTTCCTGTCCCTAATTTTGACACATGTGGAAATAGACCTTTTTGCTGTGCACGCTGGTGGATCTGGGGGTGGATCTCAGCAGCTGCAAGAGGAGCACACACTCCTCAGCGACTCCTTTCACGTCAGGATGGAGGCAAGGAGAGACCCGCGGATGTCCACCCACTGCTCCTTCCCTCAGCTCCTGCACACCCAACAGTCAAAAAGCCCCAGATATTGGGCAACTTTAGCATCCCCAAGGACAAGGCAGGATTCCTGCCCACGCACACCTCAAAACTCTCTATTTCCTTCCACTGAAGCAACTTGTACCCCTCAAACTGGAAGCGTAACAAAAAACCATAAATGGAATCTCCCGTTTCAGCGTGTTTTCCAAAGACAGAACACCTGTGTGCACGTAGGAGGAAAAACCTGAGCTCAAGCTTAGGCACCCAGAAAAAGGACCCACGTCAAGCCCATTATTTCAAGCCAGCGTAATTTTCCTAGAACTGGCAGGGACTTGGGTTAATCTGGCTTGCAGATGGGGAGAGGCTCTCGCACGGGGTCCGGCACAGGAGCTCGGTGTGTTTAGAACAGGCAGTAGGTCTGAGCATGATGCTGGCAGTGAGTCAGGTCAGCCCCGCGTCCGGGCGGCTGAGGTTTCACAGGACAGAGTCAGCAACTTTCTCAGCTCCAGTTAAAGCACAGAGTGAGCTAAAGATGAAAAAACGGCCAGAAGCCAAGCCTCTAAAAGCTGAGAATACATAATTTGATGCTAAAGTAGGTTTGATGTCTATTGAGCTGGCTCTCTGGTACACTTTCCTGCATTGGCTGCTTCGCATTGCATCAGGCGGGAGCGTAACACTACCACTTGTTCACAGCTTGCACTGCAGCTTGGCTTCTGAAGCAGTGAGCCAACAGGCCAGGTAGATTCAAACTTGCCACGCAGAGAGTTGTGTCAGTGTTTGGGTGTTGTTTGGGCAAGCTTCCATTAAAAGCAGTTTATTTTCCCCAAAGCTTTGGCAAGGAAGTAAATATGCTAAAAGGGCCAAGACACACATGGCCTATCCATCAGCTTCTTCCCTCTGGATGAATGACTTTAACACCATAATCCATCTGTCTGGTACATCTGAAAATGGTTCAGGATCCATTTCTGTCAGCCCTCCTTTGATGGTTCCAAATGAGGGTACCCAAGCCAGAGGGAACGAGGCTTTTAGGGGGTTTTCATTCTACCAGTCCTACCATCTCCTGAACTTCCCTTCACCTGCTGCTAGATGGAGGAGGAATGGTTCACTTCAGACAGTAGAATTTGGGGTCAGCCTTCCTTTAAACCAACAAGCTAACCCCCAAAAGGACTGAATACTGCACCAAACAACTTCAGCAAATCTAAGAAACCCTTACTGATACTTGCTTGTGTCTGCAGGGAGCTTGACACAGCAGAGGGTCACTGTAGGGCCCCAAAACAACAGAGGTTTTGCTCCCTTGGGGGAAAACCCAGCATCTTGGGGTCTTTTCTTCACACAGCCAAGGTGACAGAGGCAAGGCCTCATGGGGCAGCAGAGAAGCACTGACCTGGTTAACACTTACACATGCACATACCACATTAACATATGCTGTTTTCCTATTTCTCATCTGGTTTCATTAAATTAGATGGAGGCATCACACTAGGCTCTGCATACAGGCTAGCAAATCATTCGCCACGGGAACTGAGGGTGTCTGGAGATTTTACATCTTTTTTTCCATTAGGAACAAGAGACTTGTAATTCTGGCACTGAGATGAGCTGAGGGCATCAGTTTCCATGCAAATCCCTATGATATCAGTCTCATTATGGGGGAAAATAAAAGTTCAAAAACGCAGGAATTGGAGAAAAGCCAAAGAATAGGAAAATGAGAGGCTGAGCCCTTAACTGAGCAAAGCTGAGAGAGGTCACTTTTCCTGCCTTCTCTCTTCAGCATGGTCAGTTTGCAATCACACATTGCTACCATGTAGTAGTGTTCCTTCTTGATAAAAAAAATCTGCATTTTCAAGGCTGGCGGGTCTGTCATCCTGCCGTTTGGTTCTCACAAAAGCCAGGAAAATTTATTTATCTTGAAGGTATTTATAACTTTCCAAAGATACAACACACTGGGTTGGCTGTAAGAAATGGTCTGTAAATTGTTGAGGAAACATCTGAAATTATATCAGTGATTTACCAGACACATACTGCAAATGCATTTTTATGTACAGATATAAAGTAGGAATTGCACTTCTGGGATCCCAGTTTCCAGTCTGTTAGCATGGTACTGCATGCAGACACACCAGCTCATATAACTCTGTCTCTGAAAGCTCTTCAGAGAACTCTGCTGTGTGCCAGAAACTGAGAAAGCAAATTGTTACAGCCTGGCACCCTCAAAATCCTATCTTGCCTTTTCCCTGCTTCTGCAGCTTCACCTCTGCTACCGAGTTCTTCTTTTAAGAACCAATACCATCCTACTTCAGGCCAGGCTTTTATGTATATGCATATCTGTGCATGTCAAACCCCAAAAGGAAAGGCTTTCCTCGAGGAACTGGCTCAGTTCAGAGTCTGTTTCCCATTTCGGATATCGCCATCACCACACCAACTGCTCGCCCCTGGATGGAAAGAGAAAAGAAGACTGAGAAATAAGAGCCGCCTAAAATTTTTTCCATCAAAGTCTAGACACGTCATTACAGGGAAATGGTCTGCAACAGAGGTGCTCTGAAAGTAAAAATTCCTGAATAAAAAAAGCCGCTCAAAAAAGGTTTCCAGAAATGTTTGGGTGTTTTTATTCTCCTTTCCCTTCATTTCATGAGGTGCTAATGATGGCATGTCACAGGATAGCACAGAAGCTCCACTTCTTATTGTATTTTGAATATGAGCCAAGGATCGGAACCAATTTAAACCACCTTTTTTTTAACATCAGGCTTTTGTTACATGGGAGCCAAGAGACATTTCAAAACAACGATGTTATTCAAAATACATAGGGAAGTCTGCCTCATTGGCTTGGTAATGTAAAATTTATTTTTAGTCAAAAAGAAGTCAGTTTTTTGAAAGGTCACTGGAAAAGCACAATCGGCAGATGCTGAATGGCTCCTTCTTATTTAACTACTCAGTCATGAGGACTAGGGAAGAGTGGCAGATGTTTCAGCCATCACTGTGAGAAATGCTTGTTTTAGTCCTAAACATGAGTCCATACACTCTGGAAATTAATGTGAGCCATTGTGGATGCGTCCTATTAAAGAAACACTAAAACAGATCTGACATTTTAAATATTTACATGTTTTCCAGTCCAGATTGCCCATTGTTTGGGTGCTTGTTCCCTTCCCCTCCATCCCTATCTCTGATTGGGATAAATAAAGTAACATACACACCAGGGCCCATTCTCTGAAGTTGAACTGCTTAATCACAAAGAAAAGAAAATTTAAAAAAACCAGCAGATGTCAGATTCCAATAAGCTGTGTGGTGCTTGCTGCTGACTTTTGCCTTTCTGTGGATGGACCAGCTGTCAGACAGCCTGCAATGCCCATCTTTCGGTCCAATTTGAGAATGGAGCACTGTAAGAAGGGGCTTAGCTCATTAAAAAAAATGTAGAGGAAAGAGAACAGTTCATGGGAACAGTTTTGTGTTAAGAGGTGCCTTCGCAGCTGGTGGAGGAGCATTTCAGTAATGCATTTCATCAGGGATCATGTGTTCCTTTATACCTTCATGGTCAGTGGAGGTGTAAAGAAACACATGGTCCCTGATGAAATGCAGTACTGAAAACACTAAATAAGGATACTAATGTATTTCGGACAAGTTTCTGGGAACTCTGTAACTTCCCTCTGCAGTCATCTCAGCTGGAGTTACCTGGTAGCAAGCTCAAGAAAAACCCATCAAGTTGGTTTTCTTAATTTCCTTCAACAAGGGCTCAGGAATGTCAGACACACTTGCTATGGCATGACATTTCCTACAAGATTATTTAAAGATGAAGTGCTGTGAGCAAGAAGCCCTAATCCTAAACTCAGCATTAATGCAGGCTTTGGATCACTGACGGACACGGCCAGCCTCCTCTGGCCAAGCACCAAACTTTCACCTCTCCCTCCAAACTGGGGCTGCTGCATGCTGGAGAGATCTGCCCTGAGCTTTATAGTGGGATTTATTTATTGGAGCATGCCAAAGTGCTTTGAGGCAGCTGATGTATGGCTGCTAATGTGTAGTAACTACTGTTGTATTAGCAGCACATTGTACCAGCTGTCAACAAAATAAATTATCTGGGATGCTATTTGGAGACTGAGAGCTGAGCAGTTCTGTTTGGCCTCTGAGAAAAACATGTATTTTGCTTCACATCATAAACTCTACACATAAACAAACATAAAGCTACTGTTCATAAATCAGTTTTCCAAGAGCATAAAACTACTAAACTATACACAGCCTTGAGAATTGGTCTATGGAGACAGATTGCCAACATCAGAGTTTAATGTTGCATGAGAGTCCACTGAAGGCACAGCTTGAAAGTGCAAAATACTTGTGAGTATAAGGTCTTAGCACCTCCCTGTCACCAAATCCCATGGGGGGAACAGTGACAAGTCCCATCCACCCTCCTGAACCACTCTGCTTCTCAGAGGGATGGAGTAAAACCAGGGGACAGCACAATCATTCACTCAATTTTAACCTAGATACTACGCCAAACATCTCCTGAGATGTTCCAAATAGCGTTTGGAAACTCCTATTTGTGTTGCACAAGAAAGCTGACACACCCCAAATTTGTACTTTCTGGAGCACTGAGGGAGCCACATCAGCCCAGCTACACACTGACACGGAGTTAAATCCCAGCCCATCTGCAAATTTTACCATGGACTTCAGAGGCATCCATGCAGTCCTCAGCCATTAAGACACACATTACAGATAATTAGCCTAGAAATGGTCTGCAGCTGAGATAGCCACTGGCGTGGTCCTTGAAGGCTTTAAAAAAAAAAAAAACAGAAAAACCCAAAAAGACAAAAAACCCCAAGGCTCCAGATATCCTGCTACAGCAGCAGGGCTGGCCTGACTGTGAGCGTGGGGTGGGCAGGTAAGGGTGGAGAGCAGCAGAAGGCAAAGGAGAGAGTTCTCTGAGGGTGCAGAAAGCCAAAGGGCACAGGCCTGGGGTCAGCGCTGTGACACCCAAGCACCAGCCTGAGACTCCCCGTCGTTGCCTTGGTCCTGCCCAAGGAGGCGACTGGAGCTTCCCACCCTGCCTGACACGGTGGGAATCAGCTGGCAGCGGGGAGGATGAGGAGGGCACTTCTCCTGCAGCTCGTTCTGGCAGCTGTGCTTCACAGCACAGAGTTCCCGTGGGTCCAGCCTGGGACATCCCTGGGCTGAGTGCCCGGGCTGCGGTCCCAGCACCTCCCCTGGCCCAGCCGTGCTGTGTCCCAAATCCCCGGGCTGAAGCAAGCTGCTGTGCTTGCACAATGCGATGCAGAGTCCCAAACACAGGAACCATGCCCAGCTGGGTATTTCTGCCTCTGCTCTTCCAGCCACGCCAGCTGTTACACTCTAAGGCCACTTGTAGGCAGGTTTATTTTGACACCTACACTTCTTTAGTTAGTGGATTAAGAAGCCCAAGTGAAAAACCTGCTAAACTGTAGTGTTTTACAATATTTGCTGTAGCAAAGGACCATCATTAGGGGATAATTCAGCCTCCCTCTCCTTTCTGTAATGGCTATTGAAGGAGCCAAGGGCAACATCCTAACCTCAGTGGTTTATGTAAGTGCTTAATTCCAGCTAAATTGGTCCTGACCTGATTTGATAGAGTAGCAAGATTTTATGTTGTTTTGTTGGGGTTTTTTTTAATGTGAATACTACATATGTACCATAATACTTTAATTGTTTTGGGCCTTTTGCAACGAGGGCAACAGTTTTAATTAAAACTAATGGTCTGAAATACATTATCAACAGAACCAAAGGATGGCAACCAGTGTCACAGCCATCAGCTATGGAAAATGCAACATTCACCTCCAGTCTGAAGCCCATTTAAGCATCCTCAGGCCTCCCAGAGAAGACAGTGATCTCTGATGCCTTGGAGAATGGAGGCACAGGCCTCCAGTTTGGAGCTTTTAAAAGCTACAGTAATAAATATTTTAGCTTTCCAAACATAGGTGTGAAAGATTAAAAGCAATCGAAGCACTGGGGTACCTTTGTAAAGACTGGCCTGTTTCAATCCCACAGGTCAATCTACAGTGTTTGACTGATAGCTCTTTTAACCTGTAAGAAAAGAACCTTGAAAAGATCCGGTTTACAGATCTGTTTACAGTTTAGAATCTAAACTGATGAGGTATAGCAGCCGGGATCATCTTACATTACTGTAAAGTTATCTAGAGAGCTAGAGCTGTCGGCCAGGCTGCAAAAAATCAGTAACGTAGCAAGTAACATAGAAAACAGGAGATTTCCCCATTGAGAATATGGATCTCGTGCTGTCAGTACGCAGAGCTGGATTTAGTTCAAGAACTGCTGCAGTCATATTGGCTTTGCTTCCAAACATTGCAACGCTGGAAGTTTTATCTACAACAGTCTAGCAGATGTCGTGTCTAGCACCTTTAGACTTTGTCATCTTCAGATGAATTAAATCTCCCATGATGGGCTCCAGTGTGGTGCAAATTCCACTCATATGGTCAGCTGGGTACACCTGAGCCATCTGAGACGAGCTCCAGGGTTCCTCTATAGAGACCCCTGCAGGGTGAACCTTTCCCACGGGTGAATTCCAAATGTTTCCCAGCAGGCAGAAACTTTCTGTGTCCGTTTTCTTTGCAAGCATCCACTACTGAAACCAAGGCTTAAATGAATCTGTGAAGCTCTGAACACGGATTCTCCTACCCTCTTTGACCCTTCAGATTAGGCAATGCTGCTGGAAATCAGTTCCACACCCAGCATGCACCAAAAAGCCCACAACAGCAACAAAGAAGGGGAGAAGGCACCAGGACAAGGGCCATGGGAGCCAGCAGGGGTGAGTTCTTCCCTATAACCAAGTTCCATCACTGCCAATGCAAGTGTTTCCCTCCCTCCCAAAAACTCACCTGGCTGTCAGTGCATCAGTAGTGGCTACAGATGCACACGCAGCCCAGGAAAAACATAAACCCCTCCTTTGTCCAGTCTCTCTCCTTACTAAGGTCACCAAGTGTAATGTGTTACCTGCTGCCAGCTGAGCCTGGGCAGTGCACCAAGGACACACAGAGTCAACAGCAAACCCAAGATAAGATACATTAGCTCAAGCTTTGGTGATGGAGGTTTAAACTAATCCCTTTAACCTTGAATTTGCAGTAGGTAAAGAGCACACGTGCAAGTAATTGTTTCACCTCATCTTACACAGGTTAAGCTGTGGCAATACATCTGCTCAGTCTAAGCTGCTCGTTTCCATTTCTGGATGCAAGGTGTTGGCACAACAGTGCTGAGACTCTTCAGGATTCAAATTCAGCATTGCAGCATGAGAGGGAGGTCAAAACAAGGATTAAAAAGTCAGCCAGGCCCGTAAGGACAGTGCAGTCTCCAGCAATGTTCCTTGGGGATAAAGTATGACAGAACTTTTTCCAGAAACACATTTCTCAGTGCCATATGTTCAGATGATGAACTTAAGTCATTTCCAGTGAAATGACATCTACATTAGTGCCTTCCTTCTGACACATTCAAAATTGAACATAAACTGGCAGGAATTCAGATAAACAGTTCCACAGAAGATACTCCCAGATTTTGCAGCTGATCATCTCCAGATCTGCTGTATAAGCAAGAAGTCTCCACCTGTTCATGCATAAACAAGATTAAAAAACCCAAACAGATGGGGACTTAATCCCCAACTCCATGACCACTGACGTTAGACAAAATTAGGAACACGCCTCACTAAAACCTTTGCTTATACTGGAAAAATCATCAAAACTGGGCTTCTGTAAAGACAAAGTATTGCCATTCCAAAGTACTGCACTAATGTGGTGATTTCACTCTATGAAGGGAGACATCTGACTTTAAATAATGATTATAAGCACAGAGTATTCAACATGATCAAGCAACAACTGAACATGCAGAAGTAAAGTGGAAAACTCATGCCTCAAACAATCCAACCTGAGGAACAGAGGAGCAAATAGCTGCCCATCTCCCACCATCTTAGGACCACTTAAAGTGGCCACCCCCCCCTTGTTCACACTATCAACTAGCCTTAAAATACAGAAAAACAGCCAAAACTGCTGCTGCTATTCCAGCAAGCTTTAAAACATGCCTTATGCTAAGGATGGTTCTTAAAGAGAAGCACAGGTTTGGCTCTCCTGTCTTGGTTCCCCTTCCCTCAGCTCCTGCTGAAAGGCACAGTGTTTCTACATTTAACAGAAGTCCTGCACCAGCCAAAGGAATCCCTTCACATCTGGGACTGGGGAGGAGGGGAAGATTCCCCTCTCAAGTTCCACAGAGGTAACAAAAAGGAATAATTGCTCCTGTATGTTCACAGTGTAGTAGCAGTGAATTTTAAACTGCTCATAATGGGGCTCCTGTGATGCAGGAGCTTCTGAGAAGGTCCCAGAGCAAGGAGAAGCACATCACTGTCTCAAACCTGAATCATAACTATTTCCTTGACAGATCTGAAAGTTAACCTACTGCAAGCATGAAACTTTACCCTCCTAAAAAATTTTACTCCCTTTCTATTCTAAGGGACAATTTACCAACAGAATCTGCAGTGGGAAATGCTGAAAGGAATGTTTCGTCTTCAGGAACACACTCCACCACACACTGCTCCACTTTACATTGCCCTTCTGCCTGAAAGAAGGAAAAAACCGACACAACAACCTCAAGACTATTTGAGACTGATAAAAATGTACCCAGTTCAGAATTTTTTTCTTACTAATGAATAAAACTGGGAGGGGGGGGTGGGAATCATATGGTGTTTAATAAGACCCAAATGTTTCAGTCAATTTTTAGGAAATCTAAAAACCAGGAAGATGGATTTGCACCATCCTTACGGTGTTCCTATTAGGAAATACACAGTAGGTTTTCCCCAGACTGCAGAAGGCAGGTCTGAATCTGTCCTTCAAGGTCCCCCCAGCAAGTAGCTGTGTCACAGGCACGCACACACTCCAGACACACTCAGAGACAGCAGATCAAGGGGCTACAATAACTGAAGCACTCAAGCAACTGCTCACGAGACAGCTTTGGTCAAAATGAAGCAGGGGTTCAAACCAGCCCAGCCCCAGCTCACTCGGCCTGAACAGACAGGAGAGCACGGCTCAGACAGCAGAGCCAGGTGTAATGCCTGCAGCAGCTGGAGGAGAGTTCACATAATGACATTCCCAGTGCCTAATGCATATGGAAAGAATCAGGTTCCTTGTAAAAATACAGGTTCACCTTCCCTCTTTCAGCACCACACTGACGGCCAGGAAGTCTTTTCAGAGTGGTTGACTGTTCCAGACCCAAGGGCCTGGTGTTAGAAACCTCCAGACACAAGTATTTTCTCAGTCCTACAGGACCTCCATACCTTTAAACTGATGGGCCCAGATGCCTGACCTCCCAAATAGTGAGTGCTTCGTGTCAAATGGTCTGAGAGTTTAAAACCAGCTTTTACACAGGGTTTAAAGTAGGTGTTATTGTTCAAATGTCTACTAAGTCAGTGTTATTTCGTTTGTATTAACACAAATCTGAAGTAACAGTTTGACCAAATTTATTATTTTCCTGATTGTATTAATTTTACATAGTACAAAGTTCTCTTATCTAAGCAATCACATTAAACTAGCATAACGAATTTTGCCTAACAGGAAATACACCATTATCAAGATATTTTAAAGCATGTTGTTTTCAATAAGAGTTTAATTTGTACTTATATTTCAGAGTTTGCGTGTTCATAGGAAGCTTCCAGACATCTGGATTCCAGATCAGGATTTATTTGCATACAAAAATATATTATAATGGAAAAAAGCATTAAAGTTTTCAACTATATAAAATTACAAATATATTTGCCTAAAAGCAACTTTAAATTAAAATTAAAATTCAAGCTATATTTTAAAGCAAAATACAGCTCTAACATTTAAGTTATCTTATTCCCTCTGCTGCAAAGTAAAAAAAAAAAAAAAAAAAAGAAAACAAAACCAAACCAAAACCAATGTTGCCAGTTAAATACTTGTAAGAGTTCACAAAGGTTATGTTCTGAGGGTATCTTGGGGAGCGAAGTTATCAGACAAGGGCAGCAGTTCTCACTGATTGATGTCACTCATCCTTCAGAGGACATTCACAGGCAGGCACAATGCTGAAAATTCATTTCACATACCTGAAAATACAGAACAAGAAAGATCATTAAGTTCCCTATTGAATAAGATTGCATGTTGTTGACATATCAGACACTTGCCTATGCCCAGCTTGCTAGACCGCCTGACAAACCAAATTATGTCTTTTTTTAAGTTAACATGAAAGCTGAAATGCTGGTGTGCAAAAAAGACAAGGCAAGCACTGTTCTAACAAGTGCATCAGGCTTGAAAAGGTATGTACAAAGTTCTGTGTAACCTCAAGCATATAAATACAACTCCTCAAAAATGTGATGACAAATACCAGATGGAAGTTGGACTTCTTCCTCACTGTACAGTGAGACTGTACAAATTAGACTCTGCTGAGATCCCTGCAGATTTATCTGGTTGGGATAAAAAAAAAAATCACACACAAAAAAAAGTGCAAAACCACTAGAGCAGGTGGTAGTTCCTGCCTTCATCTTTGATGTACCTTGCAAGGGAAAAATGAAACCTACATATTATAGGCAGCCCCCTCAGAGGTAGCTGCAACAGGGCTGTGCAAGATACAGCAATCTAAATATTTACCAGTTTGGGCTTTCATTGTCCTACACAAACCTTCAAAAACTTGGATTTTTTTCAGAAGAGTGGTCAATTAAATTACAGTGGCAAAGATGGAGTTAGCTCCAGCTTACATCTATGACAGAAGACAGGAAACTAGAAAATGTATTATAAGTATGAGAAGTGAAACCAGGATTAAGATACAAGTGAGACAGCAGGGAAGCAGGAAGCACGTAAGGGCAGCTGTCTCGAATTAAGTCCACATCTTCAAGAAATACAGGGAAGGGAAAATACCTAATGAATACATGAAACTCTCATAGTTTGAGAGGGCTTTGTTTATGCTGCTATTTAAGTCTAGTCCTACAACTTGTTGGTTTGGGCTCTATAGCCTAGTTCCACACAAAAAACCCCCAACCTGAAACACAAAATAAATGGTATTATGTCCACAACAGGAGAGGAAGATGCAAAAGGAGTAGACAGAGTACATGGTTGGCAATAAGTGGCAAATTTTTTGGTTGTTTTTCCTTAAAAATTATAATGAAGAATTCATCACTGTAGCTGAAAGATACAATTTCTAGATAGTGGCAGAAAAAGTGATCTAAATCCCATTCCTGATAAAGACATGAACAAACAGGATTTTGACATTTAGTTTAAGTCAACAAATACAGATTTCTGCTCCTTCATTCTTTCATAAAGCAAATTCTAGAACAAAAAGGTTTTTCCACACCTATGGATACTTCTCCAGTTACTTAGCTTTATAATGAAGAAATAGATCAGCAGTTTTTAAGCTGTTTTGAGTATTTAAGAAACTGTTGTTTATTTATCAATCCACTGTCAAAGAGGGGTGAATTGCGGCTGACTCAGAGGTGGGAACAGCGGTTCATTGAGTTCAGCCTTCATCACACAGGCTAAACTGCATGCCTTGAACGTTCAGACAAAGGCTGAATTTAGTCTGTTTTGCCTTCTTATCCGTATAATGATCCCCAGGACTAGCAAAGTAAAAGGAAGCCACGTTATTTAAACTATTTCTATTTTTCCCTTTCCTCTCTCCCCATACATTGTCTTTCTTTCATCACTCATTCTTTTCATTACTCTTTGTAACAAGTACCAAGTGAGATGCAAGCCACTAATAAAAGTCTACTTACTTGCCAGTGTCCTGTCAAGATCAGCAATGAAGTCCTCCAGTTCTTTCGTGTCTCCGAGCTTTGCTGCAAAATAAGGGCCAACATGCTTAGACATGACATGTTTCTCTGGCTAGAAGAAACACTAGAAACACACAAGCCTCCAAATAATTTTCAATGCTACCAAACATGCTGTGGATTATTGTCAGCAAAGTTCAGTCGGGTTGCTGCAATGTCCAAAAGCACTTAGAGAACATGGGAGACTGAACCGAAATTCTAGCTTTTATTGTTTCCTATTTGACAGAAGCAACACAAAGCAATACTTTATTTAGTCCCCTTAAAAAGCAGGGGTTGAAGTGAAGAATGAAAGATATATATCAACTAATCCATGTCTTTGCTACTGTGGCCATCTTTCCTGCTCCATCTATTCAGGTACTGCATGCATGGCCCTAATCAATCCCACCCAGTGAGCTCCCAGTCCTACTCAAATCTCAGCCCTTTAAAAATCATGTCAGTATCACTGGTTTGCTGTGCTCCTTTGGTCTTGGTCCATACAACATAAATTCGGAACCAAACATCCAAAGTTTCCACTCCTGGCAACACCACTGGTTCCATTCAATCTAGTTTTACTGCAAATTGCCTCCTTATCTCATTTCTGTGTTCTTTTCCAAGCCAGTTCCAACTCCTTCTGTCTTCTCACCAGGAAGAGCATTTTGTCCTCTAGTGTAATTCTTTGCCAAATATTTCCTGTTAGTTTAACTGAGCTCTTTTTTTGCTACTTCATAGAAACTGTTTCTCATTATTTCTCCCTAATATCACACTAATTGAAAAGAAAGCATTTAACTTGGTTTTTTGTGACCAGTCACTGTGGAAAAGATAGGGAAGCACGAAAGGCTATTGAACATGAACCTGGGGAGAGAAGTTGTAACAAAAGCATCATGTAGGACAAGTGTATGAGTGTTCACTTATTGACATGTCTGCTCCAGAGTTAATCCAAATTAACCTGAATGAAACACTGTCCTGGGAGGTCAGATCAACTGCAAGAGAAAAGTCACTTTGAAACAGCATAGCTTCAAAGGAGGAAAGAATTGCTAATATATGGCTTGTATAAGCACTGTGTAAGGTCTATATGGATCTGAGCAATTGTGCTAACTTAAATGGCAGAATATGGCTTCAGAGGAGTCCCTCCACCCCTGCATTCAGGCTCAGTATTTTTATAGAGAAATGGGACACTGAAGCCACTTAGTTGCTTCAGGAAAGAAGTAACACGAGTTAATAATTAACCCCTATCAGCCAGAAAACTATAGTTTCTTTAGCTCAGTGTTTCAAAACCAAAAGAGTTGCTAGGCCACCTTCAAAGTGTAGATACAGCATACTATTGCCATTTATAATCAAGACAGTAATACTTGGATCTATAGTGTGCTCAACACTAAACCTTAGTTTTGTTGTCATTAAAAAAAACACCAACACCAAGAAAAAAACACCAAAATAAAAAAAAGGTCCACGCAAAGATGTGAGTCCTGGCTCCAGGAGGAAGCTCATATAGTTGAGGATTAGGAAGAAATGCCAACAGTTAAAATTAAGATACCTTTACAAGGAGTTACTGAAGGGGATGGCAAGCTTGGAGTAGATGCAGTTGAAGAGTTGAGCTTTTCATCACTGAGACTGAAACTATTTCTGTAGAGGGAATCCGCACCTGTAAAAAAGCAACATTATAAAGTAAAATTGACACCTTCTGCAAGTTTGCAATATAATTGAAACCCAAAATGAAGCCTTTCCTATACAGACTTCAAAGTCTGTAGAATTCAAATTTACAGTCTTCAAAACCAGAGAAATAAATAAATAAATAAACCCTTTATTGTGTGAAGGCTGTTGCTCCCACTCCTACTGTTAAAAAGAAAACAGCCCTAGGCTGAATCCTCATCCCCAGTATGGAAAGTGTAAGCTTTCCCTGAAGTCAGCACCATTTGAAAAATTATACAGAAATGAAAAGTAACCCACATCAGCTAAATTAGACCTGGTAGGACCTGCCTAATTCACAATATTCTGGGAAATTCTGTTACTTAAATTTTTCAAAAGCTACAAAAAAATCCTGAATAGAGAGCTCCAGGACAAGGACAGCCCCACAGAATAAAGAATACATTTAGTGTTGTCCTTTACCCCCAAAGCAAACGTACCCTTTTCTCCATACATTACTGTTGCTTTAGGTATGGCATTTTTAATTCCCTTTTATTCTGTGACTCTCTGGAGCTCATGAAGCAGTACACTGGTACACAAGATATCCTGCAATCTTATTTTAGGTGATGTTTCAAAAAAAGCCTTATATGCCCTGGAAAGGAACAGAAAAGGTTCCAATACCATTTAGACGTTTTTGTATTTTAGAAGAGACCTTAAGCTCCAAAAGTATCTTTATCTTGTCTTTCTTCGTATAACAAGTTACACAACGTACAGGGCATCCCAAGTATTAGTACTGGCTCCACTGGAAGGAGGCATTGTCATTGTGCTAGAGACCCTAAAACTGCTGGTCCTGCACTTTCAAGCCAGTGACCTGAAAAACTGTAGTTCTACAAAAAGGCACCATCGTGATACAAACATGTCCATGGTCTCCATTTACTTGGCACACTGCCTAGGACGTAAATGTAAGTCTTAGTACACGGGGCGGTGGCTACTGCTGCTTGACACTGAGGCCAGCAATTCTGCTCCCTGCAGCACACACAGCACTTGTCCCCAGAGCCACAGCCTGGGAGGTGGCTAAACTGCAGCACCAAGTCCATCCAAGAGAGGATTGTCACACTTCCTTGGACACCGGTCCCATTTGCTGTGCCAGGAGAGGGCTGTCATAGTTAAATTAAGGGTGTCTTGATGAATTGGCAAAAGGGGGCAGGACCACAGCTCGCCCTGCCAAGATCTGCACATCTACAGCTCCAGTGGACCTTGCCAGGATGTCTCCAGACAGCAGACACGAGACCGTGCTCTTGCAGACTACTCCTTCACCTCAAGTTCAGCCATCCTGGGGAAGAAGAGTGTGTGTCCGCACCCCACCTCCTTAGCCTCCTGTCCTTTCCAGCACCAAAGCATCTTCCACAGGAGCACACAGGCACTGTGGCAAGTCAGACCAGATGACTGCACCTACAAAGCCTCTCAGATCTTTCCTCAGCCATAAAAGCTGATATGTTTGTTCTGTGCCGGCTTCCAAGCTCACGTCTGTTACAATACACACTGAAAAGGCTCGGGGAAAAAGCTTCAACCTGGAATACTTTCCTCTTTCCCACGCATTTTGGCCCACCACTCTGCTGTATCTTTCAGTTTGCTCTGCCATCAGCTCACATCCTGTGCTGGCAAACACACGAGACCCACATCAGCACGCAAACGTGAGCAATGACGTGACTGACATCTGTGACCTGGGGCTATTGCCACATGGTCAGACACCACTTGGTATTTCTTGTTTAGAGAGATGGGTATGCTTCCTCAAGCTACCCTCTAGTTGCAATTTCTTTATCTTCACTCTTAAGAAGTGCTGCTCTCTATAAACTTCAGCAGATCAAAACCAAGCTACTTGAAACTTCAAATACAAGAAAGACTTAATGAATACAATGCAGAACGGGGATAATTTTAGATAGATAAATGGGGAAAAAAGATAAGCCATTTTAAAAGTAGCTCCTAAAACCAGAAAAAAAATAACCTAAGGGTGAAAGAAATCTGATAGTGGTCTGCAATGATGTGTGTCACCAGTGCTGTACTACACCACATGGACCCTGCATATTAACTGATACTTTCTCTCCATTAAAGGTATGGCAAATTTCCTCCTGAAATCAGCTTACAGAACAATTGCCTACTAAGGCCACATTTTTTTCAGCCAAAATGCAAACTCCAGTGACTAAGAAACACAGAATGGAAAATTCTAGCTGTTCAGGACAAAACCCCTACCATCATCAAAAAGCCAAGTAACTTGTAATAGCTCACACAAACAAGCCAAGACTGTAATTCACTGAAACACTGACAGAACAGACCAAAAGATAGAACACTTTCCAGGCTATTTATTTGAAAAGAGGAGAACAAGAATTTTCAAATTAATTCCTATTTTAAAGGTTTTATAGCTCATTGAATTAATAAAAAATACAGAGAACTATGGTTATAAATCTGAGTATACTTTTAATGTGAGATCTATGCTGCTAGCATCCAGACACCAAATGTAGCAAGTCTGGGAACTAACATAGCCAACCAATCCTTCTCATACACAAAATCCAAAGCTCCAGTTACTCTTATTTACAGATGGATTAAAACATTGTTTTTGTGCTTGTGAGGACAACTGAAATTGCAAAAGCTTTAGTAAACCATTAAAACTGGCCACAAACTGTTCACACAATTCTTTCTGTATATTCATGTGCATATCCAAGCTAGCAGGCACCTGGGATTCTTTTTGGTTTTTTTTCTCTTCATTATCCTTCTACAAGCAGTTGAAATTACTAACTGCTTACTTTACAAGGTATTGACACCATAAAATGTTATTTCATACTGGCTTCCACAAACCTTATGCTGGGAAATATTTACAAGTGGGCAAAGATAAAATACGGCAAAACTGTGGCTTTAAATCTCTGAATGTTTTTCTTCCAGTTTCAAAAGGTGAAATGTTTTCACATAACAGTGTTATCTTCTGATGGGTTGTAAGAATTTCAGGAAAATATCAACATTTATCTTTCTCAAAGCAAAAATATACTTTAGCTACTGACTGTGGCTTATTCATGCCACCAAGCATCAGAAATTCCAGTGATGTGAGGAGGTATGCATTGACTCCACCAGCAAGGTCACCATAACTGCTGAAAATAATGTACTGTTAAAAAACACTTATGACAGCCACCACAGAAAAATATCCTCTTTGGCAAAGTGTGGCTGTAGGGCAGAAAGCTCTGGGAAAAGGACAGTTCAGTCTTTGCTCTCTACCAGCTACAACAGCCAAGATTTGCTCATTCACCTCCAATAATGGCCCTTGGAAGAGTTCCACTGCCAGACAAATACAACATCCTCTGCAACCCAAAAACCAGAGGCTGATGCCAGGGATCTCATTGCTGCTGTCCTTCTTCATCCAGCTCCTTCTCTCCCACCACAAGTTTATAATTCATTACTTGTTTTCCACTTCAGATATTGAGTCTAGTCCCTGTGCTTATAAACGATGCCACTTCGGCTGTTTAAAAAACAACAAAACTCAAATTCCCTCTTTAAAAAAAAAAGCCTTAAAATCTGACAGTTTTGTCAGTGAGTTGATTTACATCAGTCAAGCTACACTGCAAAATTAGGGGGTAGGAATAAATATGGGTGTATTTTACTTTGGCAAAGTAATCTGTAGTTAGTATAACTTTGCTGTTCCAGTATAGGATTAAACCACAAAATAAACCATGGCAACACCATGTAAATATAGAAATGTCCCCATTAAATGAGCAATTGAAAGGTTCTCGGCAGTAACCGACTGAAGGAGGAAAACCTCAAACTTTTCATTTTAAAACAGACAACGGAAAAGTTCAGCTGTCTAGCTTCTTTGATATCATGCTCTTTCTAGTACCATGGCTCAAGATACAATTTTGAAGAGCACTGGGGTTGGTAAAATTTTTACTGCAGTTTTCAGTGGGGGAAGTTTTAGGGGAAAAAGTTAAAGCACATCCCTAAAGCTTTCAGAGAGAAGGTTCACAAGTCCACTCAAGGGTCTACAAGTCATGAATTTATTATAAAACAGTAACTCAGCACTTAATGAGCAGACTGCACAACTAATTCCTAACCGAACATAGCCTACTTGCTAAAAAATCAGAAAAAAAATCTGGAAATTGTAAAGCCACCAGTAGAAGTGAGAAATATTCATGATACAAAAAGCTTGTTTCACAATGCTTATGTTTCAGCCCCCAAGGACAGTGTTTATTTTTATCATCATCATCACCACAGTTACACTTGGCTGCATTGTTTATTTTTGTGGGGATTTTGCCTAGCTAACAAACATCTGTTCCAATACTGACCAAAAAATGACACTTTTTCTCTATTGACACATCTAAGCATAATAATTAAAAAGGATTTCAAATCTCATAGCTACACGGAAGTGATCTAGGAAGCCTGAAATCCAGATGTACAAGCATGTTTTCTCATTATATACGAAGCTTACCTTTCCACTCCTCCCCATGCTTATGATCTATGGGGCAGTTTCCAACTCCACCCTTGCCCCTTACTAATCTTCCTTTCTAATGAGTAAGAGCAATGGTTGTGCTGGAGTGGCAAGAATGGGAAATCCTACCAAAAAGTGCATTTCTCAGCACACTGAAATACCTGTAGAGAAGGCTATGCACCTGAAACTTCCAATTTTTCTTCCCCTTGAACATATCAGTAATGTAATAAAAATCTATTTCTCAGATCATTTAATAAAAGGGACTTTCTCCAGAAGAGTCTCACTTTTTTTTTTTTCATTATAAATATTGTATTGCCCTCTTGTTTGAGACAGGCCATTGGAAGTTCACAGACACAATCTACCTCCTTTTCATGTTACAAGACTGGCATTTGCTGCAGAGACCAAAGGCTCATCTGCTTCACATCCTGTCTCTCACAACAACTCACGGCAGACACCTGTAGAAGAGCTTTGGAGTGGTGCAGCCGCACACTGATAGTTGCAAGATGGGTTCTACTCAGTTCTCACGATGCACATACCAGTCTCTTCCCTGAGACAGCAGTGGCATCAGCCCAAGCAGTCCGCAATGGCCCCACCCCTCCTGCTGCGATTTTATCAAGTTATTTTTAAGTATGTGAACTTTTAATATCCATAATACCTTATGGTAACATCTTTAACAGCTCATGAAAGAAGCAACACCTCATTTCTTTGAAACACGCTAATTTAATTTGATTTCCTCAGACCGGTGAGGTAGCAGCCACTTTCCTAATGTCACTTAGGATTTTCTGGAGGATTGCCTTGTCCCTACCCAAAACATCTCTTTTTTGCCTGACAGTTCCAGTCTATTTAAGCATTTGGAAACTATTTTACGTCTTCAATTCTGTTGCCTTTTTCTTTGCCTTCTTTATGGTCACATATTACAAGACTGACAATGTAAACAGGTTTTTCAGGGTGAGTGCTGCAGTACTAACAGTAGCTGATGCTTCATCTGTGGATAGCCTAGGCATTAGCACCAGCACACGGAGACATCCACATCCACATCCATGTAAACACAAGAGCTGGCACTACACCAAGCACTGAGTGTTAACAGATCCTGCTCAACCCCTGCACCTACTTGATTTTAAAATCATAAAATTAGGAGATCTAGATGCACTCAGGATTTCTTTGTTGTGTTTAAAAGCCAGGAGACATTGCTCAGAAACCATTTACTTACCCCTAAAAATAACTACAAAGAAACACTGCTGGCTGTATGAGCATAAGAATTGAATTGATGCATTTATTTTGCAATGCTTTTAACAGAGAGGCTGGAAGCTGAACCTGTCTCAAAAAAAAAAAAAATGGAGCTACAAGTGTCAAACATTTCTGAGAGCATGACAACAGATTATGATGTAGCTTGTCAGTGTCATTGTAACTTTGGCTCAAGAAACACTAAAGTACTTCCCTTCTCAACCTCTCAAAGTCCAACTTCCCATTCATTATCCTAAGCCAAAACCTGGAAGACTGTCCTGACACTGCCATATACTGCACTGGCACAGTGCACTGACTGGGCATGCAATTTAAATTTACACAGGCAAGCCTGCACTCTTCTTTGCAAGCTTATTCCAACACAAGAAGACAATGCTATCTGTAAGTTCATTAAAACAGCCACATCTACACTAGTGGCTTCTGCCAGCACAGCACTCTCCAGCACAAATCCTCTTTTATCACAGCCAAGATATGCTGTGAATAGCAAAGAGTTATAAAGTATCCCTCAGCTTAGAAGCTCCAGCACAATTAATAACCTAAAGAACGAAGCCACTAGGCTCTGATTCATTTGAATGCATAACTGTATTCAATCAGGTTGAAACATAACCGGTCCTCACCCAGAGTCCAGCAGCTCTGCAATGTTGGAGTAACCCAGCAGTTGCATCACGATTTCCAGCACTGACCCAGTCAGCTGTGGTGGCTAATGCAATGCTCGTGGGCCGAGATCATCACACACATCTGCACACACAAGCCTCTCTGTTACTGCAAGGTCTAGAGCCCACTGTGCTGCGTACAGCGCTTAACCACAGCCAAGCCAGACCTCCTCCAAAGATCATGTAATCAAATGACAGGACAAGATGTGGGAGAACAAAGCACTAGTGCACTCATTTTCCACAGCGGTGTCTTCAAAATCCTACTTTTTCTCAAGAGACAGAAATATGTAACATAAGAATTTAAAGTAGTATTTTTGGGGCTAGCTCTCTTTAAGGATACAAGAATATTTTCAGGATTAACTACATTGATAGAAATCTTCTGCAAATTTTTCTTTTAAATTAAATGGGCTCATCCTCATGGCAGAAACCCCAGGAGAGGAAAGGTTTTCCTTACCCTACTAAACAGTATTTTTCAAGTATGACCACTTGACATCTGTTAGTAGCTTCTCATAAAACTGAATTTAAGGCTGATTCAGGGGCACGGAAACAAACAATTGCAACAGTTTAAAATGTTTCCTCCCCTTACAGTTCCGTCCCTGACTGGAAAGATACCACTGCAGGAGCGGCCAAAAGATACATATATCTAACCTTCAGCCACACCACATCAGTTAGGAGGATTAGATTAAACAACAAACAACAGATAGCACTAAAACACAATAGTCTGAACTGTTCTATACACACATGATAAAGTGTACTTGCAATAGTCTTGGTACTGGATAACAAGATTTTGCAAAGATGTAAAGAATCTTCATTAACAAGATGATTATTCAGACCATCCAGAGATAATATGGTTTTACAGATTCGTGTTATCAGAACTTGCTCTTTCAGCCCAGTTACCCCTTGATTCTGCAGTGGTATTTCAACGTAAGCCTTATCACAGGAAAAGCAAGGTCTAACTAACTGGCTAACACTAAATTACAGAAATCAAGGGGAAAATAAACCTGGGTGAAAAGAAATACTTGAGTTTGAACTTAAAGAACCTGGGTAAATAGGCAACTCCCTGCATTTATTCTTAAAATAGATGTAGGGTGTGTAGCTGGATTACATCAGACACTAGAACCTGTTTTACAAAAGGAGCCCTTCATAAATCCACAATTCCTCTCCAATCCTACTCTAACTTCAAAATAAAAAGTTGACTGCACTAAATGACTCCTTTAGGAAGAAGTGTTTCACCAGGCCTTTCCTGAGCCATGAGCAGAGCTGGCTGGTTTTGTTTCTCTTCCCCTACACATATCCTCATAGAACCTGGTGCACCCTCCTGGTCCCATACATGCCAGTGCCCAGAAGGAAGTGATTTTGACTTCTCCAGAGCCACCTTTCACATGACACATCACCAAGGGAGGAACTCAGGCACGGGATGGCATTTGAAAACTTGACAAGTTCCTCATACAAAATCTTTGAGGACTTTGTGTAGAGCCATCAAACCCTGCCTATCCTACTAGCCCACTACTTTCTTCAGCCTAAATCAGTGTGAATTTGCAACAGATTTTAATTTTCCAGATCTTCCTGAAGATCTGATCTGCCTGTTTACACAAGCATGCTGTTTTCTCACCAGGCCTTCTGCCCTGCCAGAGAACACCACCATCTTCCTCCAAAGATCCTTCTTGTCAATTCTAACAGCAATTTTAAGCAGTTTTCAAGATTTAAGTTTTTTGAACAGTAGCAGATAGCTATCTGTAGTTACTCGCATTTCTCCATACAAGAAGAGTAAGTTCTTGATATTGGGTTGGGGTTTTTATCATTTTCTCAACAGTAGATTATTTCACTCTATCATTACAAGTGTCTCAATTGTGAGACACAATAAGTGTATGTCAGAGGTTAGCATATCCCAACAACAAAGACTGCACAAGAAACAGTAACACCAGGGCTGCCAGCTTGACTCAGTAAAGACAGATGTCACCTTACACACCCTCAGAAGAATGTCCAGTCTAAACTAGGCACACATTTCTAAATCCTCCTTGGAAGATAGAGAGATTCTTAGAAGGAGTACTACACTCACTACATAGTGAAATAGAAAAATAGTATCTTGATCCATGTACTTCCACAGAAAAAAACCTCAAAGGCAGTGCTAGGCAAGGTATCCAAGTTCAGGGCAGGTAAAACAATACCTGTCAACGAAATTAATCACATGCATGATGATGAAATAAAGGGCTCGGATAATCTGGAGAAGCTATGCTCTCACAGTTTAAATACTAGGGAGATAGCATTAGAGTTTTAGCACTAAGTCAACAGAACTGCACCTCGAGTCCCTGAACTGATGAAGAGGCAGAACAGAAATTAGAGGAGCAGTCTTATAATAAGCGGCTGCAAAACAGGTAAGTTTCATCAAGTTCCCACATGGTTAGAAACTTTAAAAAAACAATAAACAAGCGAACAAACAAACAAAACCAAACAAAACCCCCAAAGCAACAAAACTGGTTACAGTTTGCTGTTAGAATAACTTACTTCTGAGAAAGTAACCTACTGCTCCCAAAGAGAACAGCAGTTTCCAGCCTCAATGTCTGGAAGAAGAAAGAGGCTCTCTCCCCCTCATTAGTAAAGGCAGTAAGAGGGGCTGAACTTTTTTCCAAGTTAACTAGAAAAAATTTAGTTCAAATTCTTTATTTTCTTGCTCCAAGCAGCTTTCCACCCTTCCTGTTCCATGTTCTGCACCCATTCATATACATCTAGTGTACTTGGGCACAAGGTAGCTTAAAATTAGCACCTCTGAAATAGTGATAACACTGTCCTCCATCCAGTTGCATGGATAGGTGGATAACCATTCTTACAACGGGAAATCTGGGTGAGTTTCCACTTGTGGAAAGCACATTTTGGCTCGCTCGCTCTCTCTATAAAGACAGTTCTGGTTACCGAGACACAGCGGACGGTCCCTGGGAACCTAAGAGACAGCTTTCACTGCAGATGCCGGGACGTCCCGGTGTCCGGCTGGCAGCCCGACCTTCTCCCAGAGCCAGCTTTTTAGGCTCCCCTCCAGCAACTCTCCCCTTCGTTCAACACCAGCTAGTAAAACCAGGGGGCCAGACTCCGCACCCCAACCCAGAACGCAAACGAGAAGGCGCTGCTTTTACAGAAACAGACGGGCGCCCGCTCCCGGGTCCCTGCCTCTCTCAAAGAGGGCGACGTGCTGGTTTAACACCCGCTCCGGAGCGTCGCCTCCCGGCCGCCCCCCGCCCCCGGGACCGGCACCGCCGGCACGGCCGGACCGACGGACACTCACTCTCGGAGTCGCTGAGGCCGCTGCCGTCGCTGACGCTGGCGCTGCTCCGCCGCTTCATGCGCTCCAGGTGCTCGCCGTAGAAGAAGCGGCGCCGGCCGGCGGGGCAGGAGAACTCCGCCAGCACCGCGTCGAACTCGCCCAGCGCCTCCGCCAGGCCCCCGCCGTCCTCCCCCGGCGCTGCGGGCGGCGGCAGCGCCGTCAGGACCGAACCGGACCGGACCTGCCCGACCCCGACCCTGCCCCCGCGCCCCCAACCCGGCGGAGGGAAGGGANAGGGTGTCCCGCGGCCGCAGTCCCGCCGGCAGCGCCCCCGGCAGCGCGGAGTGTCAATCGTCGCCCTCCGCCCGCCCCCGGGACTGGGGCTCCTCCGGGACGATCGCGCTGCGCCAAGCCCAGCGCCGCGTGTGTGCCGCGCTGCTGCGGAGCGGGGATCCGGCGGGCGCCGGAGCCGGCCGCGGGGAGGGATTGTCACGGGAACGCGGGACTGGGTCAGCCTTGCCCAGCCCCATGGCTGCCAGCGGGGCGAGGGCACCCAGCACGGCGAGGAGGCGGCAGCTGGCTTGCAGTGAGCCTGTGGCTTTGCGTGCAGCTGCACTGCTGCTCGGCCACCGCCGGGATCCCCTCCCTTCCCCATCCCCATGGCGCTGTGCTGGCATCTGTCTGTGGCTCTTGCCCTGCTCCGTACATTGGTGAGCAGCGGACACGGCCATGGGGGCAGCTGGGCCAGCTAATTCCAGAGGATGACCCGAGGAGAAGAGCGGGTGGCAGGGGACATGCAGGGAATGCTCAGTCACGGCCCCGGGTGCATCAGCCAGGGTGCTCTCCAGTGGAGTGCTTTCCTTGTTCTTAGGAGGAAGATTCTAGCACTTGTCCTGAAGTGAGGTAAACCTGATGTTAAACAGGCCATAGCTACAGAGTGTTGCTCTTGAGTGCTGTCTCTTGCACATTTTAAATGTAAGCTGTCTGAGCAGCTAAAATACCAGTTCTGTTAAATACTCGTTGGGGAAGACTCTCATATTTAGCTAAGGGCAGAAATACTGAAAACAGACATCAGGTGCTATTCCATGAGAATGCATCAGGAGCTATGATTATGTTTGTGTGCTGATGAAAATATTTAGAATTAGAAGAGTTGGGGAAAGGTAAGAAAAAACATTTCTGAAACTTTTTGACATTTTCAGACATGCTGTCATTGTTCCTGCAAGATACAAAATGAGAAAAACAATATTCTAGACAATAAAACAGATTTGTCCACCTCTCCTTACCGGCTGATACAGAGGCATTTATTTATTTTTGCAGTGAATCAAAAGAAGTTCTCATGGCGAAGTTCAATTGCTGTTTATTCTGTGGCTTCCTCCTCTCTGTGGTCTTCCTCTGTTTTTCTTGCTGCTAATAAAAGTGTCTACAAACAATCCTTTTTAAAGACCATAGAGACGCAGATGGAAAGCGAGGTTAAAAAGTAGGGGACAAGGAGATACGAGGGCATGACGTCAATAGCATGAGCAGGATGAAAGACAATGGATGCGAGGCAGAAAGGGGAACTGTTGGGGACGTGACTAGGCACAGCTCACAGCCCAAAAAGACAAGGACCTGGCCCTGCAACTGATCTCAAATCTCTTCTGCTCAATCACGTATGATCAACCCTACCTGTACCACTCACATCCCCACTGGTGCTTGGTCTATAGCTCAACCTGGCTTAGGGGCAAAAGGTGTTTGAGGTTAGGCTTGAATCTGGCCATTTTCTGAGGAATACAGGCAAAATAACCAATGGCTAGAAGTCCTCCTGTGCCCTTCCTGTTGTTTCTCGTAAAGATGGTCAAGCAGTTTCCCAGCCTTTTGGGACGGGGCCTGAGGTCAGGTCACAAAGAAAGAGCACAAAGCGGGGTGAAGCTGTACAAGAAGGCTTGAGTTGCTCGGGGCCTTGCTGCCACAAAAAGGGGAATGACCTGCCTACTTCTCTCTTCTTGTGCTCCTGGCCTAAACCTTCTGCATGTCTTTTGAGCAGGTTTTTCTCATCTGCTGCTGAGCCAATTCAACACATTAGAACAGCAGAAAACTAATCCAGCCAGAAAGTGAGTGATTTTCTGTTGAACTGAGTTGAATGGGCTCAGCTCAGGGAGCTAATAAAAGGAGGATATGGATAGGTAGGGGAAAAAACAACTGCTTCCCTGTGGTGATATAGGAAGTTATCCCTGACATTCTCTTTAAATTATTATTTTACACTCAAATTTACCATTTTCAGAATAATTTCTAGGCATGCTGGAAAAATTATTCTATAAACTTCCCTTCTTTACAGCCATGTGTTTGGAAAATCTTCTTTCCTTAAGACAACCTGGACTTAAAACTACTTAGTTGTGTTTACTGCTCCACAGACTAATCTCTTAACGTTTCTTTCAGTAAATACTCATGTTCTCTCCTAAACAGCCTTGATTCTCCTCAATGCAGCCGAGACAGCTGGTGAATTTCAGTTTTCCACCTAAACCATTAGCTTATACAAGAGGAAACAAAGATTGACTTTTATGCTTATTGGTTCTATGTCATGGACCATGCAGCCATGCACACCCATAAATATTCTTGAAAGGCCTCAGCATGCTCCAGCTGAACTGGCTGCACTTTTGCCACAGATGCCAACAGGAACAGCCCACATCTGGCAAAACGACGAAGTCACTTTTAAGTGCAGTGCCCTGAAACGATGCAGGCTGACACGCCTGGCTGCTCATGTTTGTGGGGAGAAACATCCAACACAACTCCTAATGTAAACCTCAGCTACTGAATCCCTCCCATTTTCTAGGCAGCCATCCAAGCTGTGAATTTAAAGTGAATTTCTACTTGACCATTCGACACAGTGTCTCCAGATCCTCCTCAGCCTGTGACGCGATGTTTACAGTGGTTTCCTACTGCTTTTTTAACTTCACAAACTTGTGAGCCACACAGCTGTTTAAATCAACAAATCCTGCCTGTAAATATGCTTCAGGGGAAGGCTTTTAAAACAGGCACTTTGATACAGCCAAGCTGCAAGGCTCATGAAGCACTAGTTTTCTAAACGAAACATGGAGTAATTTGGGACACAACACATTGAGTTGCTACACTAAAGAGACTCCTAGGGTGGGTTTACAAAGGCATTGACGCTGCAGGTTGAATAATCTAGTCGCTTCCAAAGCATGGCCCAGAGATGCTTATAGATCCATGAACAACTTCTGAGGCATTCATATGAAACAGGAAAAAAAAGAAAATCAGAATGAGAAATTTACTGGAAATAGGTTAAGATTCACCGCACATGTGCAGCACCATACACACGTACACAGAAAGTGGAACTGCAGAAGGGGGAATTTGCAAATCTGAAGTGGCTGAAAAGTTTTTGTCTAATGAATCATTTCTTTTCACCACTTCAAAGATCAAGAATAACCAAAAATATCAATTCTGTTGTGTAAGTATCATATTCCCACAGTTAAAAAATACTGTTTTGTGAAACCTACACCTGTCTTCTCATTGGTATTGATATTAGACAAAAGCCAGAGTGCCAGATCCCTGCCCATGGAAGCAGCCTGGAGTTTTGAATATTTAATTTCCCCAAGGCTTTTGATATTTATTAGTCTGTGAAAATAATAATTCTTTACATAAGTAACAATACCAAGTTGTTAAAGTAGATAATTTAAAACCTGTGAATGACAAACAACAGCCAATCATTGCCAAACTTCTAGCGGAAGGAAGCAAGGGAACCCAAAATTAAGACAGCCGTCAAAGAGAAAAATGAAAACTGCCAGAGGATGAAAAAGCACAGGTGCCAGCCAGACTGACACACAGGGAAACCCAACTCCTTGGGCTGCAGAGCAGGAATAGACCAAACATCACAGGCATAACTTGTCTCCCCGTGCAGCACATCACAACCCTGCCCTCGGGATGCTCGTTTGAAGGGAGGCAGTGGTTGACACTCCAGCCTATTTTATCCTTCACGCTGCAAGTGGAATTGCCTATGAGTTAATTGCTAAACTTGTTTTGTACTGAGGAGAGCTGCCTAATTACACCTTGTCAGAGGTGAGCCATGCATTTTACATAGGCTGCCTAACTACCATCCAAGGTGTTTTGCTACATCTGCTGCCAGCTGGGCTAAATGACCTGTATCTCAATCCACACCACCAGTGGGAAGGGTGAGTGACTTCCAGCGATATATTAATCTTGAAAGATTATCAAATAAAATATCATTTGCCAGAGGTCTTTCGCAGGACTTTACTTCCTCTTCTCCCAACACGTTCTGTAGACCTTGAACTGAAACCGGGAGTTGCTACAGACTGATGCTTTTCCTTTTGGTTTTCTCTCTGCCATTGACTGATGCACAGCTCATGGAGCTGCTCACAGCCATTCACAGCCGTGGCCTTGTGAGCAAACCATACACCTTCCTGCTGAATACTGCCAGAACCTAAACTCACTTTCTCTGGCCCATTATCCTTCTAAATTTTCTGCTTGTCAAATTAACCTCCAAAATGTGAACACGATATGGTCTTTGTCTCTTCCTCTGCCTTTCAGTAACTAGAGGCAGAATCTCTTGAAGTTTTGAATGTGTGTTTTAAATTAGTTAATGATGCCGAAACATATTTATGGCAGCTTGGATTTAATCACTATTGTTTCAGCTGGATTAAAAGTCATCTAAACTGATAAAATAGATTTGTAACCTATATTGACATCCCTGGAATATAGAGTTGAATGTTGAGCTTCTGTCCACAGTAGAGAGACGCAAAACCACTCAAGACTTTGAATGTTTTGGGTCAAGGGATTTTGGCTGAGGACTGCATGGGAAAGAGAGAGAAGTTCAGGTAAGGAGAGGGATGGTAGTGAGTAAATAAGACATAAAGAAGTTTCAAAATAACTGTTTGCTGCCTTTTTGAGAGAAATTTAAAGGATTAGTGTCTCTTAATGAAAAATATGTTCTTATTACCAATTTGACTTGGGACCATAGTAATTTTGTCTCCAGCTGTCTTTTGGTGATTTCAGTTTCTAAGCATTTTTCTTGTGCATGAGCTGACTTCTTTCAGAGTAAACTGAATTGCAAGACCAGCCCGAACATACTCCAACTCCACAAGAGACATACTCCAACTCCACAAGAGACATGTAGGTCCCAACCAAAGTCCTGGACCTGAAAACATGAATTTTTTTCTTCTGTACTTAGGAAAGTACTCCCTGAATTGATATTGTTCTTCACATTAGTGTAACTTAAACCTAAATTTTAACAATTTGGGTCAAAAAATACAACTGCTGACAATCTAATTCCTGGTCACATTCGCAGAAACACCTTTTATATCGAGCTCCATGACAAAACCTTTTCTTCTTTTCCTCATTGGTCACCAGTTTTTTCCAATGATGCCTAAATTTGTTTAGCTAGTACAAAACACCAGCCAAATCCTGAAAATAGAATGTGTAGGAGCAAAGCAAACTGAATGGATTGCATCATAAAATTAGAGTTACAAGAGTTACTGGGCTGTAACAGATATTGCAGAAGAAAATATATAGACAGATTACTCAGAAAACCCTCAAAATCCAACTGCACAGAGCATGCACTGACTGTAAAGTATATAGGCAGTAGATAATACAATAGTGGCAATGGAGAGAAGTAAGAAGCTCCTCTACAGTGAGATTGCTTCAGATGTAGGAGAAACCAACCAAAACACTGCTTGAAAGCTGTGCCAGTGTTTCTGGATCTCAGTGCAAGGAGATGGGTGTTTTCTGGTAGTATTTTCCCCGCAGTGCAAACGAGCAAGCAGAGAACAAGCAGAGAGAAGTGGATAAAAAGCCAAGAAAATGTAAGCAAAGGGACCACGGCAGGAAGCCAGGAGGAGGAGAGAGCCTGGCATTTGGAATGCTGTGTGGCAATTAGAGGTGAAGAAATTGCCTCCATTCTGGCTCTGTTTTCAGGAAAACAAGGCTGTGCACATATTCTTTGCATGGGGAGATTGCACATGAGACTCTGCACAAGGCTGAGTGGAAGAAAGGGTTTGTTCTTCTTCCATTAAGTCCTCCCTCAGCAGAAGTCATCCAAAAGAGTCCAGTAGCAGTAAATATCAGTTTTAAAGGGTAATGGTGGGGGAAGGGGGGTGGGGGGGGGAAGGAAAAATCATACATATTAATGCAATGTAAGAAATTTATTTCCTGTGTTAGATTGTGGGCTCAAGCTCAGGGCAAACCACTGTTTCCACCTCTACCTGATGTTGCTGCCACCATACCAGGGTCCCTATATATGTGCTGAATTAGGAACTGGAGATGGTGAATTCTTCACTTTTCTGCCAGTTTTGCTTCAAAACCTTTCATGACTACCATTCCATCAAGAAACTTGTACTATTTCAAATGCAAATGAAGAACAGTTGTTGTTTTCCACCTACTTTGGCTCTGAATTGTTGATAAATTGAGGAGTTAAGATTTCTGGATACTGCACTACTTTAGAAAAAAATGATAATTTTGTGCAGAAGAGAATGAATGTTCACTCAACAGTAGGTGATTACATACAAGAAAATAAAGGGAATTTAAGTTTTGAGAGGCTCGTATTTCATGAAAAATATCTGACACACAAACCACATTGGAAGCAAATTTAAAGTCTTGTGAAGCAGAACATATAAGGGAGCTCTTATGTATTAAAACAATAAGACATCTCTCCTTATTTGTCTCCTCCGTTAGTAAAATAAAAGGTAGTGAATTGTTCTGGTAGATATGTTTTACATCAATGCTATTTGCTGTGACTAAAAGTTTTGTATTTTTTCTACTATATTTCATACACTCATGTACACAGAGCCTGTTTGGCTCAGTCATCTGGTACTTTTTATCCAACACTGTTTGTGGACTCCGTGTTTCCAGAGCCTTAAATCTGGCCAGGAAATAGAGATTCTAAATATATGTAATTAATAACTACAATGATAATAAAAAAATACTTGTGGCCAAAATACCTGGCCAAAAACATATTGACCACATCTAAAGGCATAAAAATGTTTCTTGCCCAAGAATTCTAATTAGATTTTCCTGGGAACACTGAATATCGTCTGGGTTTTGTGGTGATTTTTTGGTTTGATTTTAAAAATGTACATGGGTTTCTATTTTGTTGTTTCTACTTGTCCTTGTGTTACTAAACCAATATTTTGGTTTTTCCATGGTGTATTCCACCAATCTCAAGAAAACTTAGACCAGTATAGCCACAAGAACAGGGGAAGTTAGGAATGGCAGGGGGTACTGGATGTTGTTCCCATCCATCCCACTGAAGCAAGCTACCAAAACAGGCTGAAAAAATCAAGCCTTACTCTCCCTCCCATGCTCAGCTGGCCGAAAGGCAGTAGGAGGCAAAGGGAGAAGCCAAGGCTGCTTGTTTGCTGAAGGCTGCAGAGGTCAGAACAGGAGAGGAGCTCTTCAATTATTTGTGTTGCAGTAGTGCCAGTCACAGACCAGGACCCCATTGAGTCAGTCACCATACAAGCGTGGAACAAAAGCAGTAATCCTTGAGCTTTGGTTAGCCAGTAATTCACCCCCCTTTAAGGGATGGGGATTTGCATGTTTATGGTTGGGAAATAACCATGTTTGAGTCCATTGGAGCCTCTCCTGTTACGAGTGCACAGGGGGTTGTGTAGATGAGAAGAAAAGAATCAGTGTTACAGCCAGTGACCATGTACTGCATCTAGCCCTTTCCTCTGAGTGAGGCAACTGCACTTCATTTTAGGAATAATTCTTGAGCCCTGGGTTTTTTCCCCATTTTTCTCAGCTCCAAATAATTTTTGTGACAAGCCATAGCAGCATCCTGTTTTCGTCACAAATGAAAGTTAAGTAAACTGTGCTCTAATTCTTTTAGCCAGAGGGAGGATCTGTGACAGCAACTTCTTCCATATGCTCATTTTCTATTTTCAACTCTTATTTCATAAATAACAGGCTTTCAGAATTGCTCACTCCATACTGCCCAGCTACACTAGTTGCATGTCTACATCAGAGGACTTGCATCCAAAACTAGTCAGAGCATTTACACAAAAGGGAGGCAGTTTAAAAATATAAAAGAACATGAAATACCACTGAAAAACACAGGCTCTGCCACTGTAGACACTTAAAAAACACAGCTCTGCACATCCAGATTTATCCTGCCATGGCACTGAGAAACATTTGTATTGTGCCGTTGTATCCAGGGTTGCTTGGGCCATAGGTTTTCCTGACAGCACACTTGAAGGAGCACACACCTACTCAACACTTACCCAGCAGGGTGCCAGGCCTGGCACTTGACAGAGATGAGTTTCCTGTTATTAGAGCAGGATTACAAGCCCTCAGCGAGTAGGAGGAGACAACGGAGGAAGAGAGGTGGTCACCAGAGACAGAAATAGCTTATGTTTTTTGGAGCATCTCTGCAGCCAATTTATGTCATGGCAGGCCACGTACCTGGTCAGACCAGCACGGCCACTGCCCACTGTGGCCCTCGCTCCTCAGGGAGGCCGGGGCTTCTGCCAACATGGCCAATGCTCATGAGAGGGTGTCTAATAATGAAGAGCCAAATGCAGAGACAACTTTCTTCTGATCAGTTATTCGTTGCTGCCAGTTCCAATGCCCCTGCCCCCCAGACTGGCTCCTCTGAGATGGCCAGAATCGTGAGAGACTGCCTGTGAAACATGGTAGGAAGAGCCAGGCATGGTCATAGCAAACCCAGACGGATCACAATTTCTTCTAGAAAAAACATACTTCCTATGGTGGAAGGTGATCAAGAGGAATTTGTACCTTCTTTGAATGGAAGGCCATGTACAAAATAGCCTGATACACCCATGTGTGGACTGCTCATCAAACACTTGATTAGCCTGCTGTCTTTTCATTGTCTATCCATCTGTAATTGGTAGAATCCCAATCTACATTTTCCAGGTAAGGTTCATGCCAAGCTGTTGACTTGAATCTGTTCACAGAAGCAAACAGCAAGTGCCAGAGCCTGAAGTGGAGAGAGAGACTGGACAAATACAGTGGGGAGAAGATAAAAAGATTTTTGCAACACATTGTCAGATAAGCTCAGGAAATCACATGAATATACATCTTTCAGCACAACTTGTTATAGTCTAGGTGGCACATCAGAAGCAAAAAGAAAATCAGCCTTGCAGGTCTCAATACTGCAATAACTACTTTGAGATGTCTGGCATCCTGAGGTGCCTGTAGCTTTGCACTGGATATAGGGGTGCCCCTATATACAGCAGAACTGTCCACCCTTCTGATTTTTTATTAATTCATTGGCTACTAAACCAGAAAGACTTCAGTGAAGGTATAAGCTCCCAAAGAGAAGATTGACTACACCTGTTGATATCACTACAGGGCTGTTTGTTTTTCATTGCCTGTCCCCTGGAGAATCACCTTACGGGTCCTTCAGTGTTCACAAATGACACAGCTGAGTGCCGTGGTCCTGAGCAGTGCAGGAACAGCAAGGGACCACTGACATTTCTGTACCCCCTCGGGGATGGATGCTCTGCAGTGCCCGAGCTAATTACCAATGCATGGCTCACCACCTGGAGTAGCTCTCCAACCCCTGAGCAAATGAATCATGCTCTGACGGATCCCAAAAAAATTCATCCATGGCAAATCTAATGGCTTCATCCCAGCAATTTGAATTTCCCTGGACATGTATTTAGACATGCAGGGAATGTGTTACTAATAGAAAGAAAAGTTCCTCCAACTTCAGGAACTCTCAGAGCCCATTTTAAATACAATCAAATGCACGGATTAGCTACAATTTGATTAAACATCTTCAGTGACAGTTAACAGACTCCTTTGGTGCTTGGTGCCTTTTGTGGGTTCCTGGATGTCTCTCACACTACTGTTTACAGAGCCTGGCCTCAAGCAGGTATAGTTTGCCTACATTTACAGATAGGCTTTACGACAGCTTATTACCTGTGGAATAAACCCTTGTCTCAAACTAGGAGTTCTCTGTGCTAGGCACTGTATGAGGGACAGCAAGACAGCTCCTGCTCTGGCCTCGCTTCCTTTCTGTGTTGCTTTAAATGTGATCATTTATCATTTGAAGTCAGTCCTAAAACTACCATGTATTTACTTCTTCCATCTTACTGCATACCTAAAATACATCTAGGAACCTCTCAAAACCTGAGCCTCCTCCTGAGTGTTAACAGCACATTCTCAAACACTTTGTCTAGACTTGAAATATGTTCAAGCAGCAAAGTCCAAGTGGGGAACAGACAACATATTTAGTTTATGATAAATTAACCAGAGTGAAGGCTAATCTTCAAGGCCAACACGTTCTGCCTCTCTTCAACAGCCTGAAGGCAGGAACGAGGTTGAGTGAAAGTTTTTGCACAGGACATGGGATTTCCCAAAAAAGCCAAACTGATCTTCTGTGGGCTCAGATATCTTTTCCCAGTGTGTCTGTTCTCTGATGGTACGAAATAGGTCCAATCAACTGCACTCTCAACTTGATATCCCCTACATCAATGCCTACAGACAGCTGGGTTACACAAACGCAAGTTAATTCAGACTTTTAAGCACATACAAAACAATGACCTCTCTCCAACGCCTGAAAGGAGGAAAAAATACAAGCATTTTCCTACACTCTTACTTCAAAACAACACCTACAAGACTTCAGCGTTTTGTCACTATGAAAATATGCTGGATGCAAGGCTTCCCTCTAGTGGAAAATCCACGAACTTTTCACTAGGAGCTGCAGTTAAGGCATGGAAAAACAAATGCCGAAAGTGCATATAATGTTGCTGTTGAAACAGCAAGTGGCAAGTGCATTCACACATGACAACACGATTATGCTTGAGCCTTCTGTGTCACACTTAATGCTTGACCTCCTCCCAGATGCTACAGCTGCAGAGATGTGAGAACCTGCACCTTTCACTTTAATTGCCAATTCAGGACTAAACATTTGCTATCCATACATGTATCAGGTTAGGATTTTCCATTAGGGCCTGGGCTTTGGAACAAGCTTATTTCCTGTGATGAGAAGATTGTCAGCCTTGGGGTAGGCCTGCCTGCCCGCCTGTGGGAACAAGAGAAGGGAAGAGGGCGTACTATGTGAGATGGCAGGACCCTATGTGAGATTAGATGCTGGGTCAGGGAGTTCTCTTGACATTTATGCTGTTAACACAACTATTTGGTTCGCACAGGGATCAGCAATACGGATTTTAGAAAAGCCACAACAAACCAGCTCAAAACAAAAGGTTTTCAAAGATCCAGAAAACAAGACAGGTAAGTAAAAAAATGTACTGTAATTAATAGCGATCAAAATCAATGAATCTATAGCTTCATATCCAGACTATAAAGGAAATTTGAAAGTGTTCCTAAGACTGGTAAAGAGCAAATAAAGCCTAATTAACCTATGGAGTGAGAGACCACTGAAGAGTATTTCACACAGTCATAGGGCTGCTGTATGAATGCAAAGGCTGCAGAACATCTGCTGGGGGTGGGCAGCAAACCCAAGGTGAGGTGGGAATTGTGCCCAAGCCTTGTTGCACACATATCCCAGTGGTGCTAGTCCTACATTCATCATTATGTATTTAGGAAGCACTGCTGCCAGTCCCGTCGTTCTCAGCTCCTCCTAACATGGTTTCACAGACCCTGAGGAAGGGCACAGCCACAGCAGAGCCAGACTGAAGTGTCAAGCCAGAGAGGCAGCTTCTTGCACCAGAGGTGCAACATTTTTGATCCGCTGCTAGTCAGCATGGATAAATCCTGAGCCATGATAGCTCACAGCTGGCACAGCGTCCCAAGCAGCAGCAGTGCCTGCGCTGCAATGGAAGAGGAGCTGCCCTGCCTCAGACCACTGATGCCATGCTTCCCCTGCACTGGTTTCTGGCCATTGTCTGATGGACTCATTAACCACCAGAAATCAGAGCAGTCAAAACATAAATATTTCTATCAGTTCAACAAGCTGAATTTAGCTCTTCTCTCTGAAAGATCTAATGCTGCCAGGCTTGTTGAGATAAATGAGGTCCTGCATTGTGCCTGCAGCCTTGTGCTGCATTTGTGTATTTTCCTTCTGCCCTGACACCTTAAGGTAGCAGCAGGTTGTCAGGGTGCACAGCACACCCTGCCCATCTGCAACAAAGATGAAATTTGGAGATTGGATTGCCAAGCATTTGCTACCCCAAGAAGTTCACAACTGCAATGACAGGCCTGAGGAAAACTCAGCAAGCTGCATGCCTCCAGCAGCTCTAAGAGAAAACCAAACCAGGCATTGAGTGACAGAAGACTCAATTTTCAAATTCTCATAAGTTCCTAGAATTCTTAGCCTAGATATCAAAACTATTCATCTACATTAACAAGGAATCTACAGCTGAAAAGGTACCCTGGGTGTTTTTGCTGAAGTATGGCTTCAAGTGTCAAGCTAAACAGCACACGAATGGATAAGCAGTCCTATCTAGAGTGCCACAGCCTTCTTTTGAAGGCCTGAATTAAATCTCTAGCAACAGAAGTATAATCACTAAAAAAAGCCAAAAGACACTGTGTCACTTCATGTCTTCACCGTATGCATTCAATAATGTGGTTCTGAGGTGCTGCTGAGCCATAACAATTCCATTATGGTCCACTGCCCCTCTGTGCCCGAGACATCTTTGCACAAGTTGTTCCACAGCAAACGGCACATGGTGAATACATAAGACAAAAACACATCAGCATTTCTCAGGGTAATAGTGTGTCACTATTGCAGAATCACAGAATGGTTTGGGTCAGAAGGGACCTCAAGAGACCATCTGGCTCCAACCGTGCTGCCATGGGCAGGGACAGCTTCCCCTAGACCAGGTTGCTCAGAGCTCCATCCAACCTGGCCTTGAACACTGCCAGCTGGGGCACCCACAGCTTCTCTGGGCAACCTGTTAAGAGTGCCTCACCACCCTTACAGGAAAGAATTTTTCCCTGTTATCTGATCCTAACCTACTTGATTGCACTCTGAAGCCATTACTATTTATAGATACACATCTCAACCTGCTAAATAGTTATTTTTTTCCTAACTACTTACAGAGTTAACATTAAAACAGCGAATGTTGCAACTCAATAGAAAAAAGCCCTACTGAGAATGATGGGCTAAAGTTTGATGTCCATAAATATGCAAGAATTCCAAACCAAAGGCAAGTGTGTACAAAATAATTTATTACAGCATAACATATGTTGGCAATATTTTACAGTGAATTTTCCATTCAACAATTTTTTAATCTAAACAGATGACACACAAAGGAGAATTTTAATTAGAACAGTTTATTTGTCTTAATAAAATCCCCTCTTCATGAACCGGTATTTGCCTTTGAGGGGCTATAGTTAATATTACTGGAATTATTTACATTGCAGTGAAATAAAAACAAACCAAGATTGAATAATTCCATTACAGTTTCCAGAAAACAGATTTTCTGTACAAGCCACAGTATAATTATGTTTTGATAGCAGTTCTTATAGAATGTAAAGCTGTCATGTGATATGTAGCCATTTTGTCTAGCAATGCTATGCTTTAAATAGGTATATTAGATTTAAACTTCCATTTTGATGTGTTGTATATTTAATAGTTAATGCACCAGAATACAAAGTAAGAAAAAAGTTCATTATGATTTGTAGTCAGCCTCTTTGTGCTCCCTTAAACAGTTTTAAAATGTAAAACGTATTTCTTGCACACTGTTTTGCCTTGCAGCACCTACAGCAATAACATTTAGGCAGGAGAAGTTCTGGAGTATTGGCCATAAGTAGACAACTAAGACTTTTAATGGAGGTAATACAGCACACCCACCAGTGAGTTTTTATGATGTAGAGAAAAACTGTATTCCCCATTACTGTACCTTCTGCATTTGCCCAAATTTGGAGCAGCTTTTTTCATCCTAAGTGTCAACAGGTGAACAGATGGGGAGAAACCAGAAGGGAGAAGAGGAAAGGGGAGATGGAACAAAGGACAAACAACAATATTCAAATTCGTTATGTCTCCTCAGGGAATTGCTTCAGGATATTAAAACTTTAAAATATTAAACTGACCATAAAATTAAGGAAATAATAGCTATGGAACACAAGGTAGATGGAATCGTTTTCAAAAAGCCTTAGATATTTGTAGTTTTGGGTTTTTTTACACAAACCTAATCTTCATATCTGTCAACACTGGTTCCATATAAGACACACACCTGACAAAAACATGCAACCCCCCCAATGCTTTCATTGTTGCTGTGCTTCAAAAGAAACCAAACTGTCCAAAGACCAAAAAAGAAATCCAACCAAAACAACCCAAAAAAAACCCCCCTAAAGAACAGTAATGACAAAGAGGGCAATTCAAGCAGCACTTCAGTCTTAATCTGCTAAAAACTCTCAAATGATAATTTATTAACAAGGTATGTTCACATATATCTGCATATGTAACAACACTTAAGTGAAAGCAGTCTTTAATAGCCATATTATTGTGAGGGAGGGCTGATGAATTATTAAAAGACTTAAACCTGTACAAGTATAAACATGAAAAATGCTGATTAAAGATGTTTACATAAATATTGGCAGTTTTCATTGGGAGGAAAAAAACCCTAATAAGCATACTCCGTTTAACTATCCAAATATTTTGTTTTAGATACCTGTTAAAGATATTAAAATACAACCTGGAAAAGTAACCCTGATCTGTATCCAACCAGCATGTAATGAGAGTCAGAGTTTCATATACATGTGTGCATGTAGGTATACACACACACAGGGGCTTGCACACACCACTTCAGATTTCATTGGACAGCAAATCATGGTTAATGGCCGTGTGATTCACAGATGCAATGCTGCTGTTGTCCTCGTTTGTGGCAGGCATGAAGGCAGACGTAAAAGGAAACAGTTTATGACATGCTGCTTGATATTCTTCACATTGAGCGTGGCAGCTTCCAAAACTGCCATCAAGCAATGCCTCAAAAACCTTTGTTAATGTCTAAAGAAACAAAAGCAACAGTTAATAAATGCAATTTACAATTTTTTTATTACTAAATACACATACTGTTAGACAATACTAGTCTGAGCAAACAGGTTTCTCTGTTGGTATTCACATATCTTTTACTTACAGGAAAAATTTGAAACCTTGTTCTTTCAAATATTTATCATGATAAATGAAGCATGCACATTGTCCTGCATTAAATTATACACTATTTAAGATACCACACATTTGGTGGCTTTATATACTGTATCTTTTACCTTCACATTTTTGTCTCTCATGTTTTTATCCAATCTAGTTGCAACAGCAATTGCTTTTTCTTGTCTTGATTTGTCCAGGAAATACATCATCTTTGCACCTTTATCACAAGACAAAACCCACAATGTTTAGTTTTCCTAAATGCCATACCGCATATACAGACACACAGAACCTGAAAACTTATACATAAACGTGAATTAGACTTCTTACAAGTTTTAATAAACCGTATCCTCCTCCCTTATTTGTAACTGAAAACTAATGAAACTAAAGCCATTTTGAAATTTATTAGAAGCATAAGGACTGAATAATACAGGAGACCTGTTCCTGCAGAAGTGACATGCATCACTTGACTGACAGGTCTTCAATAGAGAAAAATATCATGGAGTACACTGATGACAAACCCTTCATATCAGCAGGTTAAATGAAATCCATCCAACAAATGTAGAAGCAAGTAATTCTGAGACACTGAATTCTCTTCAGAAGTACTGGAGGTAAGTGAACAACAGTTACTAAACAGCTGTGGAACGTGGCCCAGTAAAAGCTCAGGCCAGTCCATGGCAGAAAAGTTCATGGCAGAACGCAGGGCCATGGCTGCTCAACCAGAGCTAAGGACACAGCTCGGGTACAAGGAAAGCGCAGCGCAAGTTGGCTGCTTCGCCTGGACCAGACTACATTGGTGGAAAGGAAAACGCTACATTATGGAATTATACAGCTTCTCAGACCACAAACAGTTTACCAAAACTGGTCTGGGCATCTCTGCAAAATTCTGTTCCTTGTATCACAGCTGCCTTAATTTAAAATCTCATCTTAATGAGTATGCTGGCATTTCATGTACTTTCCTTAGCTACTTTCTTTTGCCCAAATACAAAGTCCAGACCCACCCCACTACACAATCTACTGCAAAACCCAAAAAGCTTAACCATTTTACTGGAAAAGTTAAAACCCCACATTCTGGATGTTTTGTCTGTCTTTTATTTTTGCTCATTTCCCCAATTATTAGTTTTTCCAATTAAATAAAGTTTCCTAGTTCTTACTGCTTTTTGTACATTTCAGAAGATAAATTGCTAGGCTCAATGTAGAGCCATTATTGCCCAAAACACTTACATTAGTCTAGTAACTTTTGCATAAAGTTAGGGAGGCTATGGTACAGAAATTGAAAAGAGGTTAGAAGCCCACTTAAACTTTTTCACCAGTAATTTTAAGCTGAGAAAACACTCATTTGTGCTCTCAGACTTATGGTTTAGGTCTTTCAGACCTTCACATTTGCAAATTGTGGTTAGAGACAGCTGTTCAAGAAACCTAAAAATTGTACAGTAGGTAAGTCAATTGCCTCAAACATGTTCCAGCGTAAACAGAAGACTGACACACAGCTGAAGTCCTAAAGCTACCAAGAACCTACCCAGCGACTGTACTGTTTTCCATAACACTGGAGGACCAGAAAATAAGACCTGTAAAGCGGCCAGTGAGATGCTCAACAATTAATGTGGAAGAACACATCGCTAAGAATTGAGAGCAATTGACTGCTGAGATATCTGTACTTGACTTCTCAAATCTTGAGCCTGCTTGCAGGAAAGGGGCACAAGTATTTCTCTCAAAATGCTGTCCTGAAACACAGACCTTACAGAAGCCAGTGGAAGTTTGTGGTATCCTACCTAACCTTCCGCTAGGAGCTATGAGCAATCCTCTGAAGCTAACTTTTCCCAGTTATTCTGGACAGACCCTGAGTAACTGTTGAAGACCAGATGAGGTTAGCACTAACTACTTAGAGTGCCTGATAAAACTACACTTACTTTTGTTTCTTAACTGCTGAAAATGCATTTTGTTTTCTCTACCAGCTTATCAAGTCACATCAATTTTTACTCCAAAACTTTCTGTACTCATTCAATTCCAACTTCCTTTGACTTAGCTCCAGCAGCTACTTGTGGCTCTCCTATATAAACAGTGTCTGAGTGTCATATTTCAACATTTTCACAGCTGACCATGAAGCAGAAATGCAAAGGCTGCATAACAAGTTCATCATGGTACTTTTATTGATGCTGTTGCTACGTGACAAAGTTATGAGTAGGAACAGAGACATTCCAGCTGAAAAGAAAACAGGGAAAAGCACTTGCTAATAGATATCAGGGATTTTGTTTCACATTTTCTAATACTTCAAAAAGTAGAAGCTGTAAGAGGAAGGATGACAGTGCTTCAATACTTGAATATCTATGGTGGTTTGCACTTTTTGAAGGTAAGGAACAAGTTCCTTATGCATCTAATAAAAAACGTGAAGTACATTATTAAAAATGGTAAAAGCAGAGAGAAACGCCCCCCCCATCCCACACCCCAACATAAACATGGGATTATCTGGCTCATTGGAATTTATGTATGAATTCACAGAATAGTGTGGATTGGAAGGAACCTTAAACATCATCTAGTTCCACATGCCCAGCCATTGGCAGGGACACCTGACACTGGACCAGGTTGCCCAAAGCCCCATCCAACCTGGCCTTGCAGACTGCAGATAAAGATCCTGGATTTACATCACTTAAATCATCTCCTTTTCAAGAGCATGAAAAAGTTACACAAACCTGACAGCTGGTGCTGAATAGAGGTAGCATTGTGTTTGAGAAATTCTTCATTAAAACTCTCCAAGTTTTTATTAACAAAGATTTTCTGCATTTCTTGAGTAAGAACCTTGCTCACAATTTCTGGGAGGTTACTATGGTCAGATACTAGAAGAGGGAAGGCAAGGGAGAGAGAAGCAAAAAAAAAATGCCATTTAAACAACTGTAGAAAACACAAACCACAGACATCACTGCTAAAAGTCCCAGTTTTAGAATTTGTGCACAGAAACACAAATCTCAGATCAAAATGTGTCAATACAAACACTGCTGATGCATTTACAGATGAAACGTTCAAAAAGGGTGCTCTGTCATGTAAACTTTCTATTACAAGTTTACCACACATATTGTTTCAGGCAGAATCTCTCTCCTGTATCTGCCATTTATTTTCTTAAAACTTAAGGTTTTCCAGGATCCTCAGAACACTCACTCTGCTGTGAAATATAGCCAAAATTAGTTGTTGGGTCCACCTGGTGGATTAATGCAGGAAGGAGTGTAAGACAATACATACACAGTACACTGGGTAGCACAGCCTGTGTTTTCTTTGGTATTGCCATGGAAAAAAACCCATTTGTTTTTATTTTTCTTTGTATTGGTTTTTGTTTCAAGAGTATACATCACAAAAACATGTAATTATGTCCTCGTAGAATGTAACTTCTTGTATCTTTATAATTATATATTTCCTACACACATACCAGCTTTAGAGAATTTAATCAAGCACTCATGTAGCCATGGGTTATTACTGTTGATAGCAAAAGCTCTTTTGACAGACTGTAACATTAACAGAAACTTTCCTGTGGGAAGGAGAAAAAACAAATATTAGGAAACCAAGATTAAGAATACAGAACTTTTGCTCTTCATTATCAACTACTGTTTTCTTCAGCAAATCTAGTACAAATACTAGAAACATCAGTTTCTACACAGAATTAGAAAGGAAGCTTGTTTTCCCATTCAGACTGCTTAATAAAACAGAAGTTCTTGCTGCTCAAACTCTGGCAACACTGCACAGATATTACCACCTATTTATCTTTGGTTTCCTCTAAGATCACATCACAAATACCATTCCATAGTATTTATGAGTATATACCACAACACAGTCTGCTCTTAAGGGTTTTTTTGTTTAAGGGTGACTAAACAAAACCACTATTTACCCTATTATTATTGGATATGATGCAAACCTCAGCTTCAGTCAGGTAAGTATTTATTCCAGATCATTTTCCACTACACTTGCGTAACACAGGCTGCACTGAAGGATTAAAATTTTGTAGAGCAAAATAAAAAATAAAATTAAGCAGTACTTTACCTTTTCTAAAGTATATTTCAAATGCTAATAAATGTGTTTCTATATCATCTCCAATAAGATTCTTAAGTGGTATAAGGAACTTAATGGCTTCTTCTAAGGGATTTTCTACCTGTTTTAATAAAAGAACAGTGAAATTTATGGCTTAAAATAAATGTCAAATAAAACCCACCAATGATAGTTTCTGTTATTCAGAGAATTTAAATAATCAGAGGTCAAAGGTGAACTGAAGCTAGCTTTCTGAATTAAACTGCACCACAACATTTTCCTTTAAACAGCAAGATTTTAAAAAGTGTTTAGTCATCATTTCATGTTGACAAAGACAGCATCATTGCTAACTCTGGCACTACTTGCGTACTCAGTGTTGTAATTTAGCATTTAGGAAACAATTAAATACAACCGCCTTAGACAACAAGCTCGAAGTTACTGTGATAAAGAAGGTAGTTCTTTGTGCATAGAGAAATACTAGCTCATGTCTTCAAACTTTGTAAACTGCAGTAATTTCTGTTACTTTTTTCTCTATTCACTGAATGAAAACCAGATTTCTTCAGGCAAAACATCTTGTTCAGTATCTATTTTAATGAAGTATGGCCTACTGTTTGGAAAAAACCCTTGCAATTTAAATAAAGTAACAATATTAATGTAGAACCTGGATTTATTGAGGACGACTACTTTCCTTTAGTGTAAAAAGAGGCAGACTACAAACAGTTACCTCTGCATGCAAAAATGATTTTATAAAAACACCTGGATTCTTTTAGGAGAATCTGATAGCAAACCCGTATTATAGGCTTTTTATGATAATCACATGCGTTTAACATGAAAAACCATACTAACCCTTTCCAGTTTTTCAGGAACCAGCTCTTCCCTGGGTCCACTAGTTTCCTCCTCCTCTTCATCTCTCTTTTTCTTTTGATTTTTTTGCTGCCGTTCTCTTTCTGCATGCTTTCTTTCTTCTTCAAGTTTTGCTTTCTTTTGTGCTCTTCTTTGTTTACTAAGCATTTTCTTCAATTCTTTGGCTGAGAGATTTTCTACAGATTAAGGTAACAGACAACATATTAACAAGGTATTTAATTCAAAATCTTGTTTCTCTCAAACAACTCAGACACATCATCATGCTTCTCCCCATCTCAAAATGGCAAACTTTTTACAGTAATTTCCATAATTAGCAACACTACACAGGCCAACGCTGCTGCTGGATTACTATTTACAGCCTAACAGCACTTGATCTTGCATATTTTCTCTTACATGGCTGTTACAGAAACCTCAATGATTTCAAAGGTTAGCCACATAAAGTTGTTACATCTGTCACAGGTTTTACCTTAGAAAATGAGCAATAGTAATAGTAATACTAAGCTCTCATATTGACTGTAGCTCAGCTTGCTTCTAATGCCATCTTGAAACATCCAGATGGATTTACACTCCAGCTGAAAACATGTAAAACCTGCTACTTTTCATTGAAGTGTCTGACTAATATACAGCCACAGTAATTGCACTGATTTCATGCAAATGCCGTGAGATAGCTAAATGGAAAATGATCGGTTTAGCCAGAATAATACTGCAGCCTCCAGTCTGTTTACTGTGGTGTTTCACTGAGAACAGGGTTTTTGCTAAATGCGGCAAGGCACAGAAAAATGGGCTCCCAAGGGACTACCACATCTTTTTTGTGGCTATGGTACCATGACCTCTCTGATTGGGTCATCCCCCATTCTCACACAGGGAAGCAAGTGTTCTTTTTAGCCCATCCACACAGTGCTGCCTTCTCCCATAGATAAGCCCACTGAATCCCAGGGAGCAGCAGGCAAATGAACTAACATGACTTCTTAGACACCACTCACCTTTACATCTATGATATATTGCCATCCTCTGTCACACTGATCTTACATTACATACAGAAACAAATTAAAGTTGGGAGGGAAAAAAGATGCAAGTTCAACTGTTCAAATACGCCTCTTTTTATACGTACTTCATATGTACTATGTTTTATATGAAGGCAGGTATAGAAAAGCTTATTCACCTCTGAGTAAAGCTAAGATTTTATTTGCAATATTAAGTGACATTTTTGGTTTAGCTTCCTTTTTTTCCCCATGTCAAGTATTTTTCCCTTTGCATAAAGCCAGACATGAATTTCACGGCTTTAGTCAACAGCCACTGCAAGGCTGACAGTAACTGCAATTCCACTAAAGGAGAGGCAACTATTTATCTTAAAGTAAAAAAATATCTTAAATAATCTGCCACTGAATCTTCAGATTTCCAAACCACACCCCACTGGCTTCCTAAGAAAGTCTGTTTTCCATTTAATGTTAGTTTTAAATAATTTTCTAAATTTATTAATATTGCTAATACATTTACCCATTTATTCTCTGGTCCTCAAGTTATGTGAAAAGTGATAAAACTTAATGCAGTAGTAACTAGTATTACGATGTAATAAATTAAATACATTAGTAAATTCTTAAAATTCAGACTGCTTTTGCACAAAATCTATCCATTGCTTCATAATTCATTAGTTAATAGTATTTATCTAATGGCTGAACTGAATCTGATTTTAATGTTCTGAAATGCTACTCTCCCTAAGTACTCCAACTACAGCTAGGTTCATTCATGTACAAATTCTACAGAGTGACGGGATGTGAACAGAGAGAACTGTAGGACATTATCTATGATCTCTCTTCAGTTATTGTGACAGAAGAGAGGAAAAACTTTTGTTCTGTTTACTCTGTAACAGGTAACTTACTTAGCTTAAGCTTTTACATGTGTCATAGACATATGAGCCTTCATTAAAGTGTAAATACCTGAATTCACTTCTTGCTCTTTGCTTTCATTGGTGAGAGGATTATCATGGAGCTTCAAGTAAATTTCAATTGCTGATCGGGCAGCCTTGAAGTAGAAGGCATGTTTCCTGAGCACATCTTCTAATCTCAGAAGGTCTACATAGGCACGAAGAGTCATCTTTCTCATGCAGTACGTGTGGAAGTCAAATTGATCATCTGTTATCTCAAAAAAATGCTTAAAAAAAAATAACACACTCATATAGTCATCCTTTACTTAGTCTTTTTAGTAGATAGAGGTGAATAAAGTTACAATTGATGTTATTTACAGGCAATATTTAACAGGTATAGAAATATCCTTATAATACTGATTGTTCAAGAGAACCTATCGGTAGGGAAAAATCTCAGTTAACAAAGCCTATAATGGGATTATTCAAAGACTTAGGCACTCTAAAAGCCAACTGAAACCTGACTTCTGATTATAAACAATTGTCAAAAGTCAGCATAAAGTTAATGTATGAATAGATCCATAGTTAGGAGATATGGTATTTCATATTGAAACCTTTTCACTTCAATGCTAGTCTTTCACATAATAGCTAGAGAAGGTATCTCCTGTCACAATAAATCATCAAGTATCAACCTGTTATTAAAAGCCATTATACTAGAAGTTTTATATGCTTCTAGCATACAAAACTGTGTGGATTACATCAACAAATATCCTCATTTGTGTATGAGAAATCCTGGGGAAGCAACAGGTAGTGCTTGCACCTACTTACCCTTTCTACCTCATGACATTTTTTCAAGGCGTCACCATACTTCCCTAGCCTTTGATAAGCTGCGGCACATTCCGTTTGGAACCACATACACTGCATCTCATTAAGGTTCTCCATAGCAGAAGTTCCTTCCTGAAAAAAGTGTCATTATCAGGTTTTGCTATTGTAATTTACCAGCTGCGTCTTTCAACTATGGCTGGTTTCAGGCCACTAGGAACAAACAATCAACCCTTCAACTTACTTGGAATACAACAGGAAATTACGAACACCCAATGACTGAGAATAATACTTGTGATATTCTATGCTCCCTCAGATAGAAAGGAATAGACTGAAATGATTAAAAACCCCCAATTATCTGAAGATTAATGTCTCAACAGGTTTTTAAGATTAACTCATGCTTGTACACACAGTCTCACTTCTACAATTTGGGGTCAGAAAACAATATTATTTTAAAAAATTCTTTAAGTTCAGCAAACAATTTTAGCTGTTTTTTCCCCGCCAGATAAGTGGTATCCACCAGTCTAAAAATCCATCAATATATTCACTGCTTTATCAGGTACTATGAGCAATGTTTCTTAGAACTTGTTTGTCTAAATAAGCAAAGTTAGATTTATACTCGATATTTTGACAAGAAAAAAAATCCTAGGATTGAGACTTCATGATAGTTTTAATGCTCTAGACTAAGTGAACTGGAAAAGCATCCCATATCATTAGTATTAGTCATCAGGTTTTCAGAACAGTCTTTATAGCAGAAAAAAGACCCAGTTACACTCAACATTTAATTACTGAGGATGATATTTATCCTGTCTTTCCAGATATCTATGATAAAGTTCTGTCTTTCTTACTATAACACTTCTGACAAGCAAACATGATGAGTTTTAGTAATCGAATTTTCAATCATTCCTAGAAAGACCTAGCAAGCTTGAATCCAATTTCAAGTGTTACCACACCTAAGATTAAAAAGAATGAAGGAGGCTAATTCGTTTATGTACTCCAGGATATCCCACAGAGTAGTCTTCATGTTTAGTTCCATAAATTATATGAAAATCTGGTAATTATGAATCCAAATTTTGTTCAATGTCAAAAAAATATAATTTAAAAGTGCTTATATCCCATCTTTTAGGGATAGACTCTGCTTTAACAAAATTTTTGTGTGTAATGCTAGCTTAAAGGAATGAAATGTTCAAGTCTGAATTGATTTATGTTAATGCTAAAAGATAATGAATACGGTACACACTCCTGCGCAGTTAGGTCAGATGGTACTAACGGGAAACAACAAGGTATCCATCAGATGCATTTCAAAAGCAGTATTCTGAAGTATGGCAATAAAAAATACTCCTAGACAACTACCTTTGAACAACCTTTTTTTCCATTATTTACTGGGTCTAGACAGCTGGAGTACTATATCTGTCTCTGGGGCCCCCAGCACAAGAGGGACATGGGCCTGTTAGAACAGATTCACAGAAAGGCCATGAAAAATCAAAAGGCTGGAACACCTGTCCTGTGACAAAAGGCTGAGAGAGCTGGGGTTCACTTGGAGAAGAGCAGGAGCAGGCTCCAGGGAGACCTTACAGCAGCCTGCCAGTATATAAAGGAAGATAATAAGACAGACAGGAAGAGACTTTTCACCAGGGTCAGTAGCAACAGCAGGAAAAGTTTTAAACTAAAAGAGAGCAGCTTTAAACTGGATGTAAGGAAAAAAGTCTTTACTGTGAGGATGTGGCAATACAGTGGATTGTAGTTGCCCAGGACAGTTGTGGATGCCCTGCCTCTGGAAGTGTTCAAGGCTGGGATGGATGCAGCGTTGAGCAACCTGAGTTAGCCAAAGATGTCCATACCCATGGCAGTGTCATTGGCCTATTCCATATTTAAAAGGTTCTTTCCAATACAAACCGTTCTATGACTCCATGTAGTTCCTTACCACAGGGCGCAAAAGCATTATAATAAAAATGGATATTAACAAAAGATATTGGATCAAAAGTTATGAGCGAAAAACCACCAGAGGCAAGCAAAACACCTCTTAATTAAAGCAATATACTTGCCCTTGTGAATTTAGAGCACATCTCCTCTGCATCCTTCACCATATTTGCTCGCAGCATGTATTTAGCACATTTAGAATTGATAAATCTGTCTGCAGTATCCAAAGACTGTGCTTCATCCATCCATTTGGCAGCTTCCTTGATGTTACCTACATGCTGTTAGGGAGAAATTAAATAGTTAACTTTCAGCAGAAGCCTGATATTGACCATCTCCTGAAATCTGTATTTGTTACTGGTATTCCTCCCATCAGAACTAAAGGCCACTGTTATTCTTACTCCCCCCACTCCCAGATTTTTTTCAGTATTACCATTTGCTGTTAGTTGTGACTGGCTTTGCAAAACCCAAACAAAAGGGTTTTCATTTTCTTCCTGACAAAACAGTGCCCAAAAAGAAACCCACATGAAAATTGATACCCATAACCACTGCTAAGTGAAATATTACCCACACATTCACGCCAGTTTGATGGGTTGATTTTTATACACTAGGTACTCCACATGTCCAAATTCCCCTTTTACCTTGTAAATTTTTGCTTTTAAATAGAATAGTTCTATTAATGTTGGAGTGCTTGCAATTGCAGCATTAATGTAATCCAAGGCCAGAGAACACTGGCCAAGTTTGTCAAAGTGCTGTGCCAGGAAATACCGAACCCAAAGCAGTGTTGTTGGGGGCTCTTTCTCTCCATTTTCTGCAACAAAATGGGAAAGGTTACAATAACCAGTAAAGCTGAAGACTGCATTTGAAAAACGAACACAAGAACAAAGCTTGGCAAATTCAGCAAATATTTCTTGTAATAAATTCATTTACTAGAAAATATAGTAACTATTTTTTTGCAAGAAGCATCAACACTTCAACAGTTCTTGATAGCTTCCATGAACAGTATTAGTAGTTACAGGGTAATTAATGTAAGACCATAGAAACTTACCACACGTACTAAAAAGGTCACAAGTTTTCAAAGAGGCTTCATAACCAGTAACAAGTTCCTGGATTGTAGAAACCTACATATAAAAAATAGTATGTGCTTAAGTTTTGCTTCACTATCATTTTAACAAACTAATATACTGAAAAGAATACTTGAGCAAATTAGAGAAACTGTACAAAAACAACTATTTAATTTGGAAAAGAAATTGGATGTATCTTCACATAGTTTATTTACCTTCCACAGGTATTATTGATCACCCATTTTAACTAGTGATGTGGCAGGGAAACGGGTTAGTCTCAGGCAGCTTACAGCAGAAGGTATTCAAGTGCATATGATTAGTATCTCATGTAAAAATTCCAAAATATAACTTAATTTATGCTATTCATTTTTAAGCATTGAAACTGAGCCAATTTTTAAAAAGTGCTTTGAAAAAGACCGTGCATGAACTTCCCATAACAATGAAGAAACAGCAGAGACTTCTGTGGTTTTTTGGCAGGTTGATCTGTACTATTAATGATTTCTATTTTGTTTGAAAGGTATTGGTGCCTAGAATGCAGGTTCCATCTTTTGACAAAAATCTATACATTGACTGACTGAAGGCTAATACTTTCTGAAATCAGACCTTGTCAACAATATTGGTTTTCATTCCTCACACTATACAAGCCTGTCATTTACAGTAAGTACAAACGTTAGGATCTGTGCATTTCATGACAACTATTTCAATTCCAAGTCCACGGCTCACAAATGCCACTTAGTATTTCCAAACACTTTATTAAATGCTCAACCTGTTTTGTAGCTTCATTCTAAACATGCCTGCCATATCCAGCAAGTAACCAACCAGCCTCTTAAGGTAACAAGAACAATATTACAGTAAGAAATATGATCTATGTATATACACCCAAAACACAGAAGGGACGTAAAAAAAAAGACCTGACTGTAAGCATAGCAGGATAATGGCTACATTCACCATTAGGTGAAATATGTAAGATGGTAAAAACCTAAAGCTTCAATGGCTAAATGTAAGATGATCCTACAGTTAAAAATCTGCTTGCAAGAATAAAACAGAATTTTAGGGAGACAGCAAAATTTAAAAAAGCACAAATTGACAATGCATGCATCCACTTCAAGATATACTTTGGGAGAGAAAGGAGAATGGAATAAACCTTGCCCTAGAAGATCAAAGTATACAATTTGAAGTATACCACTTTATTTAACCTAATTTAGCACAATAGGCAAAAATGGTTTCAAAGAGAGCAGAGAAAGTGACATGCCCAAATCACACACAGCCACTGTAAATATCTCAAAAGTGTGATAAAATGTATAAACACACACATTCTGGAAAGCTCTGGGCAAATCTCATAAGAAATGAGTTTTGGTAGCAAAATCTCATAAAATGTAATAAAATGTTACTGGACTTCAAATAACTATAAAGTGATAAAGGAATGTGAAGAAGCCACAAGTAAATGGATGAAGGCAAACAAATGCATGAAGTTGTTCTCCAGCCTGCCTCAGACATCTGTTCACTGAAAGAAATCAACACCCTCCAAAATATTTGAAGATTCTCCTCTCTAAAAAAAAGTTTAAAATCAGAAGCATCTGCTTCAGGTAGCAGGGTTGCGGTATGTATATGCAACCATGTAAGTGTTATTTCCTTGGTGATTTTCACTGCAATTTCCAAGTATTCCCAAAGTTATCCTCACCTGGTTGCTACAAACCTCATCATCAGTGAACTGTGTGTAAAGGGAGAAAGACTGCTCCATTTCTTGAATAAGCACACCCCATCACCAAACTCTACACAGAAATGTTTCTGTTACTGCACACTCAGGAGTATGGCTTCACATCCTGACAAAGACCATGCTACCACCAAAAAGGACAGCATCCCCATCCCTGAGCCACACATGCCTGGTCCCTGCTTTGGCTGAGTGCCAGCGACTGTATCCAGGGTTACGAGTGATTTCCTCCCTGTTCCACCTTGGTGCACCAATGCCCAGTTCTCATTCCATCAGCAGCAGGCACTGGCAGTGAACAGACCCGGGACATCCCCATATGAGGCTCTTCAATCAGCTGACATTAACAGTGAAATCAAATACTCTGAATATTGAGGAGATGGAGAATACCAAGATGTACTCTGACGTAAAAGATGCCAAGTTCTTCCAAATTCAGAAGTCTGCAGTCGTTTTGGCTTTTGCAGCTCAAGAAAATACACTGCAATTGTCATTCTGGAAGCTACTATAAACAATACATTTGGAAACAAGTATTCAGTGAAAGCAACAGCTAAGAAAATGCGAATGGGACAGCTGGATTATTGCAGACATACTTAATGAAAATGTATCTTTTTCGCTTACTTTTTATGCTTATACTTCAGTCTCTTGCTAATAATTTAGGAAAATAATTCCAGGTTTGTGGGCTGCTTCAAATGCAAATGATCTGGAAATATGAACCGTAATTTCTGTGTCCATATTAACTGCAAATTTAGTAGCAAAATCTGTCTCCTGAATTTGCTATTATCCGTATTCTAGAGTCATCACTGCCATCTTAAAGGCAATAATATTTTATGATTTCTAAAAGCTTCGGCATTCTTCATAATTTTATAATTTCCAAAAATTGAGCTGAGGTATCTGAAAATACCATGATATTGACCACAAGCTAATTTCAAACAGAATTATTCTAGGAAAACAGTGTTTTGTTCTCTTGCCATTGAGTTGAAAAAGCTTAAGGTATCACAAAAGGGTAGCTGAAGTCATCAACAAATCTCTCATTTCATTACAAAAAGACTGAATTAACTCCTGGGGTCACCAGTTTCAGAAGCCTCTTAATCAGAATTCAAGCCTCAAACCTTTTCATAGGTCACTACCTACACCTTTTGTTTCATTACAGAAGAACAGTGAGCTGAGCAGCAACAATCCAAGAAGAAGGAAATGGGCTTTAGCCTTCCTCATTTGCACAAACAAGTGAAGTGCTCATTTTTCCTCCTATACCCTAAATGTTAAAATTGTACATCCTCACAAACCATTATATCTTCTTGTCAAGTGTAGTAATCGTGAAAGTTAAAAAAGCATCTTCCACACTTTATGCAAAGACTCCACAAAGGTCACAATACTCTTCCATTCCTGTGCAGTTTATTTCCATTGGAAAGGACAATTTTGTAAGTAAACTTTGAGTAAATGCCTTAAAATGAATAGTTGAGAAATACAAACAGACTGGAATAAATGTAATGCACACAACATCTTAATTTCTTTTTAAATTGTAAGTAACAAGAATCCAATTCACTTAAAGTCCAATTCTGAAATACTTTTTTCCGTGAGCACTAGCTTGTAATTATCTGATTACATCGAGATATGTTTTGTGTCCTCTTTTGTAAGGGACAGCCTAAGGGAAAGTGACTGTCTTCCAGGTAAACAGCTGATGACTAGAATTCTTCTACCATCTTTTGTACCTATCACAGTGGCACCTACGGGCCTGTCACGAAATGAAAATCTGTGCTGCATGCTATGCCATACACCAAGTGACTCCTGCTACGGGAATTTTTTAGACAAAAAGAGGCCTATCAAAGGTAAGAACTACAGCAGCCTAAATTTCAGTTTGATTTTTTTTCTATATTCTACGTAGTAGTAAGTTGAATGAAATGACAAAAGGAATAAAAGTAAGGAGAACAGCAATACCAAAAGGTTAAGGAATAGCCGTAACAAAGGTGAGGTGAAATACATACTGGAAGACAAACTCAACAGACCACTACCACAAAGCAATGATGAAAATTTTTCAAGTAAGCCTTAAATTCTCTGGTTTATTTACGGAAGCTAAATTACTACATTGATTCTATATCCTATTACTACATCCGTTGGGTAAAATATTTTATAACAGACTTCTGTTTCAATGACAACCTTCCAAACAACAATACAGTATTTCCTTCAATGAAACAATTACAAGAAAAGGAACTGAATTATTGTAATGTACTATAAAGTGGTTAGACTTAAGCTGTGTCAATAGTCTTTTGCTTTTAAAGACTTCAGCTTGTTAATTTATCAGTTACAAACACTACATTTAAGTATTCTTGCTTCAGTTGCTCCTTTTAGAATTCAGTAAGAAGTTGCCAGCACTTCCAGCGCAAACACAAGTCAAAAGCTACCGTGTAAAGGCAGTTTAGGAAGCAATCCAAGTGTTGACATTTGGCACAGGTTTGGGTCCCTGCCTTTTGATTTCCTGAAGACACATTTAGTATCATCTGCTCTGTTCTCAAAGCCAAATGACCAAAGGGGAAACTGTGAATACAGGTACTGAGATGTAAAGATTCATGGTGCACCTATAAAGCTGCCCAAACAAAACATGCTACTGATCTGTAGATACAGATGCAACAATCATCTCAAGCTTAGAAAAACTAGTTATGCATTAGTACAGGCAAATCTTCAGGCATATCTCAAAAATACTTTAAGATGTGTGTTCTAGCATGTGCTTTTATAAAAAGATTTCACTGTTGCAAAATTCATACATAATTACACTACTGATTGAGGCAAGGGGTATGTTATTGTGCCTTGAACACCAGCAGCAGCAAAAAGAACACAGTGAGTGACACTTAAAACACTGAAATGGTCCATCATCATGCATCAAATGGATCACTTCTGGGTATAACCACACATCAGGAGACTGATGCTTTGGAAAACTACTTTGAATGTTTCCTCCTTATGGAATGCCTAATCAGCATACATACCAAAAGCTAAACATTTGCATGCTGTGGGCTGTTTTGGGATTTTTTTAAGAGTACTGAAACTTTCTAAAGACCAGCTATTCACAGCTGTCTGTTGCATCCAGAGCAATTTTAATTGTTCAGTTACTTTAATGAAAGTCACTTTATTCTCTTTCAAACACAGTCCACTGCAGCCTACTCCTAAACAGCAAACACTGTCTCTAAGATGATGCTGCTGTCTCAGAAAATAGTCTTGCCTCAGTGTCATGTCTACAAGCTGCTGAAATATCAGTGTCTCACATTGTACCTTGTTCTTTAAACAGAATTCAGTGGATTCTGTAAGTGAAACCCCCCTGAGCTGGAGACTCTGCCATGTGGAAAAACTTCGGCTAATCCTTTTCAGAAACTCCTACGAAGGGCTAGAGGAGAAAAACTAGAAAACAGTTTGTCAGTAGGTGACCTAAAAAGGCTTCTCTTAAGAAACTTCTAGGTACTTATTTGGCAGTAATTAGAGCAGATAGGTACTAGAAAAATAGAAATTTCACAAGAATCTCACCTACTCAGGTTCATCTGTCTCAGGAAGCTCCTGAACAAAAATGTAAGGGAAGGATGACATAGAAGAACCATTCTGTATTCAAAAGCCATCTAGTATCAGACTGGAAAAAACAGAGTGAAAGTCTGGGTGCTTCTTATTCCCCACCAACACCTACACGTACAGGACTAGAAATCTAATCCTGAAGTACATAAAACCTCCAGTTGCAGGAAAAAGACCTGTAACATTCAGGAATCAAAAGTGCCTTGGTATTACTAAACAAGTATCTTCCAAATAGTTAGCAACCTGAAAGTTCAAACACTAACTGTATTTTGGCACAAGAATCAGATATATACTCTATGGGCAGGCCCTTTATTTCAGAGTCAGTGTTACATGGGGCATTACCTTTCTGAATTCCAATATGCAAACCATTTTAAAGACAACTGTAGCCCTTCCCTGAGGAGGGCAATGGTTTGCTGCAAAGTTTTATCCCTCCTTCAAAATAAGGGAGTAATTTCACAAGAACATCTTATATTGATAAAGCACTTCTACTGTTCTAGCAAAAGGATATCTAGTGCAGAAGAGCCTGAAAAACAGAGGGAAAACAGCTGGGAGAAGGGGATACCCTCATGAACTTGCTCATCCTCCACAGGATGAAGGTCTTCTGTGCTGGAAAAGAAACAGGATGATTCCTAAAATAGATGTTCTTTAATCTCAGATCTGACAATCTGACCAGATGTCAGGCTGCTTTTTATGATTCAAAGTGTCGATATGGGTGGTCTTCACCACTGGGAAGCTGGATTTTTCATCTGGTTCTGAAGCTCTAGAGTGGGAGAAGGACTGCAGAAACCAACCTGCAAAGGCAGTATTTCTGCATGTTGCATTTTCTCTTAAGGTAAAATGATGCATACAGGGGAAAAAAAAGTGTGTGTTCTTGCCCTTCAAGGAAAGGTTATGTCATCTGTCCCTGAAACTTGGGATTGAACAAATCTTTCCCCTTAAATAGAGAGTTCTCCACAGAATTATCTTTCCTGAAGAAAACTTGTCTCTTGCAGATAATGCATGGTGCTGACAACACTGGCCCTGCTGGTCACAGAAACTGATCCCAAAGCAGCACTTGTTTTATCATCAGCAAATCAAACATCCCTGAATCAGATGAGCACTTATATGAAAAACCAACTCCTAAAGATGCAAAAATTCCACTTTAATAGCAGAAAAGTGTATCTCAAAGCTGAATAAATCAATCCCTTGGTTTTCATCTCAAAGTACAACTGAATTTTAACAGTATCTCTCCCTTCACCGGCTTTGCAAGTAGTGGCGCTGAACAAAGCTTTCTGATTCCCCAAAAATAGTATTCTTTATTCAGGAATATGGGATTTAGGTGAGTTTGTGACACCACTTTTCCAGCACAGCAGACGCAGCATCCATTAGACTTGTCACCCTTATGTCTATTCCAGAAATAGCTGTACTTTTCAAAATACCTAAAACCCCTATACCTAGATGATATATCTAGATTTCTCCATATCCACAAATTGAGATATTTAGAAACCATTTGCAAATGGCTTTGCTACATAGTACCCAAAGGAAACTGTTGTTGCGCAACTTCAAAACAGTCAGTCCTCATCATCTAGAAAAAATGGGATACCTAGAGACTGAATGACAAACAGCCTTTTAACAGCAGTTGAGTGTTGTCCTTGTGCCAGAAAATCATGTTCACATTAACAGAAAGTCCTTGTGACCAAATTAGGAATATCTTTCACAACACAAAGAAACATCTAGTGCATGCCCTGAAGCAATACTCTAAATGCCTCATGGGAAATGGAAAAGCAACAATAAAAACAGTCCACAAGAGTACTGTGTCTGTACTTGAAGTCCTTACTACAATGACCTGTTATCTAAGAGAGTGATAACAAGGTGCATGAAGCGGTATCAGTATCACAGCATGCAGAAGTGGTATCAATACACCCTGAATAACATTTATGAGCTTAGTACCAAATAAATTAAGACTGAAAAAATATAATGCAGTTGCTGGCTCAGAGTTCTGGAGAAAGCCTTTGACAACAACATTTTGAACAGGGTTTGCAGCTGGTCTGTGGCACACAGTTAACACCAAACCAAGCCTTTCTTGAGCTGTCTCCAATATCAGTCCATTTCTCAGACAGTAGTAATCACTCACACACACAAAGCCAGCCAACACAATAGAGAATGCACAAAACAATGAAGATTCCCACTATAATAAGCTGGTTCCTTGTTTTTCTTTTGATTCTATGCTCTCCACACCATTCTAAACAGAACCTTCCCCAGAAACAGCTCAGCACTAGAAAAATCTCTGCCACAATGACAGCACAAACAAGAATGTCTCCCGCTGCTCACAGAGACACTTCCATAGCCTCCCTGAAAAGGGTTCCTTGATTGCTTGTGACGGATGAGGCAGACATACAGCCTGGCAAGGAACTCGTACTCCCTTCCTGAGAAAGGTCTCTCGAGACACTGAGATGGAAGATCCTGGGTTCAGACCCAGTTAAGTTCTGCCCATGTGGTAAATCCGCAATCTGAAGTTCCCATCCCTACTAACGCTGATGCTTAGGTGTGAATTTTCAGGCCTGCAAAAATACATTAGAATAGTAGCAAAAGCACACTTCTGATAACCTCTTCTACCCAGCATGGCCCCATCACATGATTCCTGGTATTTCAGTCCAGGGCATTTTGACCATACCTTTCTGGACGGAAAAGGGAAGGAAGTTTCAAATAAAGTAGCTGCCAATAGACTCAAAAAGAAAAAAAGCTCATAAATTCATTTAACTAAATGGAGGGGAAAGGGCAGGAGGAAAGGGCAGCTACACTTTAGAACAAGTGTTTTACGACAGCCTAATGAAGACAAGAAGCATCTTCATCTACAGCCAAGAGGTGATTGGCATGAATTGAGATCTGTTTTTTATCCAGACAAAGAACAAAACATGCCAAACACATGACCCAGCTGGCACACTTACACTGCACAAAAGGTCTGAGTTCAGGTTCTTCCAATGTAATCCACACAAGAAGGTGTTTATGGGCAGCTACCTAGAAAGTTGTATTTCCTATGACTTACTATAATTTTATGTAAATTAGTATCTAAGATGACAGCATCTATAAGCTTAGACAGTTCAGAGAAGAACCAAAAGAATTCTGCAGCAAGGTTTAGACCGGTAAATTTTGATTTTTTTTTTAAGCAATATTTCTCCATTATTTAAAAAATGTCCCATCTACCTGCTTTGAAACTTAAGATATTAACATTCAGAATTATCAATGTAAAAAGAAAAGGTGTAGGGTATGCAAATGACTGAGTATTTCCATTTTTAGTCACGGCAGCTAAACACTAACTTATTTGCAACTGCTTCCTTTGTCTCACTTGAAAAGTTACTGCTCCACAGTTTTTTATATAGCAGATACAGATTTCACTCACCCAATGAGGTATGAACAAGCCCACAGAGAACACTCAAATAAATTACTCCAATTGTGAAAGCCTATTCAGCCTCATACAACTTCCATTGCTTACACATTAGTAGACGGCTAACACTTGAATGCAGTAAAAAAATCACAATCAAATAAGAAATATTTTACAACCCTCACACCATGAAAATAAAACCAGGAAAACAGGACAAGCAGCCTTTTACTTAACACAAGTCACCTTAAATTTCTTGTTTATCTTTGACATAAACAGACGTCAAGGACGTAGCTTTACTGTTTTGTGTAACACCAAATGAAAGTGTTGCTTTAAAACTAACAAATTCAGATGTAGGTACATCTCTATTTTTAAATCTATTCAATTGAGCCATCAATACTCTGTTCTGCTTCCTTGAGAAAACCATTTTTAAATGTGTGCATATGCTCATGTTACACAGGGAAAGACAAAAATCTGTAACCTGCAGTAAAACACACATCCTATGGTATCATGGTTAGTCACCAGCTTCAGCATTTCTCAGTGTGTGGTGGTTAAGCAGACATTTATTCTCAGGAATTTCACCACAGAGTTACCAGCTTATAAGGACTGGCTAACCACAAAGCAGTAATTTTGCACTACCATATTTAAAACCACTGCTGTCCACTACTACTAGCACTGCTAACAGCTACCCTTGAAATAAAACAAGTGATACTTTTTCTAGTGTCAATAGCACAAATGAACACACAGGCTATCTGAAACACTAAACTCCAGAAGAAAAAACTTCCTCCATTTATCTAAGTGAGTCTAGCTTGTATTTGTCATTCAAAAAGTAGCTCATAACAGCTATTCTGTATGCTTGCTCTGCTGAAGCAGCGTGCCCTTAAAAATAATGCTATGTACAAGCATGATCAATTGGGAAGTTTATAGCAGCTATAGTACAATACAAATACAAATTCAGAGCAAACCAATACTCTAAGATGATACTGTGGTCATCGCACAACTAATTTAACGAGAAACTGGTTTTCTGAAAGCTTTTGGACGAGTCTGGTGATTGCACTCTCAAAAGAAAGCAAATCATTTCACATGAGCAAAACATCAATAGGATCAACTATAAGTAGAGATGTCTAGAGCATTTCTTGTGGGTCTCCAAATGGGTTATTTGGAGCAGTTAATCCCAATATAGATCACTCAAACTAAAAAAGCTCTCTTTATAAAGTAGTTCATAAATCAGCTGCTACACCTGTCAGCTCTTGGCTTACATGTCACCTTACAGACCTAAAGTGTCAGCCATCAGCATGTTTTACACTCCCCATTCTCACTACAGAGCGGAAGCACCATATCCTTGCTGTACCTACAATGACATTTCCAAGCCTTCTCCTTCCTCTACTTATTTTAAAATATTTCCTTAGTCCTTATTATGATCCAGCTGTACAGTACAAATGCTATCTTTCACTATGAATGTACCAGTTGTTAGCCAGATCCTGGGTAAGTCCACTTACCAGATCAACCCTCCTGGAATTTTAACTCAAAGACACCACTTCCTAACACTTAAAGTGATGGCGCCAGTATGAACAAAGGGCTGTCCTTGGTTCATCTTACAGAGCTATTTCTTCTTAAAATGCAGAGTTTCCTAACAGAACTAATGTTTTTTAGTTCCTCATGTAATCCACTAATAATCTGCAAAGAACATCTAACTAAAAAAAAAAAAAAANCAGTGGCAACTTGCTTTATATTCCTTTAGCTTTCCACATTAAGGAAGAAATATGCCTTCTTTCCAGAAAGGTTAAAGAAAGATCTTCACTGAAGACAGCCTACCTTCCTGTGTAGACAGTCTTACACCTTTTTTTGAGACTGTTGTTTCTGATGTTTCTTCCAGCCAGACATTTTCTCTCATCCAGTATTTCCTCACAGTCTCCATGATTTTAGATACTCAGAAAAAGGGCACATGTGCACTAATGTCGAGCTTCAATGGAATCAACCAATGCACCTGCAACACAATCGACGTAAACCTTGATGTTGACTAATTGAAGATCTTCACTCTTTGGATTTTTTATCTCATGGATACAGAGACCAGCATGTATGGGGAACCAAAGAGGATTTCTGAGCAGTGATCAAGAACAAAGAGAATTTTCTGGGGAGGAGTGAGGGTAACACTCCAAGATCCATTTCTTGTGAGGAAGAGTAACAAATAAGGCTGTTCACAGATATTTCTAATACACCAGGACTGTAGCTTATAGAATGTGAAAATTACTATATCTCATGTAATTGCTTATACTTCAGGTTATTAGTTTCCAGCAGAAACATTCTGCCAAGAGCCACAGTTACATTCACTCTGGGCAGTAACTTTGCACAAACAACAAAACTCATAATAATGAAGTGGCACTCCTAAATGCTAGTTTTCGCTTCCCAAACATACAAAGCCTACAGCTTCTTCCTGACATAATAAGAATTATACCAACTGTGCAAATTTTATTCAAGCAGAAAGATACCAGTAGGATAAATGTCATTTAAATAGTCAAGTACTCTTGCTAATCAGAAACTAAAAAAAGACTGATAAAAAGATTTAATAATCCTCCATGTTATACAGTAGGCTTTTTAAACTAAAGGTTTCACATAACTCAAGGAAACTCAAGGAAAATGGCTATACTTTGCTGATACCGATATTTTAATAATAACAAACTTCAGATACTAAAGCACTAAGCAAAGTATAAAAGCTATGAAACCACTTGTAGCATAAAAGAAAAGCCCAGCAGCTAGATACAAATCTCTTTCCCTGCACAGGAAACTAAGACACCCATACCACAGTACTTAAATTTACACACGGACTACATTGTGTTGAGACATTTTCCTTGTAAATGCTCCATGTTTCTTAGCATATAAAAACCCCATATATAAAGTCACATTTCAAAACCTTTCATCCACATAGTAGTAATTAAAGTGATTGTTCCAAAAAGTCTCTACAAATCATGAAAATTAAATTGTTCATACTGTTACAGAAATATCAACCATAAGTAAAAAAATCTACTATATTTATATTTTTAAAAGCTGTGTTTTAAGTAACATAAAAAAGTTGTAGAGGAAAGCAGGTTATGCTTTTAATAAAGCCCCCAAACACAACCACATAACATCCATGTTGGATGAAGTTTTTTTAATTACAGCCTCCCTGCTATCCTCCCATATATCTCTCTTGCTTAGAATTAATTCACTGTATTTAGTCACCTACAATTCTTACTACTTAGTCCTTGGTTAAAAGTCACAAAGAACAGAAGTTCACTTTAAAATACATGTTACCTTCAAGTATGTTTATGAACTGATGATGCAAAAACCTTAGTATTTTATGGCAAGATCAAGAATATCAAGTGAATAAATCTCCAAAGGCAATATGAGAACCACATGTTTTAAATGTTCTTAAGAAATTATTTCTTTTCAGAAATAACTAAATTCTTCAAAACACACTATCATCATGATTGGCCCCACTACACACAAGCACCTCTCACAGCATGTGACTTTTTTTTTAAATCATGTCTGTGGACTTTCCAAATTAGGACAGTCAGTATTTTTTTTATTTTCCCATCTTTAATCCATCCATCTTTTCAAGTCTGGCATGGCAGAAATGCTTTGTTGAGCAGCTCCACTTTTAGCTTAATAGCACAACATACAAAGAAAAAACTGATTACAGATTTAAAACTGTACCAATGCAGACACTGGTACTCAAACACTTGCACTGTTCTTTCAGCAAAAATGGCAGCGTGGAATGGACAATTGGGAGTGTGAACTACTCTGTCCACAAGTCAGGGTTCTTAGATAATCCATTCTGAATTGCATGAGAGACTCAAATCAGTTCTCTAAGAACGTCATCTGCTGGAGTTCTATAAATTCTGTGTCCTTTATTCTCCCTTTCAATATATACAGTATAGAAAGAACAAGAACTCTTCTGGTGCAGAATTTCTAGATATTAAAACTCCAAGATGAGGATGACAGCTCATGGGACTTGTGCTATCACCTCCCATAAAGCAAGCTATTTTTGGGTTAAAGGCCATCATCTCTTTAAACATATGCCATTGTAGCTGTCACAGTAGATCACAGTAAGGCACCAGGTACTGGGAATAGCAGATATAGGTAACAGTTGATAAAAATTGATCTCCAAAGCACAGTACCTCATTTATAACCTCGCATGTGGCATCTGTCAAGCCTTAGACAACCGTGCCACCGAGCACCTCCCAACAGCTGTGCATTTACACAGCACATCAAGGGTAGGGGTAAGAGCACGATGACCCCACCAGTGTCACACCAATAGTCCCTGCTGCATAATGTTACCAACACCAGCAGGTTTGCTAGAACAAACTGACTCCATCAGCAGAAACCTACTCAAAGCGAACATGAGCTTTCCGACCTGAGAAATTAATCTGGATGCAATTACAACTTCACCAGAATTTTATCGGTATTTTGTCCTCCACTTTTCCTTCATCATCTAGATGGGGGCAAACTCATCTTCAGTGAGCATCTACATCAACAGCCTGGCCAAACGATTGCTGATTTCTAAGATGGAAGTATTCTTTACACAGCTCTTTTTCTTTAATTGAGACTACAAGCAGATGATCACTGACAAAATACCAAATGCACAACACTTTCTATTAGAATTTGCACTGTGAAATTTTGCAGAAATAAAGACGGATGCCATATGTGCTACTTTGAGAGCTCCAAAATCAAGACTGATGAAGGACTGTACAAAAAATCATATGTGATCCGCAGATCACATCCTCAGCCTAACCCCACTGCACTCTTGAATAAACAACCTGTTCTTTGGCAAGTGCCTACCCTGAAGCAGCAGTTTTGCATGCTTCACATGATATGTGGTGAACCATGCATTTAACCACATTTAACATAAACCTAAGGTGAGACTGCAGTTACTCAGCTGTGTTTTGAAGTTAATTAATTTCTAAAAGGCAGATTCTGTGACAACTTTTTCCTTTTGTGAATAGCCTGAAGCAAAAAATTCTGGGAAGAGATCAGGAGGGCTCTGATGGCAAATGGATATGAAAATCACAACTAAAGATTCCAAATTGCAGTATGTGGATTAGGGTTCTCAGTGCTTCTGTACACAGGCATTCATGTGTATCAGCACGTCAGTCTTCACCGTGCCTTTCTGCATCGTTTGCTGTAGTGTCTCAGTGCTGCCAGACTTACATGATATGCGCTTGCCCTGGCACTGCAGTAGCAGTTCAGACGAGCTTGCCTGCTGCCAAGTAAATGGCTACAAGCTGGTCCTGCACTTGAAGGCAAAACACAGTAAGAAGATTAAAAATCATGAAGGTATGAAGCGACCTCTATAGACTACCTAGTCCAACCCCTTGTTACAGAACAGGGACAGCTGAAGGAGATTATTCCTGGCCATGTCCAGTCACATTTATCACAGATGGTGTCAAAAGCCTTGCTAATAAACAGGATCAACTGCTGTACCCTTGTATTCTGAGATAGTAATGTTGTTATAGAAGGCAATTAAGTTAATCAGGCATGAATTCCCCTTCATAAATCCATCCTACCTACTGTCCTTTGTGTGTCTGGTAATGGTTTCCAGGATTATTTGCCTTATCAGCTTCACAAAGATTGAGATCAAGCTGACTGGCTCATAGCTCATCAGATCCTCCTTTTTGTACTTCTTGAAAACAGGAGAGACATTCATTTTCCTCCAGATCTCAGGAAATTCCATCCATCATGATGATCTTTCAAAGACTGAGTAGCAGTGCAGTTACATTGTCTAGCTCTGCTAAGAGTTGGAGATGTATCCCAATCAGGTTCGATGTGCACATCCAGTACGTTTAGACATTCTCTGACCTGATCCTCCACTGCCAAGATGTGTGTATTTAAGAAAGCAATTAAAGTGACACCCACATACCCCCAAAAATCACAAAAGTGGTGTACATTCTCTGCTGCCTTGATACACCAAATTTGATACTTGTTCAGTATCAGGGGCTCTTAGAAGACTACCAGAAGATTTACCACAAGTGTTGAGCTTGAAATGAGAATCTTGTTAGGAAAGATGACAAAAAACAGTATCATGGAAGGTGCTTTGAATTTTACTGGATTCTGTCTCATGAAGAAGTGTGGAGTTGTATTTTCATTTGTTTGCTTTTTTTTTTTTGGCATAACAGCAAAAGTTGTCAATTAAGTCACTGACAATTGGTATCTTCTGCTTCTCCTTGATACATAACAGGAATCCACTCTTGGACATGTAAAAGAATAAAGAGAAGTATCATCAAGACAGCACTACAGGCACCAACTAGGCATCAGTTGAACAATCCACTGCTGTTGTGTTGCATGCAGTCAATTACAGAATATACGCAGGTGCCTTAATTCAGTCTCCTTCTAATTTAAAAAGTGCCCTATCAGAGGAGCAAAAGAGTCCTAGAAGACCAAAAGACAAGTATCACTATATCCAATGTTTGCCTTGGTGCCAGCAGACATGAAGATGTACGTTGAGAAAGTAAAAGAAACTTAAGTAACTGCTTGGGACAGGTCTTCCTCCCAGGAAGATGAGGCATGTGCTGTATCTGCCAATTAAAGCCACAGATGCAATGCATGAAGAATAAAGTTTAAACTGCAGATTTAGTGTCCACACCACCATGATGTTGTTTATCACAGAGTGCTTTTCCTTTACAGGTAACTCTTACCCCAGAATTCTTCCATATTATGATAGAAATTATCCTAATAAAGTTAACATGGTAGGGGAAGGTCTGAGAAACACAAACACGGAATAAACTTAAGAGAGTTTTGTAGAGCAGTAAGACACTCACAGGGTTCCCTCAAGATGCCTTAAAACAATAGCCAGAACCAAGAATGTGTTTCAAAAGGAATTGTACGAACAGGCAAAGGCTGGTATTTGAGAAGGTGACTGAACTTGAGGTTATCTAAGAAAAATCAGTATCGTGCTCAGAATGCAAGTTCTTTAATACTAGTAACCTGCAGAGGAAGCTCTCAGCTCTTGTTCCGATCAGCCATTTCCTTTCTCCACACCTCACAGGTAAGTAGAATCTGGTGCAACACTTTTTACATTTGTGAACTTTGCCTTTATATAACCACTCTCATTTACCCTATTTCATTATGACCAAGGGTTTTCACACTTAAAATGCCTCAGGCTGCCATATGATGAATAGAAGGAAAGCATAGCCAATTTCTTCACAACATACAGTGGCTACTTCAAGAAATCATCTGAAACGAAGAGGTAGTGATGAACATCATACTTCAAGTATGTTTTTTTAAATACAAAGCCATCAAGACAGTGATCCATCAAATGATTTCTCTAACATTTTGTAGATAAAAAGTAGTCTATGACTGAGTATCAGCAATGATGTACCACTGAACAGAGTCTACGTGATATTATAAACTTCCTTTGAATGAAACACTCTGAAAAATAGTCTAAGACTGAGTCTGGCAGTCTCTATCACCCTCCAATTGACCTCGTCTTCAGTTGGAAAGACACAGAATCTGGCTGCGTACCAGTGTAGCAAGTTAGGAAGTGATTAGTGCATGCCTTTGGTATCTGCAAACAGAGAGGACAGGAACAATTATCACTCAAGAAATAACTTGAACTCTTTACATCCTAACACCTTTTACTCCTTATTCATGCACATAACCTGTACCAAAGCAACTGCCAATATTACAAAAAAAGTAAACAGACATTGATTCAAATGGCCTTTGTCCAACAGTTCATCCTGCAACTCAATGCCCCTCTCCTTATTTCAATATTAGAGTAATTTTATGCTACAGCATGGTATAGAAGTGCACTCAGGATACTGAACGGCTGGCATGATTTTTTCAAGTGTGCAGTATTTTTATAATAAGTTATAAGTTAAAATGACAGTAGAGTTTCTAGGCAAAAGACAATTGTTAGCTTCTTTTCTCATGGCTTCTCACCCTTCAGCCTGAACTACTTACATCTCCTCCAGTCTAGGTGGCTTGACAAAGAAGAAACAACAGTAAAAAAGCAAACCAGTTCACATGCTACTTTATCACAGTAGCATAACAGCACAAAACCTGAAGAAATCACAACCTCATTTGAAGAGCTTTGAAGGATTAAACCATGCCTTGTATAACTCCCTTCTAAAACTATGGAGAAAAACAGGTCAGATCACTGACTTGCAAGCAGTGATGGACCACCAAGTCTGAAACTGGATCTTGCTGCAGAAGCATTCACAGTAATTTACAGTAAAGCCAGCTTGACACTTTCTACCCATCAGATTCTAGAGATCTTTTAAAGTCTGCTTTAATATAATCATCAGTGGGTTAGCAATTTCCTCCTAGGAGGCAACAGTATTGCTGGGAGTGATGAAATCCAGCACTGCTTGTCCCAGGTTTCACCACACCATCTCTGTTACTTTCTCAAGCACCCAAGTTTCACAGTTACCAAACCTTGAACAGTTTCCTTTTCAACCCAATTGTGCAGTCAAATATAAACCCCTGCACATCACAAACTGAACACAAGGCCAACACACACGTAATTTTTTTCTGCTCTAGAATTACAGGAAAGACACAGATTGCACAATGCAATATGCAGTATATTTTAACTCATTAGAGACTTATTTACTAAGGAATGTTTCACCTCAAAACAAGTCTTTGAGTATACATAGAATTTTGTTGCTTTTTGGCAATCTTTCTTTATTGAACAGACTTCAGATTCTCATGTCTTTGGTTGCTCAAAGAAAGTTTCTTCCAGCAATAACCTTAAGATAACGTTTTTAAGAAACAAACAGCTTTACATTTCCCTTAAGGGTACTTATGGTACCTTCTGAGACTTCACCCAAAGGATCTTAAACAGTTCTACTTTCACTGCGAAGGAAGATTAAAAACACCTTTCCTACTTAACAAAAGTAAGACTTACTCTTTTATGAAGTGATGAAGAACAAGTTGTACTCCACACTCTTCACCACACCAACATTCGCACAAGTACGTAAACAAATTCCAATTTGGTAGCTGAAGAAATAACATCCCATGCACCCAGTTGGCACTGCAGTGATTTCAGTTTTATTTTTGGTAGGGCATTCATTAATTCTTTCTGGAAGCAGCTGGGAAAGCTTCCTCAGTGTTAGTTTCATAGATATGAAGTGCTCATGTAATAGATACTTTGGGAAGAACCTACGTAGCACAGCCAAAGGGCAGAGGTACCAACTTACAGCAATTAGACAATAAACAACATTTTCCTGAACACATCTGACAAATGTTTGCCTTCTATACAACCACCCTTTTTTCCTTGCTGTTCATGAAAACTCACAGACCCACCTGGAGCTCTAGAAGAAAGAACTTTCTAGGCTTAAATACCAACTCTTTCATCAAGTCCTCCTATCTACGCCACTTCAAAATCCAACTGCAGTTGACTACACCAGAATGCACTTGTTTCCAAAGCAACACAGGGGGAACTTTCTTCCCAACTGGTAGAGAAATCAGAAATTTGCCAGGTATTTTCTAGTAGGTATAACACAATACTGATGACAATCCTCTTTCAGTCAAAATATACCAGTAATTTACGTGAGAAACTAGTACTAAGATCCAACCTAGACAAATTAGATACCAAAATAGAGTATTTTCCTGAAAGATGTAGCACACATTAGTTTGTCACAATTTTCTGCCCTCAACCTCTATATTTTAGCAATTGTAAAGTTAACTGTCAGGGACTAAAAAAAGTTTCTCTTTGCCTCAAATATTCTTCTGTTATACTACAGCTATAGGTAAACCCAACCAAGTGAAATGTAAAAGACACCCTGCCTTGGTAAGGAAACTATCTGAAATCTGACAAAAATGCTTTTGCAGAAGTTAGCAACACAAACAAATCCCAAGCATGTTTGGAAAAGGTGAAGCTCCTGATTTTAATAACTTTTTAGGATTAAGCTGGCAGTTTTGAGCAGCACCGATTTGATATAATGAAGATAACTACCAGAAAGATAGCTTTCTTTTTAAGTCTGCCCCAAAATATAGTAGCCCTCTTTTTTTACCCATCATGTAAAAAATTAATTGCTAAAAATCTTTTCAGATGCCAAATGAGTTTATACATATCTTTCAACATCCAGATTCTTCACACTTCAAATAGCAGAGGTAAAACTTCCCTAACATTGACTGTACTTCTATCGAGATACCCAGGATATCACAACGTAAAAAATTTCAATTCCATTTCGTTTACAATGACAAGTGTGCATTAGCAATAGGCACTGTAGAAATGCCTGTACTATACAAGCGTCCTGTTTTTCAGCTGGGGTTGAGTTAATTTGCTTCTTAGTAGCTAGTACAGTGCTGTGTTTGGGACTTAGCATGAGAATAATGCTGATAACACACTGATGTTTCAGCTGTTGCTAAGGTGTGCTTAAACTGAGGTGAGGACTGTCCAGGTTCCTGTGCTCTGTGAGGCAGCAGTGGAACAAGAAGCCAAAAAAGGAGCATGGCCAGGACAGAGGACCTCAAGTAGCCAAAAGGATATTCCATACCATACAGTGCCATGGCCAGTATTTAAACCGGGGGAGTTGGCTGGGAGCTGCCAATCACTGCTCAGGGATGGGCAGGGCACTGGTCAGTGAATGGAGAGCAACTGTTCTGTGCACCACTTGTTTCTCTTGAATTTTATTCTTCCCTCTCCCCTTTTCATTGCAATTACTAGTATTATTATAGTTTATTTTGATTTAACATCGAAGTGGCCCTATCTCAGCCCACGAGGTTTATGTGTTTCTGATTCTACTCGCCATCAGGCAGGGGTGGAGTGAGCAAGCAGCTGCATGGTACTTCAGTTGCCAGCTGAGGTTAAACCACAACAACACGATACCAGAATTTACTAAAATTATGTCAACCATGGAAAAAGTAGAGATTACAGAAGTGTACTGAAAATTTCATGTTAGGACACTAGCAAAGCAACTCTTAGAAAGAAGAATAATTTTAGTCCAAAAAAAGGAGTATTCGCTGCTGGTTGAAAAGCTGCATCATGTATTTAGGGTTTTTCCAGATACAAACCCCTCTTCTTACCTGGTCATGAATGGATCAGAACACCCATACTGTTTGTAGCAAAGATAATATCTGAAGAGACTGATCTTAATTACTGCGTTTTCTACACACTTTAGTAACATGTTTTAGTTTGAAAATTTATTTTCACTATACCTTACTGTCAAGATTGGAAGGAAGAATTACATTGGAAACTACAGTTCTAATGTGACAATTACATCAAAACTGTGTGTTTAAGAAGTACAAAAATTATACACTGAAGTTTCAGCTAAAGACTGAAATAGGAAACAAGCCTTTGTGGTAAATACAAACGTACTCATGCAATTCAGAAATCTACATAGAACAATAGCCACCTGTTATTTTAAAAGCATTACTTCTGGTGACATCATAAACCATAAGTTGAAAGAATCCTGTAACACTTGCACTCAAAGCACACAAAGTTAATGATCATCTCTGATTTTTCAAGAACCTCAGTGCATTCCGCACCAATCTGACTTCAAGCATTTTGACATCAAGTGATCATTCACATATGACAAAACAGCACATTAGGGAAAAAACACTCAACAACACTAACTGGAAGGTTACAGGAAAAGCTACATAAAAACTCTTAGATAGTCTATTAGAAATTCAATACAGAAGACTTCATTAAAACCAAATAAATACTAAATTTTACCTTTTCTGGATTGTAATATAAAGATTTCAAAGTGGTAAACAAGGGTGGACAGCCTTTACTGAAGTTAACCCTCAGGAACTTATCCGTTAGTTCTCTAAATTTTTCACCTAGGAACAAAAGTGTGTTTGGTTATATGTCAGTGATTGCAAGTGTTATATAAATATACGCACTAACTGCTGTGCAATGCTGGATAACAGAGGAACTGAGAAACTGCAATTAAGGGCTTCAATCTTTCCTGTCATTTAATAAGACACAAATATGCTCCAGATTTAAAAAGAAAAATTTAAAAAATCAGAGTAAAATGCTTAAGTTGCTAGTGTTTAGGAGGCTGCTGGCAGACATGGTAACAGTCCTCAAATCTGCAAAGTCTATTAAAGAGAGAAAATATTAACTGCTGACTACAGAGGATGTAGCAAAAGCTATTTAAATAAACACTGAAAACACCCTGTAATATTAAGAATAACAATGGAGATCTTGCAAAAGCTCCATCAGTGGAGGTTTTTATGAGTAAGTTAGACAAATCTGTATTAAGAGTAGTGCAGATATAAAGTATCCTGATTTGAGGAAGAAGGATGGATGAAATGAACCCTTTGCCTCTCTTCAAAGTCCTATTTTTATGAGTAGGATGTGACTTGTGATATGATTGTTTCTGGAATTAGAAACAAGACTTACTGCTTCAGAAACATAAGCTCCATATCAGAATCATCTTTATCAAAATAGACTGCAGAAAGCTAAAAATGGGATCCAATTATATTCTCAGTTAAAAATTACAATACTTGCCGTAAGTGCTACCTTTCTGAGAAATGCTGTTAAAAAAAAAGAAAAAGCAGGACTTCAGAGAGAAGATATCCAGCCAGGAAAATACCTGGTTTTCATGTTTTTATTCCTATGATGAAAGTGATTGTTTTCAGTTGGGAGGGAGGGGGGTGTTGGTTGTTGTTGTTTGGTTGGGTTTTTTGCTATTATTTTTATTGACTTTGTTTGCTTTGCATAGGGATGAACTTTTTCCACACTTCAGTGCCTCCTCTGTTGTGGACTTCTCTAACTCTCTCAACAAGGAAGCAGCACACTTCACATAATACTAGGATTCACCCATAAAACTGACACAAAACTGCTGAAATAAACTTAACTTCAAGAAGAACACATTAAAAATTTGCTTAACAGATAGTTTTTAGATATACAGAAAATGCAGACACTACTGCTTTGTATACAACACTTTCATTTACTTCTATCAATTCTCAACTGTCCTATATCTACTGTTATCAGCACTGATGCTAATAAACACTGAGACTAATGAAAGTAACTCATGTTCTCACCTTGCTGTACTACACCAAACTCCTGTACATAGAAACTCCTACCTGTGGATGGGGATCCATAACTGGACTGTAAGCACATGCTTTATTACAGACAGATTAATTAAAATATGCTGTCTCACACTACAGAAACCCTTCCACATAAGGAAAAAAAAATCTCAGTTTGTGCTGCTGAATTCTTCTAATTTATTTTCTTGCTGGAAGAATCGTTATGTAGAATTTAGGAAAGCAAGATTCAAGTTTCCATTAAATACCTATTTACTTATAGAAAGTAGAACAGTTTTAAAACAAAGTCTGAAAAAAAAAAAAGGCACACAGCTGGGCACCCACCTATGACAAGGAGCCAAGTTACCATTTAGTCTCTGAGACACACATCTGACCACAGGAGCATAAACAAATCTACAACCGCATGGTCACGCACACTTGATCAGTAAAATTGATGGTAACAGCCTTCCTCCTTAAAGGTGGTTTCCAGCTCGATCAAGGAGCTGATTTATATCAAATACAAAGCCAGGATGCAATGCATGGCAAGGTCTGGACAAGAACTGTCCTTTTAATATAAGCCTGCATTTCAGAGTATTTTAATTCTTAAGACTAATTTCATTCTCAATCAAACAGTGACAGCTGTAAACTGGTCAGTGACCATACTGGAACAGCAACTGCATTTAACCAGAAATTCCATCCTCTTGAAATTTGCAAGTATTTTTCTGCAAAGATGTTCCTTTCTACACCTTCACATTCTCGCTATTAAATTTCACCTACAGAAATTCTTGTTTCCTGTACTTGTAAACATAGAAAATAATTTAGTAAATACATTAATCTCTATGGGATCAAAAACAGTCTTACATATTCATTCCTGATAAGCTTAACAAATAAGTTAACAGAAACAAGTTTTAATTTTGAAAAATTCTTATTTGTTATAAAATGCTACAGAAAGTAGCCAAAAGATTTTTCTTGACCAATCTAATAATGAATTTTGCTTTCATTTATCCTATTGTTACAGCATGCACAACTTATTCTTGTTACTATACATATTCCTACTTAAATGAACATAAGCTGTGAAACTACGCTGTCAGATATAAGGCCACCTAGAGCAAAACACACAGTGAAATGAAGACAACAGCAAAATGCACTATTAATAAAGATAAAGGAAAGCTTTTTGCAGGTTTTTCCTTGTTTGCTGTGTTACCATAACAATCTTATTACAGAAAAAAACCCCAATTACTCATCACCCAGCTTTTCCAATCTAGCTGAAATGCCTTAAAATTTGCCCCTCTATCTTCAAAGAAACTGAAGTATATAGGATGATAAAAGGCACAAGTGGCAACTTCTAATGAAGCAGTTAAAATCTTTTGATTTTACACACGAAATGTGTATGCACATCTAGACACATGAGCAACAACAGGGCAGTGGACTAGCTGTGCTCTGGAACATTTAAAGGCACCGACAAATGTGGTGCTCAGCAAATGAGCTAAACTAAAAACTAACCTTATAAATTTAAAAGCATGAAGAGGTATGTTGGGAATCTGCAGCTGACCTCAAATTTCTTGACACTTGATATCTACCTTACGTACTTTCCAAAAGTCTTTTACTGGAGTTTCAGCAGTTAGACAGCCACACACTAATTATTTATTTTTATGATATTTACCATTTCATTTAGTCTTCTTCCTTCTATTTTGGAAGAGCATAGCTTTCTATTTTAACAAGTATATACACATTTTCCTTCCAAAACCGAGGGTATTTGTGCACTGTATTTCAAAACAAATTTTCAAAGGGCAATGTCACAAAGAACTTAGCGATAAAATGAAGTAATTTGTGCTACGTAATACTGCAGATTTTTTGTTCCTTTTAGCATCGAATTAGCAGCACAAAGGTTGTTTTTGCTGTCAAATGAAGTTCTAGTAGCTCTGCAAGAAAGTAGGTGTACATTTTTACAGCAAAAGTATGCATATTAAAGACAGAGGAGGAGGTATGCATATATATACATTCACACCTTGAAATAAAGTGTACTATACCCTACATTTTAACTCATGATTCTTAACTTGCATGAAGCAGAAAAGTTACGTACAGGAATTCCTACAATCTACATATCATTCTCTACTGAAGTTTTTATCAACACAAATACTACATTGCTCATACCATTGTATTTGAGTGGATGAAGCTTTTCTAACAACTCCTATAACATGAAAGAATTGCCTATTCCAAGAGAAATGCACACATCTGATTTGTCTACACGTTCAAGTAGGTATTAAATGCACAATAAACAGCCTGACGAAAACTTCAGAAAAAAAAAAAGAAAAAAACTATTATAGAACAGATATGCAACTTGTTACCTGAAACAAAGTTTAAAGGTAATCTTCTAGGTGAAACTGCTCTGGGATGTCTTTTACTAACTTCTTCATAAATCTGAAGCCTCTCTTCTAAAGTGCCTATTATCAGCAAATATAATAGATATAAGTAACAGACATAAAAACCTATTCTTTTAAATGTCTTTAAATGTTGAGAATTTAAGTGTTGAGAATTAACTGAGCTAGACTTCTTATGTGGATTTGGAACAATTTAAACATTTCATGTTATTTTTTCCAGTTAACCATAAACATTACTGTGCAAAACTGTACTGAGGACACACTATATATACAATACACAACTACTAGCATTAATCACTCTAAGGATAAACTGTAAACAGGACCATTACCTTGCACATTCAATCACACAGACCTGGAGTTTGGTTTCTTTCAGTTACATGTTGTGCAGACCCATTCACACAGTGTATGACATTCATAGCTTCAATTAACGTTTTTTCACTATGCATCATAGGCATTTCAGACACACTTAAAGCATTTAGAGAAATATGTTGCATTTCTAAACCATAGATATACAAACAGCACACTATACAAGCATGCCTCTATTATAGGTCCTCAGGTGACAGCAAAACCAGGGTACAATACTGCCAGTGTAAGTACTGAGCACCAGAACTCTTTATATCTTAATGTTTAACAAAAATAAAGCTACTGGAAGATTTTCTGCCCACTCCTCCCCTTTCCCCCATAATATGCTTTGGAGCTCCAATGTGGTTAGAATTTAAATAACACTAATCTTTTGCTTTAAAATGCCATTTTTATATAATTAAAATCAATTTTGCTTAAATATTAAATTCATCAAACAATTTAAAACTGAATGTACAGATCAAGACTACAATACATATATATTAAAAATATCTGTTTTCCTCTCATAAGAAAAACAGTTTATCTTGTCACTGAGCTCAGATGTTGGGGAAGGGGGGGGAATCTATTACCCAGTGTCTCCAAGAGATGTAGAGTTATAAAAGTAATACTAAAATATTGTTTGGCCTGGAACTAAAGCATATAAAAGCCCTAATTGAAGTCACAAGTTGGAGCTCCAGAACTTACCATGGGGGAGGAAATAGTCCTAAGACCACCTAAAAAATAAAGTAGCATTATTAGTTTTATAGAATTAGTACAGTTTTAGTCTACATAGGATTTTAGTATGTCAAAAACTACTGGACTGGTTCTTTGTTAGAAACTATATGCTTTCATCAACATATTTGTTGTATCAGAGAGAATAACTGAGTTCCTGGGTAATTGCATTTCCGAGACAATAACCATGTGATTCAACTCTACGGATACACCAGGAAAACCACTGCAAGGGCAACACTACACTCTGAATATACGTAATATATTAAATCATTTTCATTACCCAATCACTAGCTGTATTCTCAGACCTCATGAGACCTAATGGTAAAACTTTCTAGAAGAAAGTTGGTTGAGAAATGTAATGTAGCTATAACATCTAAAAATAATATAACTGTGAGCTTATGATTTATGATGTCATCAGAATAACTCCAATAAACTTTCACTAATTACTGAAAAACTAAACACAAAGAAACTATTCCTGTGTAAATGTAAACATTCTGGAAAGTTATCACTGCAAAACACTTAATACAGCATAAATAGTTGCAATATTGTAGTTTTTAAAAATCAGCTATTCTTCCTGGAAAAACACAATAGCAGAAACGTGAGCTGGCATTGGAGTAACAAAGGTTTTAACACATTTATCACCTTTATCTTCTAAAGTGCTAACTTAAAAAAAAAGGTATTTTTTTCAGATGGTCTATCTTAAAAGGCCATCTTTTTTTAGATACTTGAGTATTTCTCTACATGCCCCTAGAAAGACGTACCACTTAAACGAGTTTCAAAATTACAATTTTATGTTGTAGCATATGACAGCAGTCTGACAATCAATTACTAGGACAGGATTTAATTGCCATTTGGTTTCCAAGTTCACATGTGGCAAGGGAACGTTCTTCGTGTAAGCATTTTAGCAAATGTCACCCTTAATTCCAAGAAGATAAATATTTGCTGTTGGTATTTTCATGCACACAAGTTTTTCAGTGAACGTTTTAAAAATGAATGAACGTACTACATAGTATACAAGATCAGAAGGTACATAATTTTCTGCCAAGCAGAACTTTCCAATCTGAAACAGTACCATATCAAACAGGAGTTCTAAGTATATCCTATATCATATGTATTTTCACTGTATCTGTGTAGCTTAACTTACTGGGTTGCAGGGCCTTTTCCAAGCCTTCATAATAATACCAGTTTTCTGCATTACGCTCAATTAACTCCTTGTATACTTCACCAGCTTCTTTCAGTCTTCCTAACTTGAGTAACATCTCTCCTAGAAACAACACAGTACGGAACTATGAATTACATGAGAAAACACTAGCAAGTGAAGTTTACAATACTAGATATACAAAATTGGGCTTAAGCATACACAGATTCTTAAAAAGAGGCTTTATTTTCCCAAAGACATTTGCTGTGTGTTACAAACGCTACTTGAAACTACCTCACATAGAGCTCAGAGCTCGGAACATTCATCACCTGTGAAAACAAAGACTACATGAATGTCTGTATCTGAGTATTTAAAATAGCTATTGGGATTATCAAATAAACAAGCAACTCCTCCCCCTAGGACTCCATCACACAACTAGATCAGTTTTTACCACACTGTTTACTTAAGCACATTTTTCACATCAACTAACCAGTTTTTAACCAGTTAAATCACACTGTTTTGCTACTAAGTAAATGGTTCTACCAGGTCTAGCTTGCATGGAATTAATTTTCTTCACAGCAGCTCATGCTAGCCTGTGTTCTGGGATTTCTGACTAAATGCTGATAAACACACCAATGTTTCCACCACTGCTAAGCAGTACTTGTAGACCATCACGGCCTGGTCCTTTTAACCCCACTCCACCACCCAGCAAGTAGACCAGGGTGGACAATAAGGTGGGAGTGGGCACAACCCGGACAGCTGATCCAAACTGGCTAAAGAGATATTTTATGCTATATAGCTCCATGCTAAGCAATAAAAACTGAGGAGAAAGAGCGTTGGGGCAGGTAGCCATTGCCTGGAGACTAGCTGAGCATCACTCTGTTTCTGGGAAGTGTACACTGACTGCATCAGTTGAGGTTCTGAGTTTGATTTTCCTTCCTCTATCACTCAAGCTATCTTCATCTCAATGCACAAGTTCTCTTGCTTTTGTTCTTCCTATTCTCTCCTGATTTGACAAGTGAGGCTGGGTGAAGCGACTGGGCAGCTGTGTGGGGTTTATCCCACTGGTCAGGGTCAGCCCACCACAACTGTGCAAGCAAGGAGTAGCTGAAGAATATGTGCCATTACTCACACGTATTCAGAATTCAGTATTAGCACTTCAAATCCACAAAACAACTGTGAGTTATTTTTAACCAAAAAAGTCAACTTCAGTATTCACTTCAGTAAGTAAGTGCATTAGAAAGGTTGAAAAGGAAACAAGAATTTGATACTTCAGTCAAAATGAAGAAAAATTATAAGTGTTTGTACTTCAAATAGTATTCTTTATGAAATTCTTTTTCATAACATTAAAACTGGTTTATAATACTTCTGATTTATGGAAAGCTACTCTAGTAAGTACCAATATAATCTCTGAGATTTTGTCTATTCCTGTGTCAACCCAAGTTAGGCTACCTGCATCCACTACCCACTTTGGTAGGAAAAGTAATTTACTTGTGCGCAAAACTGTAAATCTGTTGGCACCAGTTCTCCTCTAATAATTGTTACAAATAAATTAAAAGACTTCACATGCCGGTTTTTTTTTTCCTTTTACTGCTTTACTGTATCTGAAAGCCATTAGCAAAAATTTCTAACAAAACTGGCTAAGGGAAGAATAATAATGACTTACCTTTGATTTCTTCTACTATTAACTTATCACATATTTGCTTTTCATATGTCTCTATATGTTCTAAAGACTCCTGAAAAAGATCTGCCTCTCTCATCACTTGATTTTGATATAAAATCAGTTCACTATATTCATAATCTATTTTATTAGGAGGAACCTGGAGGGGGGAAAAAACAATACATCGGTTAGCATCTACCTGTACCTCAAATGTATGCAGTATTACAGAATACAAGATTTAAGCTATGGAACATAATCAGGTCCGTTTATATACCATCTAAACATTCAAAATGTAAAACTCTCATTATTCACAATCAAATCAGATTCATTTAAGGATATCCTTTGTAGTTAACACTTTAGAAGTCCTTCATTTCCCTTTTTTCTATCACTGTGGCAAGCTAATTTAAAACTGAATTATGTGAGAGAAAGCAAAGATCTTCATATATTTTCTTTCTGAAGGACTTATGCACAATACAACAATTTTGACATAAGTTCTACAGCAAATGGCTGGGGTCTAACAGTACTATTTTCGGCATACCAGAATTCTGGATCAAACTATTTCCAAGAGCAATGACCCATCCATAGGTTGACAACTGGAATTTTTCAGATTAAAAACTTACACTATTTCTCTCTAACCAAGTGTTCTCTGTACTAAACATCGATCCCCCAGAAAATACAGGGCATGAACATACAGAGTGTTTTCAAGCAACAGCAAATTATTTTTAGGTCTGCCTGCAGTTGCACACCTAGGACTTTCTAGAGGCTACAGTACAACTAGTGGCTCATCCACCTTGCAGTGCTACAGCAGCCAAGGAAGCAGGGTGACATTCAAAATTATTCCTTTCAGAGATAACTCCCTAAAGTGGATTTAGGCAATGAAAAGTCTTTCCAGAGTTACAGCAATTCTTTTAATACTAAACGCTCTTCACTAACATACAAAAAAGCTACTCCAACTGCAAGAATGTTAGAGAGCAAATGCAATCTCCAGACAATGCCCAGCAGATCAATAAAACAGTTTGCTACATGAAATGTACTGTCCCAATAGAATATGTAGGAGAAACTTATCATCTAACATGACTTTTTACATAATAAAAGATGAGAAGCAGATGAGTTTGACAAATGTTAATAATATTTTTTCCTGTGACACTACACACTTTGTTTCTTCCTAAGCAACCAACACTTTGAAGCCACATCGGTCACTAAACAGTTTACTATTATTTTCTGTTCCCTGAAAAAAGCTTTTCCTTGGTCTTTAAAGAGACAAATAATCTAATAGAAAAGCAACACAAAAAGCCAAAACATTAAACTGGCTGAACAGAACATTTTTATTAAGAATACTGTCCTAAACCACTACTTCCAGCCCTTCCCTAAGCACAAATTGATTTTATAAGATTTAACATTTCTGATTACATGCTCTTCAGATTTTGAGAGGCAACTTTTACAGCACTGCTGGGCATTTTTAGAAAGATTTGCTTTTACATATATATGTGTTCTGAAAGACAGTATAACTAAATAAAATACTGTAAAGATGTGTGTATCTGACAATGAACACTACTATGACAATAACATCATTCAAGTACTTTTTTTAGCAGCTGATACAATATAACAAATGATGACTAATGGAACAAGACTGTACCTTACACATACTAGTCAGCAGGTAGCATGAAATTCTACCCACTTCTCAAAGCACCTCTCTTATCTACAGCTCCACTTCCATTTCCACCTTTGCTCAATTTTTAGTCTATATTACCAAGTAGAAATCACTAATAAAAGCATTGTTACCAGGAAAGCATTTTTAACTGCTTCACAGAACGGACTCATGGAACAGGGGTTAGGCACTAAGCATGTCTTCCTGTTTATCCTTACTGCAACATCACAGAACAAAACTGCAGAGTTCCAACTCAGTTCTCTTCTCCTTCACCTCCTCCTAAAAATACCCTTTCCTCCAACACAATACACATATCTAAATTCCAAATTCCACAAGTAGCACAGCTTTTTGGCACATCATGAATTGGTTTTAGGCCTCCAAAACACAGATTATCCAAAAACCCATAAAAATATATATACACAATACACAAACAGGTATCAATTGACCTCCTCGTAGCTGTTTTGGCTCAGCAGGATAACAAAAAAAAAAAAGTAAAAAAAATCAAAATAAATTATTCTTATGCATAGAGTAAATCCACCAGAAAGATACTTCACTTACTATCACTCCATATAACAAGCTAGCTTTAGAAGTAATTTTAAGAAAAGTCTGTTTTCAAAGATATTTTGAATTCTCATCAATTTAAGGATGATTTAAATAGGTAATTCATCAGAAGGCAAGCAGTTAACAACCCCAGTAGTTAATCTAAATAATCAGATTGTTTTATAAAGAATAAGATATTCTATAAAGAGAATGTCCACACCACTGTTACTGCTGCTCAATACATCTTTACTCCTCCCTCCCCCCAGAAGAGTTATGATTCTTGCACAGGAGATGTCCTGAACTCAATTCTGCTGTTCCAGAATAAATTTCTTCCTCTCCTCCTGGACCAAAGAAGAATCAACTTTTTAACTGCAGATGCCCTAACAACTGTCACTGAAAGAATGTGACAAGATGCAGCCAAAACATACCTAAGAGCAGACCCCCAAAACTCCAGAGGTTTTCTGTCCATATCTGTATTTGTGGGCCTGATGCGAAAATTAGGAATAAAATAAAAATTAAGAATAAAAAATTGTTCTGGAAAAGAAGAAAGGAAAAATGGGACATACAACAGTAAAACAAATTGCATAGTTGTTTTACACCTTGGTTCCCAAAATTTAAATTCTGAACTGACTCTTAAATAATTTTACTTAATTTGGGACAGCACAAGCTGTTGCATTTCCTGCAGTGATGTCTACCTTTAACCTCATAACCTGTTTTTGACTGAAATATTGTGCATCTGGCCAACTCACAGCTTTCAGATGACAGGCAACATTGATCTTAATACACTAAGAGACAGAAAATTCACCATTTCCAGTGATAACTTAGCCACTAGAATAAAACTGTCAATGATAAAAAGCAACTTATCACTTTAATTTGTTGACGAATTTCCTGACATTCCTCCTTCCTTTATTTTCCCTGCTAAGTAAGCTTCCTAGCTATTACTCTTCTCAAACTCAGCATCCAATCTGTACTAATATCACCTAGGGTTTTTTCTGTTTACAGTAAACAAAGAGACTCTTTGCCTTTCACAGACAGTATTTTCTCTAGTTGTCTTATCTTGCCATATTTTCTTTTCATTTTCTAACTTTTTTTGACAACAGGCTCATCAGCAAGTCTTGATCTCTCAGTAATGAATGCTTTATGGATAAAAATCCCTGCTTGTCAGAACTAAGAGCATATTTTACTTTTCACCCATAAGCTCGCCCTGAGGGACAGTTTTACAATAAACTAAGTCAGTCTAGCTGCAGCCTGGATCAACAAAGGCAGCTCACTTCCCTCTATTATTCCCCTTCCTCTTTCCCCTCTCACCTCACAGTTGTCCAGTTCAGCCAATCAATCCTTCCAAAGAGAGATTATTTTTCTGGCACTTTGGCTTCCTGAACCAACCCTCCACAAGTCAGCCAGTACTGCACAAGGAAGTGGTGTGAGCACACAGGAAAAACTCAGATTGTTGGTTTTGGCAACAGCTTGTAGCTAGATTAGCTGCATTATTTTGTAATACTGCATCTTCAGATATTAATCTATAATCACTAAAATGACAGTTCCTCGATTTTTTTCTTGGTTTTACTGCTTGGTCCTGGCTGCTTGCATTCACATCTCAATGGACAGAGCTGTCTGAGTAATTCAAGTAAATAAATATCATCATCCTGCATCACCATTATTTATAAATTATTATGACAGCAGCATTTTATGTAACATGTTAGATTTCTTTCTCTATTCATTAACATGAACGGTAAACAGTATCAAGCCTAATACAGATTCCCATAAGACTCCTCAAAAACATCCGTTTATTGAAGAGTCCCGTTCACGAGTTATTTGGATACCCTTCAGTCGTTCAGTCCTCATTTTAAACTCCCACCCTTCTATGGCAGTCACATGCAATATTCTGTGAAGTCAGCCACAGAAGTTCATCTATCAAGCTGAGTATAGGCCAAGAGGGAAGATTTGGGAAGGAAAGTAAGCAAGTTGTGTACCTCCTCAGAGATCCATGGAATGTCCTGAACTTAATTATTTTAACTGCAGGATTGAAAAATCCAGACACCGCAAAACCAGCACATTTGGGGAGTACTGTGGAAGAGCCAATGCATGGCAAAACTGAGCTGTGTGTTCGCCTCGGCTCTCCTGACTTTTCTGGACCCAACACATTGATTCTCTCTTCCAGTGTGGGGGGTCTACCTGGGCCTGCACTCATCAGGGAGCTGGCACAACAAAGCACAAGACTATTTTCAAGAGAAATGAAACTGAAGTGTTCAGGTGTATTTTTAGTGTTTTGGAGGAGAAAAGACAATATACCACTTAACTGTCTCTAAAAATCTCAAAAAAAGAGGACAGGCTTGACAGGACTAAATTCCTATAAAACTATGTTGTCCAACATTTGTAGCATATTTCTGTCCTTCAATGCTTAAGCAGCTTTTCCACCACTTGCCTCTGACTGACACAATGCTAATCAACAGTTAAACCAGCTCATTGTGCAAGTACAAGCAATCTTCCTATTTACGGGAATTTCCCAAATATCTCCAAAAATGGCATCAGTGTTTGCACTCATCTCAGCATCATCTTTGTTTTAGGGTCAGATTTGAGATGGTGGTAACTTGCACAGCAGACTCGACCGATACAATGCATTCATCTACAGTATTTAAATCCAGCTTAGTCACTAGACTGAGCAGTGCATCATGATGGCCCTCAAACAACCATATTTACACACAGTATTTTAGAGAAGACAACACTAACAGCATCACTTCCATTCTCTCCAAGGGGCCAATACCACTACTAAGCTCTCTCAGTCCTCTTAGAGCCTCAGTTTCTTATGCTACATTTGCTGTTTTTCCATCTACTATATATTCTTTCTAACTCGAACAGTCATTTTGACACCACACTGAGTCTGGGCGCTGCTGACTCATTTCGGAATGACGACTTTTTCGTTGTCAAACACTCACAGAAGATGACCCAATTTTGATTAAAACTTATTCTTTTCAGTTTCTGCTCAATGCTGAAGTTACAGCTCTTTTGAAATATCAAGCTATATATACCCGGCTTGCAGCATCCTTTTTTTGACCATGATATGTGATCAAGACAAACACTGGTCTCTCCTAGCCATTTATTTCCTTTCTTACAGTTAATCCCATATATAACAACTCAGAAAGGGTATGAGATTTTTGTTTTAAAAATACACAGTCTAGAGGTCAGGTAATATCTTAGTATTTTTACACAGCACTTCCAAGATGCTTCCCCAGCAGAATGGATCTATAAACATGTTTCTTTTTCTTTCCACATTGCAGAATAATCAACACATCCACTCTGTTCTGCTAATTCAGACTTTATAGCTCCGCATTACCACTAACAGAACAAGGGAATAGTCTCTCTCAAAAAAGTTATATTCAGTGATTTTAGCATTGTACCATTTGATTTACTCAGGTCTCAGCAACACCAAGTCTGATCAAAGAATTTTCAGCTACACTTTCATGTTACTCTGAAATCAAGCATTGATTTTAAGCGTACTATACACAGATGCATACAAACCATTGACAGTATTTCATTCTTCGTAGAGATGTAATGGCAGCCAAACTATGGCAGGAGAAAGGGCAAATGAGCACATCTAAAATATTAAACTATTTTCTGTAGTTTCACCTACAGGGGCAGGGCAGGATCACCACAGGTTTTCTCTAGCTACAAGTATCACAAATATTAAGTTACTCTGCATGAGACTACTCCTATATCTTCAACCCCAAGTTTATTGAGAGGGGGGGAAAGGTATTCCTTTATAGTTTGTGTCTGCTGCTCAGCTCCTAGAAATCTTTCTGCTCAAAGCAGAAAGCCCCACAAACAACAAATTTATTCCTAATTCGTAACTGATTTCTATTTAAAAAGAACTAACTCCTCAGATTCTATCCCTTATACAAAAGGTGTTCTCTTTCCAGACCAGGAATCTTACCTGCTGGGTTTTCCTAAACTCTTCAAGTAATTTTAAGGCCATATCATAATCTTTTAGTAAGTGGTATGCAATGGCATATCCAATCCAGGAAGCACGTTGTGTGGGGCGCAGTTGAAGCAGCTGGTATCTTGTCTCCTTCAGTAAAAGAAAAGCAATTTTAAGAGAAGAATTTTTAACCAGAGTTACTAGACATTTATCATGATTTAACACCAAGACAACTAATATTTTAAAAGAACTTTTAAATGCCCTAGGCAATCTTTGAAATTCTAACAGCATGGGGAAAAGCAGCACATTTCTGTTTGATAAATTTGGAGGTTACATTCTAAATACACAAGTCATGGAACAAAGCATAAAATCTATTTGTGGAGACACAAAAGGTGTCATTTTCAAGAGCACCTCCTAAGGGCCTAAGTTATTTCCCAAGATAGAGCTTTGAAATCTCAGAAAGCACTTTCCACTAGAAAGCAGAAGCTCACTGCCACTGAAAGAGTGGCATTCACTCTCCTGTTGCCTAGGCACAAGGTCCTCACACACCACTGCAACATTTCTCAAAACTTCTTCCTGAGTCAAATCATATACTCGGGTCAGCTACTTTATTTTCCCTTTGCATTAGTAAATTCATGGGAATTAACATCCTTAGTAAGGAGACCACCTAATGCCAAGCCCACAGTCCAGTCCTCTATTTCACATGAAACAGATGAATCAGTTCAGCCATTTTGAAACTACTCACTGCTTCTGGACAAATTTTAAGGTTTTATTTATAATAATAATCATCACTGGATTATAGAATCATTCATCATGGGGCAAGTTACCCACATACTCACAAGAAACATGGTAGTGTATTTCTTACCAAAAACACCTTCAGCATTTGCACCCAAAACACCATTTGTAGAGTTCACAATAGCAGGGTAAGTACTTCTACTCGCTAATATAAGTATTGTCCCTTTTTCTTACTATTCTGGTGAAAAATGAGTTAAGAACTATTTTTACAAGGTGACTGGTGAATCCAATTGCACAGAACAAATATTTCTAGTTCTGTTCTCAACCTCAGATAGAGCTTTACCGCAGTATCTTTTCCTGCTTCCTTAAACAACAGCTTAAAACATTTTTGAAACAGAAAGAAAAGTAGCAACAGAAATACTACCAATAAAAGGCTTCGCAGTGGAATAGAACAAGAGAAGGCTAACAGCAAAAAGTGGGAATTCAAAGAGAATACTTACTCTATATCCTTCTAAATCCCTCATCTGAATCTGCAACAGAGAGAGATCTCTCAAGATTTGTAGGTTATCTTTATCTAGTTTGAGTGCATTCCGGTAACACTTGATGGCTTCGTCGTATTTCTTATCTGAACGCTGCAGAAGACCGTAGACATGCCAACCTAATGCAGGTTAAGGAAGACACATTTACAATTTTCACAAAGTAACTGCAGTGCACTTGCGTTACAGACCAAACAACTTGACATCTTCCTTGAAGATCAGCACCCTTATAAATGAAGATGGATTACGGCATCTGGACTTTACTGTAAAACACCGTAAAATACTAAATGCTCCTAAATATTTTTTTAATGAGACTTTACCGCTTAAGTCACATTCAGAACCCCTTGAGCATTGTTATACAAATTAAATTATCCAAACTCCACCAGACTGTAGGAGTTATTCCCAGAGATTTACTGCTTAAAACATGCTACCATAATTACAGTAGGAATTCTTACTCATAGAAGCGTTTCATTCTAACAATGTAATTTGCGTATGAGTTCTACTTTTCCTCTCTTGCCTATTTGTCTAACCTCAATTACACTTCAGATTCTTACAGTAAGGAATAAACAAAGAGTTCCACTTGATTCATTGACAAAAGGGAAACTTGGCATTTTGTGCACCAGAAGTCTTTGTCACAATCTCAGCATCTTAGATTTCCATCAGTAGTGCGTCACAGCAAAACGATCAGGTTTTGTCCTGCAAAGGATACAGACATGACTCTTCACATCATTACGAAGTCCTTTACGAACAAATTCATACGCTTCTTCCTTCTTCCCTAAGCAGTTCAAGGTCAGTCCTTTCATTGCAAGTGTCTCTGTAAGAAGTAGCAGATACTTATGTTTCGGACTTCCCATGTGCCAGCTTCACAGTGCAGATATCCTTTGAAGTTGTTACACAGTGAAGTCCCCCATTTAAAGTGTCCCTCTTCCCCCATTCTTCAAGGCACACAGTAGGCAAGCAAGTTGCATGGAAAGCATGCACTATGCCTGAAAGCTGTTCAAGATTTGTATTTCAGTTTGTTAAATAAGAGGCCATTTGTTTCAGTCCCTGCCAGAAAATTAGTCACCTTTTTCATCATAATGCTCTGGTTTTCCTCCAACTACAACCTCTTCCCCAGTATTAATGGCAACAGCCCATGATCTCAATGTCAGTTGTAACAGCAGTTTGAAGTTTTATTGATGGACCCATTTAACACTTTTTTCTGTACAGTACACCTATAAGTGAATGATGACCCAAAAGTAGTCAAGTTTTTTTTGTTGTTTTTAAGTTGTCCTACATCCACACTGTAAGAACAGAGAAAGCCAGAATGATACCTTTAAAATAATATTAAGATGTTTGAAAAAGAATATCCCCAGTGTGGGAATGGGAGCAAGCTAATCCTGCCTTCCCACACCACGGAGGTAACTGCCCAGCCACACCAATCCATCTGTTTTGCCACCTTCTCACTAAACTTTTGAAACTCCTTTTCTATGAGGCTAAGTGTGATAACAGTGCAGCTTTCCATCAGATCATTTCACTGGCTTAGTTTTGCTTCAGCTGCTCATTCCAGGCCTTACTCCCAAGCTTGAAAGCCATTAGCGCCTCAAAGCCCAAGTAGTGTGTGGATTGCCAAGGCACTTAGCTGTCCTGGAAAAGTTTTAAGAGGCAGCAAGAGCAGAAAAGACAGATCTGTATACCGACATGTTACAAAAACAAAAGTGCTAGTAGAGACAAATGCATTAGGTCAGAGCTGAACAAACCACTCTAGCTTTGAAGCAACAAAAAAACCCTTTTACCTCTAGGGAAGTAATGAAGACAACAAAGAAACAGCAGATATGGACAGAAGCATGAAAAGGATTAGTCAAACATTTTGACAAGATTTGACAACATCAAATAGGAAAATAATTTTACTGACACAGTACATGCACACTCAGTGTTAGGTTGCTTCAACAGCAAAAAAACCCAAGAAAAATTCACTGTATCAGAAAGACTATCTGAATAATGTAACAGAAACCTGTAACACAGTAAGACTAGAGTATCTTATTGAGAATGTAAATAGAATTTAATAGATGTAAATAGAAGCAATATTTTGCTGCCCTGTTTCCTACAATATTTATCAGAACAGGATCACCAGATTCTGCCTTCAGCTTCAAGTATTAACAGCAATGGTATTACACTTAACTCTGCTCCCTTTAAGCAGCAACTTGGTATGCAGTACAGAAAATTTAAGACTATGAACTTGACAAAAAACCCTCCAGATTTTTAATGTATTGGCAGAACACGTTCATGTAATATTCAAAAAAAGGGCTGGGCTTGCTTTAAATAGGAATGTAAGAAAAACCCACACTAGCATTCTGACCCAGAAACCTAGAAAGGCAAGTTGGAAGCTTCACTTAAGTGCTGCTTCCACCATATATTTTCATCTTCAACATCCCACTGCACAGGAGTGTTTGACTGAGGCAGAGTGGAAACCTGATCTGAATGCACAAAGACTGAAAATCCAGAGTAATTATTCAGTCATAACAACAGAATCACACTCCACAACAGGCTCCTTTCTTTCCCAATAGTATGATACAGACTAATAATACATTTAAGCTCATGACAGGAGAAAAGAAAAAAAATCTTGAGTCTGCAGTTACCTCCATGTTCGGCAAATTTTGGGTTGGAGAGGATCATCTTGCAGAACTTGAGTCCATTTTTGTACTGTTTTTGTTCATAACATTTCTGTAAAAGAGGTGAAATACAATCACTGAAATGCATTTAAAACCACAGTACCATAACATACTACTAAAAATGCAGTCATTCATCCAGCAAAGCATGGTGATCAGATCACTACCAAACTCTAGGCAAATACACCTATTCATATTAAATTGCCTCTTCTCAGGATTCAGAACATGCAGCCAATACCCTATCTCATGGTCTACTTTCTTATAAAAAAGTAATTCCTTTTCAACAGAAATAGGAAGGGGAAGTTACAATATCTACTTCAACTCAGAAATTCTTAAAATAGAAAGCAGAGTTAGAAATCTTGACTCAACAGAACTTTTGAGGAGAATTAATCTCAGAGTCTAGACACTCCTTTCAAAATCCCATTTCCCTGGCCTAGTGACTTCCCAAAACAAGACATCTCAAGACAGAAGACTTTCCTAGCTGCCAATATAGACTTGTGGAAAGAAGAGAGAAACCATGAAGTAGGATAGACTTCTTATAACCTCAGAAATCAATACAGAGGTATCAGGGTGGGAGAATTTACCTGGGTATTAAAAAATAAAGCATCTAATTTCTACCTGGAATAGTACAGCTAAGGGCTACTCACACATTCACTTAGAATACAATTTACTTAATTACTAGGTAAACTGGCAAACAGTGTGGTTCAACTGTGGGAACATGTGGAAGAAAAAATGTGAACCTGAGTTCCTTTTCTTCTTTAGGAAGATGCTACCTAAATCACTAGGGTTTTAGTAATTTAAACCAGCTACTGATCAGTGGATCACTAAAACAAACATGTTTAAACCAGTTACAGGCATACTTATGTCAGGAAGCATGAAAGCAATTTGAGGTCATTTAAGCTTTTTAACTGCAGGAAAACCACCAAACCAGGCTCAACTTGGCACCATTTTCAGTTAATAAGGAGTATTGTCCTGCCATAATTTAGACAGTTATTCTCAGGAGAAGATATGCCATTTCAGTTATGTGCTCGAGTGCTTTAACAGTCTCTCATAGATCATTCCCACTCCATCAATCTTCCAGGACAAAGGCAAAACCTGTGTTAAATTAATATGGAGTATAGTAACTCATTTGCAATCAGAACAGATCATCCCACTACTTCACAGGGTAAAAGCAATACAGAAGCATACTTTTGCTCACTTTGGGATAATTGGTTAAGGTAGCAAGACAAGGGTCCTCCCCCAGTCTGTGGGGAAGGGCTTGACTCCAGACAGTTTTTAGGTTCTTGTTGCCTGAAACTTAAGACACTTGCAGTTAACCATGACTAAGTGCAGATTAAATCATAGAATAATTTAGGTCAGCAGGAACCCTTGGAGGTCACCAAAATCAACTCCCAAAACAAAAGAGAGCTAACCTTGATATTAGATCAGGTTGATCTACCTGATGGACTTCTGGCAGGATGGCCAGAGAGTTCCCATCATAAGCAAACAGTTTTACTATGGGAATTCACATTTAAACTACAGCAACAGAAAAGCTCTGAGATTTCTTTTTAACTGAGAAGTAGTTTCAATGTCATTTACCAGAAAACCTGGGTTGTGGAGTCCCCTCTAGAGGAAGGTGAAATCCTCCTATTCCTCTACTTTCTTTGTTAACTTAAGATGCTTAGTATAATTTTTAAAGAATCCTAGGAAAATACCAACAATGTGCTAAGTATGCTTTCTAAATTTATTCAAGTATGCCCAAAAAAGTAGCAATACTGAGCATTCATCCATGGTTCTACAACTCCTGCAATGTTGAGTGAAACCCCAAATATACAGCAGTGCTTAACCAGAAGCTATCTGAGTCACGTGTGCACTTAAAATAGATTAACTACTGGAGAAAATCAGATCCGTTATCCTTATTCTGACATTTTTATCCTATAGAGTTCAGTCTCAGGCCTAGAATAAGAACTGAATTGAAGATAATTAGAGACAAATGTGATTTTTGGAGAATCAACAAGTTCGCATTTTCTAAATGCCCAACAGATGAATGGGACAGAGAAATTACGCACTCTACACTGAAAGGAAGCACAAGTTCAATATTCAGCTTTCTTGCTTGCTGATAAGACCAGCATCTTTAGTTTAGGTTGAGAGAAGACCTCAGTGCCCCAAGTCCAAACTGTAATCCAGCACTGCCAAGTCCGCCACTAAACCATGTCCCTAAGTGCCACATCTACACATCTTTTAACTATCTCCAGGGTTGGTGATCCAACCCCTTCCCTGGGCAGCCTCTTCCAATGCTGGACGACCCTTTCAAGCAAAGAAATTTTTCCTCATATCAAATTTAAACCTCCCATGGTGCAACTTGAGGCCATTTCCTCTTGCCTTGAAGCTTCTGGGAGAAAAGACCAACCCCCACATTAGTACTTTCAGGCAGTTGTAGCCTTCTTTTTTCCAGGCTAAAAAATCAACAGCTCCCTCAGCTACTTCCTCATAAGACTACATTTGTACTCATAATACTTGTCAGTAAACACTTCAGCTCAAAACAAGACCACCAGGCATTTGACCACCTGCTTGTTACTAGACAAAAGAAGGTCTGACTACAGAAGCATAATCAGTACAAAATGCAGCTTTATGCAATTCCCCACTTATGGGTCAAGTCTTGCTGGTTAGTCAAGAGTGACTTCCCAGCCCCAAATTGTACAGCCCCATTTCCTTGAAACACATATGTGAACTTGCCTTTATAAATGAGTTTTGTATTTATACCAATAACCAATTGGCTTAAATGTATACCAACAGAACAAAAAAGGGCTTTTCTCAGCAATACAAGTTACTTCTCATCATATTTGCATATATATGTATATATGTGTATATATACACACCCATAGAATGGTCTACAGATTAAGTTACATGGACAAGCCTGAAGCTTTTAAAGCATCCAAACCTTGTGAATAGACTACTTTCAAACTTGTCTGTCCAAAAACTGTAGATGAGCACACTATGCTCCACCTGTATTTTGGGGACCAGAGTTAGATGGTACATGATACCATCTCATTCTGTAGCACAGATGGACATTTCATAGTTGGGAAGCCTGATGTGTTCTCAAGTTTTCTACTTATCAGGACAAATGTAGCTGAAATGCATCCACTAATATCTGTCCCACTGCATTAAGTCTTTGGTACACTAAAAGCTCAAGTTAAAATGCTGAGTTGGGTTTTTTTAACTGCCTTATCTGTTATGCTTAATGTGATGCTCCCCATCACCCCCTTATGGCAATCATTTCCTGCTAAAGCTAAAGCCAAATCATGAATGTTTACACACTTGAAATCTCAAAGGGAAATTGTGGCAAGGCCAAAATGTTATCCAGAACTTTTGCTACCAGATGTTCCTGGAAGGATGCGACCTTGTCAGGCAAAAATCTCATTTATTCCCTTTTTCAACACTAACTCAAAGATATAATCTGCTTGTAGACTGCCATACAATTAAGCTAGATACCATTTTATGTGCTTTCAGGTAAGTATCAAGTGCCTCTACACAGATGTCAAATTGACACTGCATCTAAGAAATAATTGCAATTGTAAAGGTAAAAAATCCTATTAACAAGGACACAACAACGAAAAACAAGAAAAGACTTGATTCCTGCATTACAGTGCTTTGCTGCATCTACTTAACAAAATGCCATTCATAAATTCTATCTTTTTGTATGTCATTTTTTTTAAAGACCTAAAATCCCTTCCACTACTAAATATAAACACAATCAGTGATCTGAATCACCAGCACTACTTGTAAAACAGAAGGATTTCACATATCACTACTCAATCACATATGTCATTTACATCTTACTTATGTTTAACTATTTACAACATCAGGCTAGTGCAGGGATGATTTTACAAACTACGTGTCCCTAGGCACAGCATCTGCTACTTTGAAAAAGACCCTGCATTGAGAGAACAGTTATATTTTTCACATACGTAGTTTCAAACACAGTTAGGCAATTTTATGGCTGAAGAACATCCCATTATCTCACACATTAACACTCACTTCCAAGAAGTCGTCTAAAAAATAATCTCGACTGGCGACTCAAAGAGAGACTGCAGCTGCAGCAACCAATTCCCTTCCTCACTCCATGGCCCCAGTGCCTCTGAAGGTATTCAAATTATGTATTATTTCACAAGGCATTTTTATGTGAAGGCTACATAAAGAGTAGTATCACATTCAAAGAATGAGGACAGCTATTGCATCAAACCAAATAGCAGTGCTAAACACAGCAACCAGGCTCCCCTGATCAGCTTAAACATTTTAATGATTTAAAGTTGTTTCAGATGGTCTGTGACTGTAACAAAGCTGCAGTGAAGCTCCATCCAAATTGTACACTGACCCATCTGACGGTGAGCTTGTGCAAAGACGGCTTGTAAGAAAGATGGGGACAACTTCTCAGCAGGGCCTCTTGTGATAGGACAAGTGGTGACGTTTTTATGCTAAAAGATCAATTCAGACTAGACATAAGACATTTTTATGATTATAGAGGTGAAACACTGAAACGGGTTGCCCAGAGAGGTGAAAGATGACCCCTTCCTGGAAACATTCAAGGGGTTCTGAGACACCAAATCTAGTCGAAGATGTCACTCCTAATGGCAGGGGTTGGACTACATGGCCTTTAAAGGTCCCTTCCAACTCAAGCTACTCTATGATTCTACGTGCAATTTCTTTAACAACAATACTGCAATTTAAAAATTGGTTTTGCTGTCTCTTGACAAGAACTTATCAAACACAAAATCCAAACCAACATTTTAACATTATTCTCCAATCCTACCTGTACAGATCACATTCTGTTGAGACAGGTCTGCATATCAATAGGCTGCCTTGCCAGAAACATGATGGAGCACCAGAACCACCAATAAGAAAAATAAGCATCTCAAACAAATTAAACAATTCAACATAGCTGAACAAATACAGCTTCAAGTTTTATTAGAATAACAAATGATAGAAGCATTAGGTTGGAAAAGACCTCTGTAATTGTCAAGTCCAGCTGCCACGTTCTCACTAAACCATGTCCCCAAGCGCCATATTTACATGCCTTTGTAAATACTCCCTGGGTTGGTGACTCAGCCACTTCCCTGGGCAGCATGTTCCAGTGCCTAACCACCCTTTCAGTGTGGAAATTTTCCCTCATATCCAATCTAAACCTCTCCTGATGCAACTTGAGGCCATTTTTTCTTGTCCTGCCACTTATTACCTGTGAGAAGATATTGACTCCCACCTCACTACCACCTCCTTCCTGGCAGTTGTAGCGAGGATAAAGTCTCCCTTGAGCCTCCTTTTCTTCGGGCTAAACAACCACAGCTCCCTCAGCCACTCCTCAATAAGACTTCTTTAAGACATCATTTGTTTTACTCTTCCGTGCTACTGTACTTCCATACAATCCTGCCCGCAGACCTCTCAGCACTCAACAGTTTCAACATTCTTCTTGCCAGGTAGTGTCTTTGCTCCTGTTGCCAAGATTTTGGTGTAGAACTCAGGGGGGTTTTGGCAACATCTGGGATTCATTAAAAAAAAATTACTCATGTTCTCAATGCTGTGTAACACTGATGGAAGTGCTGCTTAAAGAAGGAAACCAAGGACTAAATGTGCAACATCAGAGCCTAGGAAAAAAGGACAAGGCTTACACATCAAGCCTTATGGAAAGAATGCTGGAAGTCAGTTATGCCGGAAATCTCCCCCAGTCACAACGGTGATCAAGTTCAGTAGTAAAAAACCCTGAGAGTTATCAATGACACAAATTCTGATCAGCACCTCTTCCTGGGAGCTATCTGACAAGTACTTTGGGGCTGATCAATTTACCCAGGCACAATCAATACAGGAACATCAGCATGCTGTCAGTATTCTTAATTGGCATTTAACACTTGGACCTTTTAAAAAGCTTTGTTTTACTGCTCATCTATAAAACAATGTCATCAGCATATAACAGACAATCTATTTCTTACAGCAGCTGACAGAATTAGTTGTCTAAGTACCATAGTCAGATTTTAGGCAACACTCAGTAGTTACTGCTTCTAAGCTAAGAAATAATTATTAAATTATTCACCAGTTTGATAGCAAGGTCTGTCCATCTTGTTTGAAGGAGTTCAGCATCTGTGTGGGAAATGTTCCTACTATTACAAAATATAAGGATATTTGCAATACTGATACACGAAAAGAAAGCATCATGATACCACTGAAGTTCAGAGACAGACTAGAAAGCTCTCCATGAGGTTTTCCAAACAGCATCCTTCTCTCCACACTGATTTCAGCTTGCTGATGTTTTAGAGAATGAGAAAAAAGTATCAGCTGGAAGAGGCTTTGGGTCATGGAGGCCAAGAAAGCTCTGTCTCAAGCATCTTAAATTTCTAGTCCCAGGACAACTGTTCCAGAGTATCATCATGTTCTTCTACCCATTCTCCATACCCTACCAGGATTTTATATATGCACGGCTACCCCACGCCTGCTATTACTCTGCTGGTAAGAGCAGTTAACCTCATCATCTGAAATAAAAAGAGGAAGACAACCTAGATACATCCTTGCTTGCTTCAATGGTCAAAATGGACAGGCCACATCATTCTTCCCCAGACCTGGGGACTCAGCAATGCAGAACAGTGCTGAGTCAGACCACAGACAGCGGTGTACAACAGAACAAGCAGCCAGCACTATGTGGTGGTAACATTTTGATCAATCTATTAATGTCACAGTAATATCTAAGTTTTTACTATCATGATACTCTGTATACAACAGCATTTTTGTCCCTTAACCAGATTTTCACAATTATTCAAGTTCAAATCATCCGAAGACAAAACTTGGTACGTAATGCAGTTGGTAGTAACAGCTATAATCACTGCTGTTTGCATTATTTATTACTGGCAGAATAAAGTTGATATTGTATTTATTATGGGAAAGAACATGCATGATAAGAGAATGTTTTCTTGCCATTTATTGTCATAGACCTCTTTAAGAGCACTATAAACAACACCTCTTTTAAAAGGGGAAGCTATTATCAATAAGCTTGCCTTAAATTAAGACCTAGTGTAATTTCGTGCTGTGCACACACACTCAATACAATCTGAGTTCCTAGAATATCCTTTGCTTCAAAACGGCAGAAACAAGAAAACAGAGTAGAAAGAGCTCTTGCTGACAAGTATTTAGCATTTGTAACTTTCACACTGCTTGACTTAATACAGTTCTCTCCTGTTTATGAACACGTGTGTGCCCCTGCAAAGCAGAAACCATAACAGCAACACTAGAAATGAGACAAGTCATAGCCCTGTCAGACATTTTCCACTAGTTTTCAATCTGCACTTTGTGCAGAAGTACTGAAGAGACCAATCTGCCACATCTCCTGGGATGAATTGCAGTTTGCTTAGCAAGAACTCAGACTAAGCAGGTGGCTCCACAACCTAGTGGAACTGCATCTGAGAGCAGTTAAGTAAATGAAATTATGAACATCAGCACTGTTTTGTGGGATCTGATACAATACACACTAAAATAAACATCAGGCTTTGAAAGTTATTACTTTTCTAGGCATCTTCAAGCAAGTTCAAGACAATTACCAATGCAAGCCTTCAACATTAATTTAATCTCGACATTCCACACTTAACAACACAGTGATTCAGCCAAAAATCGCATGAATCACAGCAGATCAGAGCTGAGATCAGACACCTGATACAGGCCACTAGAGGTAAGATACAAGTGCTGGATGCAGAGAAAGAGGCTTATGAGTAAGACAAGCACTACTGCAGGTCTCATCAGAATGTTCTTGGCCTTCAGTTAATTTGTGCCCCACCAACACTCCAAGCAAAAGGGTTTATCTTCACTCACAAAAAGACTAAAGAGGGTCCCCACCACGCACCCCTCCAAGTGTCCAAACCTTTTTACACGGCTAATACATCTCGCAGCAAAGGGTTCCACAGTATAACTACTTTTTTGTTAACTTGTTGTTTGGAGCCCGCTACTTTGCGGCCACCACTTCCAGCAAAATCAAAATGAATTGCGATAGCTTGAACAAAGGCAAGTCCCTACTTAACTTCTCCAAATTACTTAACTTCTGAATCCTCTGTGAAGTTCTTTCTCTCTCTACAAGGTAATTTCATACTCCTCCTTCTGAGGAGGCTTAGGGGTGGGACCAGGGGAAAGAGCAAAGCACACAGCACTGCAAACACAGACTTGCAGTGTACTTGGGCAGTGCCATAACAGCATTTTCCTTTTCCCAGGATTTACCAGTTTTCAGAGTACAGGGAAACTGTCTTAACAGAATTTCAAACACCTCTAGAAATCTCAAATCTTAGGGGCAATCCATCTCACAGCCCATAAAAGGTCTGTATTAAATAAAGATTTCCAAGTCTAACATTCATCTACAACCAATTTTACTTGTTATGACTCAACTTCCTCCAGAAACATGGAAGTTTTCAGGTGGCCTTCACTTTTAGTGCAACAAATAATTTAGAACTGAACTCTTCTTGCTATTCAGTGCTTGTTCTGTTCCACATAAACAGCCAAATAAGAAAAAATTCCAGCATAAAACACAAAGGGACTTAAATCTGAAAAATTACCATTTTTTAAAAGAAAAGTATGAATAAAAGTCCAGCGTGAAGAAACAACCCACAGCATTCCACAGAAGCCTGCTTTCTGAGCCTTGCATGCTGACCTTCACAAACTCCTTTTGAAAAATTAAACCAAGAATATCTACTTGGGATAAAGTTTTCTCCAGATGAGATGCTCTCAAATCACTGACAAATGTGAAGTGTGACTTTCCCTTATGAAAGTCTTACTGACTGCTACCATTAGCCTGGCATCCATCCTCCACAATTCTGTCATTTCAGTAGTTTGCAGCTGGCCAGGCATCCTCACCACCTCGTTTGAAAGTCCGTATCAAGGAAACCGCCTACACTCTTCCTAGGCTGCCCGTCCTCAGCAGCACAAGCAACAACCACACCAAGAAACAGTCTTAAGTTACACCAGAAGATTTTAAGCGACTGCTCCAAACTCCTGTCTTTAAAAGGAAGGGATCTTTAAAGTTAGAGACTTCAAACTCCCACTGCTCCAGTGGTGGATTACAATGGCTACCTCAGCCTTGGTATTAATCTCATTTGGGAGGCCCTAATTAGCGTGACAACATAACTTCCCAATTATCAAGTTTAATAGTTCAGTAACTCCCCCACGTCATTCCTAGGAGACTGACTAGTTGCATGCTTATAAACCATTACTATTTCATTAAATAAAATTTAAAAAAAGCTTTTAGAATTCTATGCATAAGAATTAATTTAATTAAATCCTACAAACACCAGTATTTATATTTTATCTAAGAATAAATCTCTTAACATTATTGAAGAAGTTGGAGAACAAAAAGGACATTACAGAGAAGATGAAAAAGTCCTCAGACAAGGCACTTTAAATAATTTCTAACATTTCCTTACCCTCAAAAATGGAGAATACATGCCTGAATGAACTGAGCAGCAACAAGTCACTGCTGCAAAGTCATAGCTTTGCAGCAGTCATAGAAAAGCTTGCAGACTTTTTTGTGTCTTATTAGCTGAAGCCAGCTGCAATTAAAGCAGCAAACCTTATTTTATGCAATACCTGTATGTGGAATTTGCTAAGAAACAAAGCAGTAGTCATTTACAGGCATAATACTATCCACAGCTGTTTCTATTAGGCATGAAACAAAAATCCGACCATACGCCACACTGCATGATCCTGGGCTGACACCAATACTTATTAGAAGACAGTAACCATTTCTTAAAAACAAAAACAACTTGGCAAGTGAGACATTAAAGCATGACAAGAACCCCAAGGCTTTCCTCTAAAGCACTTCCAAAGACTACTGCCATGCCCTGTCCAGACAGAGCTGATTTGATTCCATAAAGCCAATGTTTAAGACTAATTCTGAGACAGTTTATAGTATGGATTCTTGGGTGAAGGAAAAAAAATATCAAAGCTGCTTAAACTGAAACATACTCTGAAGGCAAGTTTGCAACTCAATTTTAAATACACAAAATAGAAGATCAGGCTAAGCTTACTAGAAGTAAATGCCAAATACATGATACCAAACTTCAGCCCTAACAAGAAGCATTTCTAAGTTACCATGAGTACGTGTTTATTTCAGACTGCATCTGCCCCGTTCACTTAAAAAGTCACCTGAGCTGAAGACTGACTTTAATTGGCAAGAAACACACCATCACTCCTGTATTAATTCTTATTTATGATGCTTTTCTCCTTCCATGAGAGGGGAATGGATTCAAATACTTCATCCATGCCTTCTGTGAGGCTGTGAAGTGGAAGAGAAGAGCTTGAAGCTGCTCAGCCCCTCCCTCCCAAACAACATCACACCTGTAAGCACCAACAGATCTTCCAGGGGAAGAGCAACTAGACTGAGAAAGTCTCTGCAGAAGAGTGGAAGTATGGCCTAAGAAATAAAATAGAACTGGAAGACAGGATAGAGCAAGAAAGAAGCTCTAGCACTACCTTGCAGTAGTCCTGATCAATCACTTCTACCTATGCTACAATTGCTATTACTTCCCTAATCACCTAACCGCTAGCTTTAACTCAGCTTGTTCAAGCGCTGCCAAGCATGCAAGCACACAAATTGATGTGGCTTAAAGACAATTTACTCAGCTTCTCGAGCAGACTTCCCAGCTTACATTGAACTCTAAGAGGCCACACTAGTCAGGGCAGCTGACAGCTTTGCTGTTACGTGGGCATCTTGTTCAGAACGTTGATAACCTCTCTCGTATGGTACGTACGCACACCAAGTCACTGCAAAGCATTTCTCATGATCTCCAAGTGAGTTTCCCATTTCGCAACTGCTAACTCTCTGCAGAGCGTTCATAAAAATACTTAAGTCTTAATATCTGAGTACATACGAGTATTCCTTGCATCTGTTCCAAGCGATTAAATCACTACATGCTCGTAGGGTCTTATTATGCAGCCCCCAATTTTTGAAATTACTAGGGACGCTATGGGCATTTTAAGCATTCTGGCAGTGCCAAAGTAAGCAAAAGCTGGTTCAGTTAAAGAGCTTTTAGCACCACAAGCTATACTACTACACAAAAATACTCTGAGACATGTCAAGCAACCATTTGTACTATGCTGACATTAGTATTCCAGAAAGAAGTGCACCATGAAAGAGAGCTAGCTACAAAAAAATTAATAAGAAATTAAGTTTCAAGAAGTGACAATGTTTGAAGAGACAAGCCAGTAATTTTGTGATCAGTACTTTAGGAAATGCAATTGGACACTACACAGCACCAGTTTAAGGCTTCTGAAAGTTTCAGAAAGCAAGAAAATTTCTGTAAGAACTTCATCGAAGTTTTATGTATTTCTTCTCCTTGCCTAAGCACTAATTTCCAACAGTTTTATCCACTGATTAATATAAAAAAGAAAGAAACTGTCTAAAATATGATCTCCAGAAATGCCATTCTATAATCCAATCAAAAAAACTTTAGAAGTGGCTGCTACTGTGAACTTGTCTGCTGCTAGTAAGAATAATCACTTAACTGTTCTAATATTAGTCACTTATTTTTAGCAGAGAGAAAGAGGAGTGCTAGAATGACTTACTAAGATGCATACCATGAGCATGCAGTAAGCAACAAATCACCATTAAGAACCATAAAGTTTTTTTAAAACCTGCATACTACGCAAAGCAGGCAAAAGAAAACAGCTCTGAATCACCTGCTGAAACACACCAGCTCCATACGGAGTACAGAGTACACACCGTTTGAGCTCAGCTTCCTGAAGCCCAAATGCCCACCTCTGACCAACAAAGTACTGAAACTACCTAACCAATTCAGAGCGAACTAAAGAAATGCGTGCCTGCCAGCAGGATTACTTAGTGCGCTGCACAGACGTCCTCTGCCTGCAGACTGGTAAACTGACACAAAACACCTCAATTTCTTTGAGGCTGGAACTCCATTACTATCACACCGACAAGTACATGAAAAGGGGAGCGTGGTGTTTTCTTGTCTGTCGTGTTTTCTTGTCTCGGGAAGGAGGAGTGGGGGCTTTTTCTTTCCATAAAGTGTTAGCATGATAAAGTAGACAGCAGTTGAGTTAGAAACTCTCAACTAAAGTGAGCTCCGTCTTCAAAGTTATCTCACAAACACTAAACGTCCTCTGCACCATTAAGTCTCAAAGAGCGGAATTCGCCCAGCACAAAGGAGTTGAGACAAGTTCTCCAAAGGACGCACAGAAGCAGGACACTTCAATCCACCACACGTCTTCAACTACACTCAAAACTGCTGAGCGAGCGAACTACTTTTAACCCAGTCCCTACACCAAAAGCGACGCTCTCGCTGGAAATGAAGAACAGATGGGAATCAGCCAAGCGACATCAACCCCTGCTACGCTCGCACCGCGCTTCGAGGTCTTCTCCTTCGGCGCCGCGCGGGGAGGGGAGCGGGAAGCGGGGAGCGGCGGCGCAGCCCGGGCTCGCCCCGCAGTGCCCGCGGCGGGCGGGAGGAAGGCGCCCGGCGGCCCGGGGAGCCTGCCTGGCTCCCTCCCTCCTTCCCGCCCTCGCCCGGCCGGGGGCCACACCAGCCCTTCCCGGCCGCCAACACGAGCAGGGGCGGCTCGCCCGGCCTGCTCGGCGGGCCCCAGACAAAGGAAGGAAGGAAGGAAGCGGGGACGAACCGGGGCGAGGAGGCNGCGCCGCCCGCCCTCCCCGCCGGCTCCCCCGGGCCCCTCTGCGCAGCTGCCGGGGCGGCCTCGCCGCCCGCCTGACGCTGCAAAATGGCCGCCGGGGTCCCCTCGGCGCAGGCGCAGCGCCGCTCCCCCTCACGGACGCCCCGTCCGCCCGCCCGGCCCCGGCGCAGGGCTGAGGATTCCCCCCGTGATTCCCTGTGCGGCTCCCGGAGCGCTCCGCTCCCGGCGCTCGGGCGGCCGCTTCGGAGAGCCAGGCCGCCCGCAAGCCTGGGGGGGAGGCGGCGTTGGGAAGGAGCGCAGCCTCTGCCGGCGGCGGGGCTCGGAGAGGCGCTGCGGGCTTGCAGTGCCCTGGCTGGTATTTAAGGAAACAACAGCAAACTTGGCAGCCGGGCTTGGAGCGAGCGGGGACGGCCCCCGTCGCATTCAGGCATTTTCAGCAGTTGGTTATGTAAAACTTCCCGACTCCATCGTGCGCGCGTAGAACAGCGGCGTTTATTCATCGCTCGGCTCCTTCACCGAAGGAGGTCTAAGGTCTTTTATTTTTTTTTTTCTTGTTATTCCCAAAAATCGTTCTTAAAAACAAAACAAAACCAAAACCACGAACAACCAGGAACGCTAAAACTACATGGCCCGGGGCATTACTTTGAAGGAAAACTGGTTAAACTGTCAAGTTTACAACCAATTTAAAAGACCATCTTACAGGGAAAATAAACTGGGCGACTTCGATTAAAATCTCCGTTTACATAATTAACCTTTAAAAATATTAATTGTATTTTGGCATTTATTTCAAAGTATCTTAGTTCTGTAATAATATGGTTACCCACCTACAGTCGCAGATGATGAACATGATAGATATCCCGAGTAAAGCAAGTGTGTGTGAAACCAATTAGAGCCAATTAGAAAATCTGTGTACTAAATATATTTTATTTGGTACTCAGTAGGTAGATGGCTAAGAGACTGAAGATCCCAAGCAGCGTGTCCTTGACTTGACACAAGCCTTGCTGAAGCTGATGACATGATAGCTGCTTTCCTTTCTGCCTAACAGAGGGAACAAGAGAGTAGACAATTTCTTGTAGTAACCTCGAGGTCAGCCTAACTTGAGGACTACTAATTACGAAAAAAAAAAATAGTGTTATGTTTAGGAAGCCTCCAGAGATGAAAATAGCAAAGATGAGGAGAACATAAAGTATGTGCTTTCCTATAGCTCTTTATAGCTGAGCCATCAGCTTATGGACACTTTTTGTGAGTGGTTGTTGGTTACCGTGGTGTTTTGTTAATCTGTGTAGTTGTCTGGTCTGTCATAAGGAATATCTTGATTGTGTTTGTTTCTCACTTTTTTGTTCTGGCATGCTTCTAATGATGTCAGTCAGCTGGACCACTGATGACAGTATGCCACATGCAGTACCCAATCCACTGTTCTTTCTGATATATGCTGTAGTAGTGCTGCATTGGGTATCCGATTTTTACAAAGCAAGAGTATTGGGGGTGGCACAGGGATGGCAGTCTTGGCTTTGCCCTGCAGCATCATTTTCAGAGCCTATATGTACCATGGCATGTCTTCAGCACGTTTCACAACTAGCTGAAGCCTTGACTCTATGAGCCCTAGTTTCTGTCTTAGCAGAAGATATGTTATGCCTCTGGTTGGGTTGAATGATAAACAGATGCATCATGGAGAAGGGTCAGGCAAATATTGTGCTAGGTGGACCTTTGGTCTGAAGCTATAAGGCTGTTCTTGACAGCTAAAGGTCTCTGTTTCCTGATAGTCCAAACACTGGAAAGAATGCTGTCTGAAAATAAGCAAATTGCAAATAAGAGGCACGGGTTCAATTTGCATCTAGATGTGTCCATATTAAAAGTCTGTGTTAAAAGCAGCAAGAAAAGGAAAGCAGGGAGGCAATAAAAGAAACGTTTGTAGGCTAGCTGAGAGAGAATAAACAAAGAAATGAGCTTTGTGGGAAGGCAGAGCTCCAACTGAAAGTGAGGTTTGGGACCACAGTCAAGAAAACTTCTTGTCATTTAATCCCACTGTGCTGGGCAAAACAAAGCTCTCTCTACAGGCTTTGTTAATAAACAGGACTGTATTCAAGATGCGTATGATTCTGTCACCATTTTTTTCCTTCAAACAGAAAGGTTTCAGAAGTCTGGACTGTTTGAGCTGAAAGGCAGGAGCAATATGAAAGTGTTACATATACTGTAACAAGTTTGCTATTTTTGCTCTGTGTGTCACTTTACTCCTGTGGAAGTTGCGGGGAGATGCTCACACACCACCACCACGAAACCCAGTGAGGGCCCCCTGGGCGAAAAAGGTTTCCGCATGGGCATGGACATGGATATGGACCTGCCTTCAAGCCAAGCACGTTGTAAGGCCTGGAGCCTGCTCTGTCTGATGAGCCACCCCTTTGCCTCCAGTTTCTAAATCGGCAGGTTAGGAGCGCCAGGTTTTAAAGTACAGGACCACCACGTCTATCCTGAAAGCCTGGGAGCCCAGCTGTCTTTCTGCTGTCTTTCTGCTTTCTTTTTTCCCTTCTACACCCAGTGTCACTGTGGGCTGCTGTGGTAGCTGAGGAAGGTGGTGGCACCCTACCCCAAATAGCCTGTGCCCTATAACCCCTGATCCTCACCAGCTCCATCAGCAGCTGCTGCTTCACCTATGCAGGTTTTAAGGCATCGAAACAAACTCTAAGAGGAGTGGAAGCAGAGACAGCAATGGGATTTCACATCCTTCATACTTAGTTCTCATATTGCAGTCTGAAAGCACACGACAAATTTAGGGAAAGAGTGTATCTTACATGTTTTGAATATGAGATGCATGGACAGGCCCTGTGGTGGATGGTCCCTGGCAGCCCTGCTGACTGCACAGAGTCCCGCCCTTCTCTTGGCTGTGTGGCCGCTGCCTGCTTTGCTGCCTGGTAGGGAGGGAGCAGGACTTTGTTACAGTCTCTATTTTTACACTTAAGTTCAAACATTCACCCACAAGGCATAATAAAAAATGAACATGATCATGTTTAATCAGATGATTTAAAGCAAGAGCCATATCTGTCTGGAGTAGAAGCTGATTTGATTTTCCTTGGCCTACCCTCTTCTTTTAAAACCAATTTTGGAGCACGAGGTCTACTTGCAGTTTCGGGTTATTAGGTTCTTGGTTGTCCTCCCAGAGAGTACCTTCCCAAGACTTTTAAGTATCAAATTGCCTGTTTAGAGTACCAATGCAAGTATAATTTTATTATTTCATTTCACTGAGCCCCAAAAGTCATAGTGGAAGAAGAGCGAGGTACAGTGGGAATGGTGTCTGGCTGATGGCACTTCTCATGGCACATCATTGCGGGCTCAGGCCTGAGGAAGCACCTTGGGAGATTTCAGGGGGCTGTTTGCTGTGGCCCTTTTGTAGACTGGACTTTTTGTAGCTCCAGGGTGGGTCCCGTTCTCTGGGAGTGGTTTTCCATCTGTCTGCCTTGCCTCCTGTCCCCACAGGTGGAGCAGAGCCAGAACCTGTCCTCAGGTCTAAACAAGCGGTTAGTTGTCATTCCAGCGCTGAGGTTTGATCTGAATCCTACCCATTGATCAGTGCAGTTTTCAGTCTTTTGAATATTTACCGCACCAAATCCCAGTGATGTTCTACATGCCAAATACTTAAGTATTTTCAAAATTTTAATTAGGGAGGTACTGGTATAATGTTTAATAATACTTTTTAAAATGTCCACAGACATAGTATGTTTTAAAACGTATTTTATGAGGAACCTGCAGCTAACTAGCATAGTCATAATCAGAATGGTAATGTTTATTAGTATTTTGTTTGCCTTTGGTAGCATAGTAATAACTCCTTTTAAATAAATTGAATAGTGAGCCTTGACACAAAGCGGAACTTAATGTTATTTTATTCAGCTTTCTCTGAAATTAATCTTTTACTAACCAGATTCGGAAGGCAGAGGCCGCCTTTGCCGCCGGCGCGGCTCAGGCGCTGCCGCGCGGTGCCGGCGGAGACGGGAAGCGCGTTTTCCCGCAGGCATGCTGGGACTGGGAGTGCGCCCGCTGCACTTCCCGTCTGCCGGGGCTGCCCGGCCCGGGCCGGGATCGGCGCGGGGCAGGGCCGGGATCAGCGGGGGAACGGCCCGGGATCAGCGCGGCGGTGAGTGCGGACGGTGAGTGCCGGAGCCCGCAGCGGCACCGGGGAGCGCAGCGCCGCAATGCCGCCCCNTGCTTCTTCTGCCCGCTCCTGCCTCTCCCTGCCCGCTCCTGCTTCTTCTGCCGGCTCCTGCTTCTTCTGCCGGCTGCTGCCTCTCCCTGCCCGCTCCTGCCTCTCCCTGCCCGCTCCTGCCTCTCCCTGCCCGCTCCTGCCGTCCCCGCCCGCCCCTAGCCCGCAGCGGGGCCGGGCTGCCCGGGCGCTTCCTGCGCGGATGTCGGGGGCTTTGCTCGGGGCGGCCGTGGTGGGAGGGCTCCCGGGGCGCCGATCCAGTCGGTGTGCATTGGAGTACCTCCTCCTGCAAATTCATATGTGCCCGAGTGCTGCTGCACGGCGCCGGTAGCATCTTTGGTTGTTAGAAGTGCTTTTTGTGACCTCTGGAAGTGTTCGCGAGATTGAGAGCTCTTCCCTGTCTTGAAATTACTATTTTTTAAATTATTATTTTAATGGGACAATTACAGTTGTCGCTTTCGCTTGCTGGTTTTTGATTTGTGATGTGCACGGGGTAATTTTAATCACATTAAAAAGTTACTAAAATCTGGTTTGGAGATAATTTAATAGATCATCTAATGCTCATAGCTCTTTAAAAGTTTTATGTGTGCTTATTTTTGTGCAAATGTGATATGGCAACCCCTCTCTGAGAAGGAGATTCCTTTTTTAATTTAACATAGCAAAATTATTTTGAAACTTCTGACTTCCTTGAAGGTCTGTGTCTTTTCATTATTCTTTTTTTTTTGCATTTTAACCCAAGAATTTTATTTCTGAGAGCTCAGACAAAGCAATACAACAAATTTGTTATTATTTGAGTACCTTGCTTCTTAACTACACCAGTAAAAATTAGCTAGATGGTTGTAATTAATATGTTAAATGAATTAATTAAAATAAAATATAACATTAATATTTTAAAATTGAGTTGATGATGATCAGCACTTAGCCAAACAACAATGGGCTGTGCTGATCTGGAACAAGTCCATATTCATCTGCAGAATTAGGTCTTTTGGAACTGAGGCCAGTCATACCTGTGAGCAACTAAGTCCAGGATCATAGATGATGAGCCTGATTTGTGGTTTTTGCTGTGTTCCTGGTGAAGGGAACAGGATCNTCGGAAGGCAGAGGCCGCCTTTGCCGCCGGCGCGGCTCAGGCGCTGCCGCGCGGTGCCGGCGGAGACGGGAAGCGCGTTTTCCCGCAGGCATGCTGGGACTGGGAGTGCGCCCGCTGCACTTCCCGTCTGCCGGGGCTGCCCGGCCCGGCCCGGGATCGGCGCGGGGCAGGGCCGGGATCAGCGGGGGAACGGCCCGGGATCAGCGCGGCGGTGAGTGCGGACGGTGAGTGCCGGAGCCCGCAGCGGCACCGGGGAGCGCAGCGCCGCAATGCCGCCCCCGCCCCGCCGCTGCTCCTGCCTCTCCCTGCCCGCTCCTGCCTCTCCCTGCCCGCTCCTTCTTCTTCTGCCGGCTCCTGCCTCTCCCTGCCGGCTGCTGCCTCTCCNCTTGAAATTACTATTTTTTAAATTATTATTTTAATGGGACAATTACAGTTGTCGCTTTCGCTTGCTGGTTTTTGATTTGTGATGTGCACGGGGTAATTTTAATCACATTAAAAAGTTACTAAAATCTGGTTTGGAGATAATTTAATAGATCATCTAATGCTCATAGCTCTTTAAAAGTTTTATGTGTGCTTATTTTTGTGCAAATGTGATATGGCAACCCCTCTCTGAGAAGGAGATACCTTTTTTAATTTAACATAGCAAAATTATTTTGAAACTTCTGACTTCCTTGAAGGTCTGTGTCTTTTCATTATTCTTTTTTTTTTGCATTTTAACCCAAGAATTTTATTTCTGAGAGCTCAGACAAAGCAATACAACAAATTTGTTATTATTTGAGTACCTTGCTTCTTAACTACACCAGTAAAAATTAGCTAGATGGTTGTAATTAATATGTTAAATGAATTAATTAAAATAAAATATAACATTAATATTTTAAAATTGAGTTGATGATGATCAGCACTTAGCCAAACAACAATGGGCTGTGCTGATCTGGAACAAGTCCATATTCATCTGCAGAATTAGGTCTTTTGGAACTGAGGCCAGTCATACCTGTGAGCAACTAAGTCCAGGATCATAGATGATGAGCCTGATTTGTGGTTTTTGCTGTGTTCCTGGTGAAGGGAACAGGATCCCTCTGCTGCAGCTGGTTTTAGTCACTAGAGCAATCCAGGGGGGGTATAATTTGCTTTCTGTACATTAAAGCAGTCTTGAAATTGCTGCTGTGGATTCAGTAGCACCTGCTGGCTGTGGAATCTGGGGAAGTTTCAGAAGTAGAATAAAGGTCCTTGCCTCCTTCTGTAGGTAGTAAAACAGGCATTCAGAGCAGCAAGATGCAGAACTTCTGGTTTTATGGCATATTGCTCTTTCTTCATTGTGGACAAATGGATGGAAGTAAATAGGTGAGAGTAATGAGTGAGTTGAGTAGTTAGAGTGTCACAGTGATTTGTTAATAAAATGCATGAAGATGCACAGAAGGTCTTGTCACTGATGAGTAAAAATAATTGTGTCAGGAAACTGAAACGTGTGTTTCCAGGAGATCTTGTTGCAAAAAGTTCATGCTCTTATTTTCTCGGAATCCACTTTTTTGTAAAAATCCGTGGGCAGGTGGGACCGTGGCACTGACAGGGTTACTAGGGAGTGCTTCTTTGTTTGTTAAACCTTTTCTGTATGAGTAGTCCTAGAATAAAATAAGTGTGATCTCAATTCCTGGTAGAGCCTTGTGCTCCAATATGAAATTTTAGAGCACGGTAGTAATTCATAACATAGTTTGCAATATTGATGATATAAAATGAAGAGGAAATGATCTTTCGTAGAGCAGCAGTAATGCTAAGGGGAGCCTGGGTCCTATAAAACTGTAGGCCAAGCGTCTCAGAAAAATACAGGAGTTGTATTTCAGAGTACCTGCTACTTACTCACTTTTTGGGTGGAAAATATGTTGCTTAAGTGTAAATATATCACAGTAAGGAGTATACAGGGGACATAAAGCACATAAAGCAGTTCTCCTGTCTTCTTCCTACATGAATGAGTGATTTTTTGCGAGTGCATTGCAGTCCTATTGACTGATCTGTTGTGTGGTCGTCTATTAATGTCCTCCTTTTATGGTAGTGGATATAATTTGGCACATAATTCTGGACATTTCATATGTTCTCTATACAGGATTCTTTACCTCTAGTATTGATTTGTCTTCTCAGCAACGTTTTTGTTTTACCAGTAAGGCATGAAATGGTTGGATTTTTCCAATGAGACATATGGCAAAATGAAGCTGTTGTCTGTAAAGCCTCATCCACAGGAGCTTTTCCACAGTATAAATAAACTGTTTGAGGAGGTGACAGAAAAGACTTTTTCCAACCCTCAGTCAGTACAGTGGTGGGGATAAGAGCTTCTGGTTTAAACCAGGATTAAAACAGGGATAGTTTTGTCCATGACAGTTGCATTTTTGTTGGTGTAATAATCAAAACCAGGATATGGGCTTGATACAGTCCTTGTGTCTGTTTGTTGTGGGGTTTTTTAAATAGAATGCCTTCTTTTTCTAGGTAATAACACTGGCCCATGTACTGTGTACTTCTAATTTCAGGTGGTGGAAAAATAAGAAACAAAATGAAACCTTTCCAGAAGGTCTGTCTTTTCAAGAGCCTGCTTGCCAATTGCTGCTGTCACAGCCAGCTTGACAGCTGTCTTCTCCCTCCTGTTGCAAAGAAGATAGGCTGCGTGGTGGGACTGCACAACCATGGATTTTGGAGGCCAAAGCCTTTATTGGACACAGCTAGATTCACTCTGCCTTTTAACAGTCGGCACAGGAAAAACCATCAGGTTTCTCAAGCTTTGTGGAAGCACGAGGCCGTGCAGAAGTATCTGGACACTCTAAGCAAGGAATACCAGCAGGTTAGTCATCAGTTAAGTGCAGACTCATTGAATGACTTTGAGCGAAGAACCCTGAGGAGAAGATGTGCCGATCTGTCCCCCATTGCAGCCGCGTTTCAGGAAATCAAAGCGGCTGAAAGAGAAGTTCAGGAGTTAGAAGCGATGTGCACAGGTAAAGGAAAACACATCTCCCTGCTTGCTTCGGAACAGCAGCTGTGCTTGTGATAAACTTCATTGCCCAGCCTTTGAGGGAAGCTTGTGAGTAAGTTCAGCCAGCCCTGGCACACTCCCTGGTCCTCCCTGCTCCCGGGAGCTTGCGTGCTGCAAGGGCTTTCTGCATCCAGCCACATCCTTCTGTTTTTCATCTCACCTCACTTTAGTTTGAGGTCTTAATATGGTAATTTTGGGAGAGTAGGCATCATCTGGAACCTCAGGGATATCCTTCTGACAGAAATAGTTGAGAAGCATTTGTTTTGTGGTTATTTTTTGGTAGAACTGAGAGCAGTTTGAACTGAAGAAAAAAAATTAGCGAGCCTAAAATCTTTGATAGATGCAGACCTCAGCTGTGTTATTTAAAATGGGATTCTATTTGACCAGTTCAGTGATATTTGTTGAGCAAATGACATGAACTTTCATTAGGCTCTGAGTTGTCAGCTTCAAATTTAAATGGCAAAAGCTAATATTTCTTTGAAAATATTTGAGGAGTCCTTTAAGGAATAAAAACTGATGGTTGTTTAAGAAGCTGCAGTTTTTCAGTAGTCTGCTACAATAGAAGTTGGGGTAAAAAAGAATTAAAAATTGTCACTGGTTTTCGTACCATTTGGGAATAAGGAAGTACACAGGGAATAAAAGAATTTACAAAGTAAGTAATGGTGCAACATTTGGGAAAAAACTCCCAGCATTGTTACAAGTGTGAGGAGGTGCACACAGTAGGAAGGAAAAAATGGCATCCATTCTGCTACAGTGGTAAGTATTAAGCCAAGAGAGGGAAACACTGACCTGGAGAGAATGGGGTTTACATTAAAGCAGTGAAGGAGGGGAAAATCAAAGGGCAGGAGAAATCGGTATCCAGCAGTATAAATGGAGGAGGACAAAAGTTCATGGTGCTTTTCAGAGAGAGAGCCAAGGGATCTGGACAAAACAGTAAGAGCCATATTGAAATAAAGATGTAAATGTAACTTATTTAGACAGCTAGAAAACATTTGTATTCTGTAGTTTTAAAAATAGATAAATGTTTGTGCTTTTGGAAAAAAAAATGATTATTTAAAATATTTAATCTTACACCCTGTCTAATTCTCTTCACTGGAGAAAAGAAGAGAAAGAATGACGGAGACAAGGTACAAACATTTAATGCTGAAAAAGAAATCTTCGTGAAAGAATTAAAAAAGTGTTAAGAAAACTCTGGAAAATTCATATTTTAACTTAGAAAGGCTATTTTTGGATTAGTAAATATAATGAAGAATTTTTCTAATTCCATAAATTATGATGTGGAGGGGTGGAGCGAGTTCTAGTTGAAAGAAGGGAAAAGAATGTAAAAAATTACAGCCAATAAACTAATTAAACAGAGCCAAATTATACTGTCTGTACCATTTATCCTGTGGCCGAGTTAAAACACAGATGTCCCCTTCATTTGGCTGCTCACTGTTTTCCACTTAGCTCCCTAACTGACCCTCTTCTCTCTAGTACCTGAATTCCTGACAATTGATGAAGGATTTTATATTTGCAACAGTCAGTGAAGCAGAAAAAGTATTTCCCAGTTTCCCTCTGGTGATGTGAGTCACGAGGCAGGTTAAGTGAATTCTGTTTTGCAGGGAGGTAGGAATGGGATACCAATCCTTTGGGCCTTAAGCTCATTGGTCAGCACCAGATCATCCCTCACCTCTGTTCAGAGTATTTAATTCAATACTGTTTATCTAAGTGATCAATAAACATAGTTTTTGGACCAGCTAGAAGCAACTGAGAGTCCAGTTTTATGCTGCATCTGAGACAAACCTATGGTTTCCATGCTGGCCACAAGGCAAAAGGTTTTCACCTCCTCATTTTGCTTTCTTCCCTCACTCTTACTCCCAGCTGCTCAAAGCTGGCTTCAACCGTTCCCTCATTTGTGTTGGTAATTGTCCAGATGTAATTTAAATCTAGTTCAACTCGGCATGGTAAAAACATGCGTTTATTCAACCAGACTTGCTTTTTTATTTTCAGTGAGTTCAATTGTTTCACTTTCTGATGGGTAGAAAAGTGGAAAGATGAAAAGGAGAGGGGGCTCCCTGTTTTAGCAGTGACAGGTTTTCCACTTGACTCCAACTGTCTTCCAAGTTTCTACTTAGTGTATAATCTATTGCTAACTGATCAGCATTTTTTGTTACTGTAAATTGGAGCCTCCATAGCAGAAAAGGCTTGGAGCTTCTGTGAACTTTACCCGAGAATGTGTCCTAGTTTGTTAGTAAGGTCTAAAATGTGGGAAGGGGCAGTTTAATCACAGGTAAAATATCTGCTGCTCCTTCCAGCACGCCTGGAAAGTATAATCATTGAATTAGCAATGTGCATCCTGGCTTGGGCTACTCTTATTTGAGTATTTCATGCTGACAAAACACTGCAAGCTTTTCTGTGCTGCAGTGCACGTCTTTGGACAGCTGTGTTATAATCTGCTCTAGGTGAGATTGGCTAACATCTATTCCTGTTGTTGGAATTTAGAGCTAGACAGCAGAGATGAGAAACAACTTCTAGAGCTTGCCTTAGAGGAGAAGGAAATCCTGGATAAAAAAATGAACATGTTGTGCAGAAAGGTGAGCCTGAGGTAAAATTTTACAGCTTTGTAAATAAAGATGTCAGAAAAACTTTCCTTTGTGATCTTACCAATAGATTCTGACACTTGAGTTTAATGAAATGGAAGCCCAGCTTCTGTATTCTCCCTGAAAAGAGGTGGCAACATTAATTATTAGTAAGCTTCTTAGTGACAATTGTGTCTTAGAAGCTGATTAATTGAGTCATTTCTCTTGCTTGCTTGTCTGTCTGCAAAGCTGAAGGGGATTAAAAAAGTGGTGAGTCTGTGCTACTGAGACTTGACATGACATCCTAGTAACTGTTCATGGCAGTGGAACATGCACTCTGGAAGGATTTCTGATTGGGACTTGCAGTCCTTCATTTTCTCTTCAGCTGACAGCACCCCATGAGTGGGGAAAATATAAGCAAAAAGTTGAAATGATTCAGTGGAGACCACTGTGTTTGGGCTCATTTCTATGTTCAGACTGAAATGATATGAAATGTGACTTTCTGAAAAACAAGATTAATGTAAAGATTGTCTGGGTTAGCTAATAACTTTGTCTTCATAGGTAGCTGGGGCTGGGGTGGGTGAGCTGGCACCTGACCTTGCAGGACTGGGTTTTCAGCTAGCTTTCATGTGGATGCACTAGCATGTTGCATTTCCACACTGACTGCACGGAGTTGCAGTGGTCATTGGACAGTTTTTAGTCCTGCTTAACTAGCTTGCCAAAGGAAATCAGTGCCTGAGTGTGCTCAGGCTGTGGCAATTGTGAAGGCTGGCTGTAAATTTGATTAAGAGAAGATCCAGGGTCATGAAGGAGATAATGGCATTCTTTTTTTTTTTTTTTTTTCCAGCTTTTCCAGCTTCTAGTGCCAAAGGAAAAATATGATAGAAGTCCTGTCATATTAGAAGTGACAGCTGGCAGAACAACTGGAGGTCAGCAAAGCCCCTACAGTGAAGATTACTTCAAGCCTCCATCCAACTCCATTAAACCTCTTATGAATTATTCTTAATGCTTTTTTTATACTTTATTGGCATAAAGTAATACTTTGTAAAGATGAGCATTAACCTGCCTAATGACTGGGGTTAGAGTTGCAGCTAAATCTAAAAACCGCTGTTTATGTGGTAATGCCTTTTAATTTTTAGGGGATATCTGCCAACAGTTCACTAAAGAAATGTTTGAGATGTACCAGAACTATGCCGACTACAAACGTTGGACCTTTGACGTCGTGAACTATATGCCAGCCGAGATAGGTACTGCAGCTCTTCAGAGATTCCACCAAGACTATGAAATTGAGAACAATGTTTCTCTGCTGTATTTGTCATGCACTGTTTGTCTCTCCAGGAGGGTTGCATCATGCTGCTGCTCATATTTCAGGAGAGGACGTCTACAGGCATCTGAAATATGAAGGAGGGACTCACCGAGTCCAGCGAATCCCTGAGACGGGCTTGTCATCAAGAATGCAGCGTATTCACACTGGGACAATGTCAGTCATTGTCCTCCCTCAGCCAGAGGAGGTAAACTGTTCATGGGGATGGTAAGGGGGTGCTGTACCCCTGCTCACCCATTTTGGCATTGGAGTAGGTGTTATTTAAAACCATGTTGCTGTTTTGGGGATTTCACTGATAACCAAGTGCTTTGTGCAAGTCCCAGCAAATGAACCACAAGTGCTCTGACTCTGGAAGGTGATAGTCCTTGGCTCTGTACCTTACATGAACAAATGGATCATCAGAAGCAGCTTTGCAGAGATTTGCTGTTGCCTGAAACAGCATGTAAATAAGTGATCATTTCATTAAGTGTTCCAGCCCCAACACTGACAAGGCTCACTGCTACGAGTAAGCCAATTTTAAATTACATCATGCATTAAGACACAAAATATATCCAAGAAAATACTCGGTGTTGCATAGTAATGTGATTCTGCACATCCTTTTGATTTTTTTTTTGTTTCATTTAAAATACTGGTGTCCTTCTCTGTTAAATCAAGGAGAGTCTCCTTTGAATGTGAATGAGTGTGTTGGCTAGTCTGAGATCTCACTGATACCAACAGTTCTCACTTAGACTGCCAATTTACACAAAAAATAAACAAAACCAGATCCTGTAGGCTTTTCCTGCACCTTCTCCTGCTTCTTTGTAATACTTTCCTTGCAACATTGATCAGATCTGAATGTTCCTTTCCCATCCACTGAGCTCAAACTGTGATCCAGGTCATCACGGACTCCTATTTCCAATGTGGCAATCCTTACTTGGATGGATCTGTATATACCTATTTTCTCCTCAGATGATTCTAAGTACTGTTGCAAGAATCATTCAGGCTTGACTCAGGAGCAAGATCCTTGCACTACTGTTTAGAAGTGGTTTTTAAATATTTGTTTATTTCTTAGTTCCTCTGCCAAAGCTAGTGGTTTTAGAAAGCAGTGATTTTGTTTGGTTTCACACACACACATACCTTGTTTTATGAAGGACCTGGAGTAAGAGTTTGAAAAACGAAGTGAAATCTCTAAGGTGTCATTTACTTCTCAGCGATATTTGACACTGCATTTTTAGATTATAATGATTATAATTGTTACTTAGGAACAGTTGTAAAGGAGCAATTTTTTGAGAAGTGATTTCTTATTAATGCTGAGTGTCATTGACATCCAAATATTTTTAGAATGAGCAGGAAGTAGTAATTTTCTCTTATTCTAGGTTGATGTTAAAGTGGATCCCAAAGATTTGCGTATAGATACATTCAGAGCCAGAGGAGCAGGAGGGCAACACGTTAACAAAACTGATAGTGCTGTGAGAATTGTGCACCTTCCCACAGGTAAGTCTGGCTGTATTTTGTACTTTTAATCACAGTAGATCTGTATCTTGAAAAGGAAGCTTGCCATCCTGCAGGTTGACTCTGCAAGGCTGGGCCTTATACAAAAAAAAAAGAGAAGTAGCCCCTTCTGGTTCTGTTCCTCTTGTAGTGAGGCAGTGTGAGAAAGGGGCTGTGTACCAGGGGCACAGGGATTATGCCAGTTTTGTCTTTAGAGGGAGTGTTTAATGAATACACTGTCTTTGAAGGATGAAGGAACAAATGGAGGGTGACAGAGATGGGGTGGAAGATGTAAATAATTTGCGCTGTGTACTCTGTACCTTCAGCAGTAGTGGCCACTGGCAAGCAAGTGCATGCTTCGCCTAGCTGGAATCTGTGTAGTTATGTGGATGGTTAAAAAGAAGGCTTGAAGATCCTCATTCAGTACTAGATAATGCTGTCATATGTTGGCTAGAAAGGAAAATGTATATTGGTGGGAAGGTACTGTGTAGACTGGACCACTCTGGTTTTTTGGGATTTATTTTTATTGAAACTCAGTGAGCTTCTCTCTGTACAGATGCAGAATCACTTTAGGCACAAGAAATTCCAGTAGTGACCTGAAAACAGCTGTTCCCTATATGCCTTTTCTTTCAGAAATCAAATGAGAAGTACTAAATTTCTTATAAAGACCTTTATTTTGCTTTATCTCATTTTTCATAATTAAGTTCAAGACTCACCAGTGTTGATTAGACACCTGTTTCTACTAGAATAGTGAATTCTCCCATCTCCAGGAGCTTATCTGGACTAAGATTTTAAAAACTTGTGTTGCACTCTTTTAAACATGCTCCTGTAGACTGTTCAAATTGCATTTTTAACATATGACAGCTAATTGGAGTGAACCCATTTCCTAGAGGCAATGTCAGAAAGTTGTTTGCTTCATGAAATTTTAAAATATCCCTGACTTTTCCGTAGCACAGAACAAAGCCCCCCGGTGCAGCTGTGACAAGTTTAAAAATGCACTAATGGTTCTGGCCAGTGTGTTAAAATGACTTTTTATCCCACAGCTGAAAGACCCTACAAACCAGCACTCCAGTAGGTTTCATTTGCCTAATGTGTTAGAATTAATTTAGCTTGTTTGTTCTTTGTTATAATGGGCTCTTGGATGCCTCTGTGAAGGACTGGCAGTTGAGTGCCAGCAGGAGCGGTCACAGCAGATGAACAAGGAAATAGCTCTGCGGACACTGAGAGCTAAGCTGTACCAGCAGAGCATTGAAAAGCAGCTCAGTCAAGAGCAGAGTGCCAGGAAACTGCAGGTGAGGGCAAGTGGTGGCTGAGATCTGGAGAGGGTGTTGTGTTGCAGATTTGTTTCTGATCTCTTTGGGTGACGGGGACAGAGCAAGTGAGAGTGCGTGTCTAACCAGGGGTGCTTCCGAGGGAGAGTCTTGTAGTTTAAAATGGTAAGTCTGCCTTTTCTTACCCCAGTTCAATTGTAGACTTCTCAGGCAATGAAAAGAGGCATCAACTGCAGCTGGAAAGAAAGGAGTCAAAAGACTGGCTGAAATTATTCAAAAGGCGAAACTCAACATCGTGTGCTGAATGCCTCGGTTAAGGCCAGAGTTACACAAGTTAAGCATCAGTAGAAATTTACATTCAGTGAAAACTAGGATCAGGAGTTCTCGGAAGTTTCTAAAGGAGAGTATTTTAAGGCCATATAGAGCTTTTGAGAGAAACAAGTAAATAAACAATCCTGCCACTACGCAATTAAGTAGCAGCTTATTTGATACAGTTTAGGTAGAGTTACCTCAAGTTACGCTGCAAAGTGCACTTTTCTCTCGAAATGTCCTATCATTCTTTTCCCAGAGTATTTTCCCATTTGTGATTCAAACTTCAACAGTGATCTATTGGAATAAAAATGCTTCAGAATTAGAGAATTACTCAGCACTCCAGATTTTCCAGCCCAGCTATTTAATCACTTACTTCAGGTTGCATTTAAGCGTATTGTCCCTGCAGATTATTAACCCCATCGTTGTAAGCAGTGAGCCATTTATCTTTCATTATTAATTTCAGTTCGAGAGCCTTCAAAGCTGCATAAAGGACTTACATTTATATTTGTATTTATGTACATTTGTATGAATAGTTTGGAAAATCAGGCAAAAATAAATTACCTTTCCTAAAGTTTCAGAATTGATTCAAGAAATTCCACGTTCTGAAATATACATGTTGAGTGCAGATGAAATTTTCACCAAAGCCTACTGAAGCAGACACCCATTTATTTCTCTGAGCACTTTTTAGCATTTAATTCTCCATTTTAGTGACGACCACAGTGTTTAGTGAAGTGTTTAACCACAACAGTGCTCCATTTGGGTTTCTGCTTCAAGTTAGAATTGCTGTTTGCACTCTGGCGCTTCACCACTAGAGGGTAACTTAACTTCTTAATCTAAGCATCTCTGGGTGCTACTTTCCAACAGCCACGTGTTGACTGTGCTGCTTCTGTCATTAATGGGGCCTACTTTCATGATTTTTTGTGGGAGCTACAACTCCCCACAAAACACCCCCACTTGTATGTTTTTTCAAGTAAGGACTTTCATATCTTATGTGACCTTTGGGAGTTACGTGGTTCTTCCAGCTACAGAGCTGGAACAGAAATATGCTGGAGGATATAGAAACTTGGTCTGTGATACAGAATCATAAACAATACAGTTCAGTAATGCCACAATATTTAAGAAAACCCCATGTGCCCAGCTAGTGACCACTAGGTTTGTAGTTGGAACAGGCTGATCCATTACAGTTTATTTTAAGTATCCTGTTTTAGAGGAGCATTTGTTTTTTTTAAAACACAACATAACAGATTTTGTTTTTTCCTGCTTTGCTGCAGTTGGGAACAAGAGCCCAGTCAGAGAGAATTCGTACTTACAACTTCACCCAGGACAGAGTCACTGACCACAGGATCTCCTATGATGCACGCAATATCAAGGTAAGGGTTGCTTATGAGAGTATTTAGATGTTTATGTTTAACATAAGAAGAAAAATTTAACTTAGTGAGCACAACTTAAGATATATATATATGAAGAAAGTAGCCACTTCTGCTCTGACAGAACACTGTAGATTTAGAAAGATTAAACTTTCTTTCCTTCCTTCCTGTAGTCTTAGAGATTACTGTCACAAGCTGTAGCTCACTGGCCTACTTCTCTGTGTATTCTTCTCCTACTATGTGAGTGGAAATGACCAAGCCGGTAGTCCTCAATGAGATCCATGAGTCCCTTGGCCAGACTGGGCAAGTGACATTTGAGATTCTTGAAGCATAGTACATCCAAACCAAAAACCTGACAGGCAGGACTTTTTGTTTTTATTAGGCCGTTCTTTCCTCCTCCTAGTGCTGGAGTGAAGAATGAGAAAAACTTTTATGTTTGCATCACAGGCCACAGTTAAAAGAAACTGAAACAGAATATTTTCATTTTAAGACTATCTGAGATCTTGTTTCTGAGCAAATATCTACATATGGCTTGAATCTTACTGATTGTTCAACCTGGAAAAGAGAAGGCTTTGGGGTGACCTAATTGCAGTCTTCCAGTACTCAAAGGGAGCCTACAAGAAAGAGGGAGATTTTTACAAGAGCATGTAGTGACAGGAGAAGGGGGAATGGCTTCAAACTAAAACAGGGTATATTTAGATTAGATACTAAGAAAAATTTTTTTACTGTGAGGGTGGAGAGGCACTGGAGCGGGTCATCCAGTGAAGCTGTGGATGCCTCATCTCTGGAAGTGTTCACAGTCAGGTTAGATGGGGCTTTGAGAAACCTCGTCTAGTGAAAAGTGTCCCTGCCCATAGCAGGGGGGGTTGGAACTGGATGATCTTTATGGTCCCTTCCAACCCAGGCCATTCTATGATTCTATTTATTGGGAGTTTTTACAGTGGGAAAAAAAACCTAATAATGGATTTTTTTTTTTTATTAAATTTATGAAAAACAAAGTTTAGGGTGATCTCTCAATATTTTGGCTTAGGTATCCAGTTTGCTGTAAGTGCTGTTGCATAAGGAGCAACACTTTTCAAACTGTACCCACTGTACCCACATTCCAGAGAATGCAGGGCATACTGAATATGGAATGTTTCATATTTAATGGAGTGCAGATTACCATGGCAGAGGAAATAGTTCCATGATTGCATAGAAGTGGCTTTTCTTAGTCAGTTACTTAGCGTTTGAATCTTTCTTGAGTGAAACTGGAACCATAAACTGCCTAACAAAAGTTAGTTGAGCTTTGCTCGAAAAACAGCCTCACTCTTGCCATGGGCAACAGTATTTGAATGAGGTTCTTCAATCCTTGATTGTTCTTGCAGGGGATTTTCAGGTAAGTGCATGGGTTACACGAAAGCAGGGCAGTAGCTGCTTTTGTTGCTGCCAGAATCCATGTGCCTTGCACAGGCAGGCAGCTGATGTCCTGCTGCTGGCCACCACTGCTGCTTTCACATGGAGGGGACCTGCAAGGATGAGCAAGTGGAGGGACTGCAGGCAAAGTGCATTTTGGGGGTTTGAGTAGTTGGTGTTTCAGAATAATGCTGAAGGACAGTCAGTAATGCTTGTGTCTGCTTTATTTTCCTAGGAAATTCTAAGTGGGAAAGAAGCACTGGATAAGCTAATCAACAGACTACTGGAGTTTTCAGAGATAGAGGCTGTCACCCAATATCTAGAAAATTTGCAGGCTTTAGAAGGAGGAGGCTGAAGATCTCGAGCAGAGTTAAAACAGAATTGTTGTGTTTGTTAGCAGAATAAAACAGATGTGTTAGTTGGATGATATATTGATTAAAATCTATTCCTCTGTTTTTCAGTGTGTGATCCTACTCTTTTTGTATTTTGGTGTAAGTGGGTTGAATTTGTTACAGCAGCCCTGGCAGAAAAGCACCAGCTTGGAGTTCTGTGTGCACACTCCTCTTGTCTTGGCAGCTGGGCTTTGTTAAGCTGGTCCTTCTCTTGACTGTATCGCAGCTGGAAAGGCACAGAATTGTGGTGGTGGAGCAGAATAAATTCCACATAGTGCACTTTTGTTTGGTGGTGGGAGATATTCCTCTCCAGATGGAAGAAACTGAGCTCCCCTAACATAGTCTAGAACCTGGCCTCATGGATACTATTTTTTTTCCACTTACTGTGTGAGCTTCCTAAATTAAATCCCTTAGAAATAGCTTTGTATTATGATGTTACGATGTTTTGTTTTTTTAGAGTAAATTCACAAAAGCAAAGGGAGTGAAGAGGCCAGAATGTTAAAAGAGAAGCCTGTTAACTTTCTTCCAGGCATTCTTGGGTCAGCTTGTGGTGGGACTGGCCCACGTGCTGCAGTGGCGTGTAGAAGTACATGCCCTAGTTTTCAATTAAGTTTGTGAGGTAACAGGCAGCTCCCTGCCTCCTGGCAGAGAAAACGAGTTCATACTGCAGATGCATTTCAGCAAACGAGGTAGCTCTGGAATTCAGCTCCTGTCTTTGGGAATGTCTGCCTTTGCCTGTCCTTGAGGGCGATCCAGATGTCTGCAGGGCACACTCAGCTCTGACAGGACTCGTGCTGGTGTTTTACCCTGCACATGTGCGGTGCTGGCAGGCCCTCAGCACGGGCAGGCACTCCTTGTACGCCTGACTCAGGAATGCTCCGTGCTCAGGGTGACACAAAGATTGGTGCCCTGCTCAGCTGGGTTCACTTGCCAGATCACGGCGTCTTCACTTCATCCTGCTCGTCCCAGGTTCTGCTGGAAAGCTGCTCTGCACAATCTTCTACATGTGAATAACCAGTGCATTGTTTCGATTTACATTATACCTTGTCGTTGATTTATATTTGCATATTTATTTTGTAATCAGGAATGATGCAGTGTGAGGAAATGTAAGGTAATTTAAGAAAAATAATTATTTTAATACTGAGTTCTTCTAAAGAGTGTAGTTTTTATTACTGTATATATAGCAACAATTGTAACATTATTCAGCTATATTAAGAAAGAATTCGTAACAGGAAAAAAGCAGGAAAACTATACTCGGTTCCTCTATTCTGGAATTCTTTTTCAATTCCTTTGTGTGTTCTTATCAGCAAGCTTTGACAATTTCTCTCTTGCTTCCAACACTTTAATTACAAAAGCTTTGGGGCTTCAGTTCAGTTGGCTTTTTTTTAATTGATAGTTCTGCATGTTAATCAAGAAACGTATTACCATGCAATTCAGGACTCATTTGGACTTTGACTTCTTTCAGTAAGCAGTCCAGAAAAAGAACCCTTCAGAAGGAACTGCAACTGAGCTTATACTTCTTGCAGTGCCGACAGACTGGCAATAACTAACATGATCAACTGTAATAGGAGAATATCCAGCTAACATGGTTATCCAATAACCATGCTCACTTTCATTATGCAATTAAATTAACCAATTAATATTATTAATTATATCTCTCAAACAATCTTAGAAACTTCTTAAAAATTTTTAAATAATAAGATTCCACTTCCAGGATTAGTTAGTGCCTATGAAGTTCTTTACTATGAAAAATTATTGAAACACTTAAAAATATAAGCCTCGTTTATTTTACTCAGATAGTGATATTTCTGCAGGACCTCATGGATATTTGTGATACATTAATTTTCTGTAGCCCTTTTTTGTTGACGGTTTTGTGCAGAGTGATGAGAACAGGGAAAGCAGACAGCAGCTCCCCTTTTTACTAAGTTTTGGATGTCCCAAATGTAGGTACTGAAATTTAGGAGCTAAGCCCCATCTGCCAGCCTGGCCCAGGAGATCCTGGAGGGATTTTGTCCTAAGCTTTTCCTGCAATCATGTATATATGTGTGTGTCAGCAAAAGATGGCTTTGAAAGTTTGGGAGAGAGTGGAAACACTTCTACTGGAGGCCACTGCCTGTAATGCTCTGCTTTACTAAAACCAGATATATTTGCTTCTACTCATTGAGAACACGTTATTTGAAACTGTTTTCTCCTAACTTAAAAAATACTTGAAGCCATATTTTATTCTAAGCTCTTCCACCCCAGCCTTTCTGTGGGATGTGAGAGCTGAGAGGTGAGAGATTGTGTTTGACCACGGCCTGGCACTTGTCCTCAAGGAAGGGCTGTGCAGCATAACACTGCTATTTCTGAGGTGTTTTCAGGATGGAATTTCTCAGCTTGGGCTTTTTGGTTCCTACAAGCAATCAGGACTTTCAGCAGTGAAATCAGTAGCAGGAAAAATTACAGTAACAAAGCACAGGGAGGAAAAGGGAAAACATTTTCTTGGGGAGAAACAAACAGCCCCGGGGGACAGCACAACAGAGCAAGAGGAGGTTCCTCTGCTAAAAACAGCCTTCTCCTGCAGCTTTCCTTGTTGAATAGTGTTACAACAAACATAAACTACCACCCCTCCGCCTGGCTCCCCTCAGCACCATCTGGGGAACTGAGACCTTACCCACAGACGTCATGTTACAGCTCGTGCAAGGCACCAACTTCACAGCTCTGCAGATCCTGCTGATTGCTGGATCTCTTTCATTTCTCTGCTGAGGTCTCTCGCAGCAGCGTCTCACCCAGCCAGGAGGAAAGCCGGACAAAAGCTGCGTGTGCCTGGGAGCAGCCCTTCCATGGCAGTGGAGAGATGGATGTTTACCCTCTGCAGAAGGAGGGCAGCCCGGGTACCTCGCCTCGATTGCTTTCATTGACTCATCGAGTGTGTATCTGACTCTCAGGGCACTGCTCATTGTTCCTAAGGCCAGCAAATCTGTAATACTGAATCACAGTCAGTTATAATCAAAAAGCTCATACATTCAGCTTTATTCTGAACGTTACTAACAGTAACTGCAACAAACCTTAACCTGAACTCAGCTAAAAAAAATTAAATAAAAAATTTAAACTCAGGGTTTTTGTTACTCATAACTGATGTACAGAATTAACCAATTTCCAGTTACTGCTTAAGGCGCTGCAGGAAGGCACACAGACGCTCTGTTGGTAGCCCCAAAATAAAAGTATTTCTTTTTAAGAAGCATTTCCATATTTACAGACCTATTTTAGTTTATATTTACCCCAGGCCCCACTTTGAACAGAATACGCACCCCTAAATCTCCCGAGTTGCCCTAAACCCCCTGAACAGATGCACGATGCTAACGCAGATTGTTCAAATGAAAGCTTTATTAAGTATTTTCATATAAATCCCACTTCAAGAGCTTGCAATATTTTGCAATTGCAACTAAGAAGCAGTTCAAGAGAAACCAGCTGTTTAACTTAGCAGACATTACTTATAAACTAAAACAAACGCTTTTCAATCACCCTAAGCAAGCCATTAAAATCCACTGTCTCCAGCCCATGGTCTGTACAACACTGTCTGCTGGTTTTTAACATAGGCTGTTTCTCGTTTTACAGGTAAAATCAAATCTGCTTTTGGAAATCCTGGGAATCCCCCAAATTCTCCAGGAATCTCTGAAATCTGGCTCTCTGGGAGTCCTCTTGGGCAAATTTAGCCTTTTTGAGATAATTTGCAACACCTTTTGCTTTGTACAGAAACTTTTATTCAAGTTCTATCCTGAAACACTTCACAAAGCTAAACCTGTTAATCACACAAACGGTTAACACAATTTCTAAGTTAAATAATTTAGCAGGTAGAAGGTAGGGGGACTTAAGAGGTAGATAGAAGAGAGACTGAAGAGGTCTGGCTGACAAAACAGAACCCAAGTGTTGCCACAGCTGATAGCAGGAGGTATACAGACAGCTTTTGTACCAACAAGCAAAAGGATCTAGGGGCTGCAAACCCCGTACGAGGAATGGAATGGAATCTGTCTTGGGAAAAGGAATTATGAAGGAGATCAAAAGCGCACATGTAGTCAAGTCTTGAAATAGCTTGTGTGTTGTTGGAGAACAGACAGGGTTCTTCAGGGCACGGTGCGAACAGGCAGCAGAAGCGCTCATGGGAGCCGGGACCTGGACACACGGTGGCTACAGAAGAACACGAAGCCTTCTGGAAATCTCGGCAGAGCAGGGGAGAAGGTGAAGGAGGACACCAGAAACACGGCACAGCGGTGATACAGAGATTTGCATATCTGGGATATACTGGAGGAAGACAATTCAAGGAAGACAGCAATAATAAGAAAAGTACTAAAAAAGGAGAGACACAACCCAAAAAACAAATCAAAGAAACCAAGCAACATGAAATAGTTTTTTTACTCCCTTTCTGAGATGCCACAATTTGCACTGAAATAAAATCTCTTTCAGGGAAGAAGAAAAAAAAACAAAAAAGAAGAAATATTTTTATACACGCACAGGTTAGTGAATTTATCTCAGATCTATGTCATGACCAGCCCTTCCACTTCTAAAACTGAATATTGGAACTGGATGATGCTGCAGGCAGATTTTATCTATGAGGGTCAAACAAAACTTTACCCTATTAGGAAAGTGTGGATTTTAATCTACAAATCCCCAGGTGAATTATTAAAATGTGTTTCAGCCTGAATAGGAACAAGGATTACTCTATAAAATGGGTAAAACTGAGCAGTCTCTGCACAGCTCCTGGCATAGCAAATGCCCAACAAAATAATTTTTCTTTTTTCCGTATATGCAATATGTTTGCTTCTAAAAGCATCACCAACTTCAGGCAGGCCCTGCTGTAAAAACACACACAAGTCTTCTGCTGTGAAGTTGCCTTTCTAAACAGACAAGGTGGATGAAAACATGAGGCAAGGAAACAAAAATACAGAGCAGTGAATTGACTGGCTTGAAACCACACAGAAGAAATCATCATCAGAAGTTGCAATGACTCCCCCCTGCTCTCTGGCTCCCCTCATACTGCTAATAGTGTCGATGACATCATATAAAACCAAGGGTGTAGTCCTCACTCAAGGAGCCTGCAATAAAAGCAGGCAAGCAGATAAAAACACACCGCGCGATAGAAAATAAATCAGCCAGTAAAGACAACACTCGGCTGAAACAGTAAAAGGAACATTCCTTTGTCAAAAGCCAGTGCAGCCCAAAGAAGGGTTAGCAGATGAGGGGCATAACTGTGGCAATACCTAGAGGGTTCCTATAGCAAATTCCAAAAGCAGAAGACTTGCAGGGAGATGGGACAGAAGGGAGAGAGATCTGTGCAAAACAGATGTCCTGAAAAAGCAACGTCTGCCTTAAATCTCACACAAGACAGTATTTTTGTATAGAGCAGAAAATATTTGGTTTAGATACACAGTAAGGAAATTGAATGACAGCATGGTGCAAAATTAAACAACGGCTTTGGATATATCGAAATTCATTCAACTGGCCCTTTTTATAACTTACACTTAAGAACAAAGAATTAACTGATCTCTGACTTTCAGAGGTAGTGGAGAGCAAAGTGCTGTATTTCTTTGTGAAATGCAGGCTTTTAAAGTCACATCAGGTAAAACCACACGTATGGTATTTAAACTACATTTACTAGCTGTGAACAAAGAAAACTTTAAATCTTTTTTTCTAATGTTCTGGTTTGTCTATTTAACACAATACAAAGACCTTTGGTTCATATTACAACTAACATCAGCTCCACAAGGAAACAAGTTTTGAACACTCATTTTCAGATCTTAAAACATATTTTAAACATCTGTTCAAGAGATTTAGTTACGGGTATCTTAAATCACTGCCTATGACCACTTCAAAGTGACAAAGCATTTTAAAGGAAAGATGCTAATATTTTGGGAACCTCACTAAAAGAGGAAAGCTATCCTACTCATAGGATATTAAAAGTGAAGCCTACAAAAAACCCCTATATTACTGGATAAAACTGTACTAATAAAAAAAAAAAAACTTTTCAGAAATCATAATGAAATGTATATACCTTAGGCTTGGAGTAACAGAAGGAGGATGAGCACAGCAGTACAAAAATATGTCTAAGAAAAAAAAGAATTGTGCTTGAAAGGAAAGCATGACCAGCTGGTAACTCAGCAGCTGGTGAAAGTAAAGGAGCAGAGGATCAGATGCAGCGGTAAATCACTGGTAAGAGTGCCTGTGGCAGACTGCGTGATGGGGTCATGTGAAATGCAAATGAGGTTTAGGGACGTATCAAGAGTAACTTCCAAAATGCCAAGGAAGTATTGGTGACATCATGCGTGGCCTTAATCGAGGTGAACTAGCCCAAGGAAATCCATCTAGGCAAGTGTAGTGCAGGCAGACCTGGGCTGGAATGGGTGAAGAGAAGCACTGGTGGGACACTGAAGGTTCTGTCACACAAAGACACTGTTTGTGATTTCAAGGAGAAAAGATGTGATGGATTCAAGATGAAGAAAAGCTACTTAGCTCAAGGGCAGGACTTGCGTAAATTGGAAGAGTAAACTGGCCACAAACACAAGTTAGAGCAGGCTCTTGGATGCTGGAGTAACGTTCAAGTAAGAACAAACCCTAAAAAATCTGATTAAGAAACCCTCTCCTTGGAGTACATGTTGTACATTCCTGCATCTAAGACTCTGAAGCATCCTGCATATGTCCTGCATCTCTAAATGATAATCCAGGGTCAGATATTACAGGAAACTTTCAAATTTATCAGAACAAACATCAGACAAAATACAGCAACCCTAAGGAAACCAAGGAAATGCATGGGATTAAATACAATACTTAATTCTCTTCTAAACATAGAGTAAAAGTCACAGAATAGAAAAATGGACTTCAACTTCCACTGTAATACACAATAAACCAGATTCCCCATCTTGCACTCCTTTCTCAATTGATCCAACAGATTAATAGTTGTTTTCTCAAAGAAATTCAAGCTCAGCAGTTACCAACTCTATTTTGCTGGACTCTTGACAGCTGTCTCAACTGCACTCCTTTTTTTTTGACTGAGACTCTCCCGAACAAAATCAAAGAAGAAATCAAATCTACAATCCTTAAGAAAATGTCCAAGTCATCTTGGACTGTACAGCCATCAGCTCTGCTGATCTTTTGGTTTCCTCCCCTATGGTACCGAGAATGATGAAGCTTCAATCCACTTAGGTCCTCTCAGCTTATCAAACACTGCAACCATAAAACACACACTTCTTATCAACAGAAAAAACACAACCACCTCAAAAATGGTCCTGTATGCTGTAGCAGATAATATATAATATTATAATATATATATTATATCATTATATATATAATAATTATATAATATATAATATAATATATAATATTATAATACTCTAGAGTATTTTTTCATTAAAATATCAGACAAGTGGTTTCTTTTCTGGGAAAGAGACAAAAAGAAAGCAAGACTGAAAAACAAAACTTGGTAAGAAAAAGGAAGGAAAAATTCAAGTAGAGAACAATAAAGCAGGAGACAGGAAGACATCAGAGAAATGTCTACCCCAACAGAGGTGGCTCTGGTGCTGTTACTACAAGTTAGGATTCATCAGGGTTAAATCTTCTGTAGAGCTTTAATACCTTTATCATGCACATACACAAATAATTTTTCAGAACATCATTTGGAATGGGTGGCACTGATGTGACTAACTCTTCTAAAAACAGCTTCCAAATGATCAGTTTGAAATGTTGGCAGTCTCACCACCCACTCTTTTGCAAGCGAACAGACAAAGGTTAGTAAGCACAATATTTTACTCATCAGTGGAGAAACTAAGCCACATAAACAATCTAGGGGGATGATTTTACTCTCTAGTATATGCTATTGATCCAGTTCCTCTTTAAATTGAAAAGGTCTGCTTCATTTTTGTCAGGTTAAGGCTTACTACATTCTCACATACTTAGAAAAGGAGTAAAAAACCCTATGAAATGCATTTAAAACAGCATACACAGAGCAAATAGAACTTGGATGGCATGGTTAAAATAACGAATACACATATTTACAATATTGCATAAGTAATTTAACACAAACTTCCATTCCAAAACCAATCACATCATAATAAAATAAAAAAATATTAAACTCACATCTGCTTTAATACCTATAAATCCTTATCTTCTATCCAACATTTTCTTTATAAAACCCTATTTAAAATATTAAACTTTTGATTCACTCTAGCTTAAACAGAATCTAAAATGATTTGTTAAGTATTACTGATCACTTAGTCTTTGTCTTAAGTTTCTAGCTTTTCCATTTTCAAATTTCCTCTTCTTAAACGTTGGCACCCCTTCAGTCAGGTCTCCAAGGGAGGTGACTGTCTTCTCCTTAAATATCACTGTCTCCTCTTCTGGATCCTCTAGCACTGGGGGTGCTACATTGTCACTCTCTGTACTTGGAAGCTCCAGGTCCACTTTTTCACTAGGAGAAGAGAAGAAAATGTAGAAGGGTTAATTAATCTACGTGGAGAAAGCAACATGGTGTACTGTAGACAGCAACATCTATTTTTATTTGACAAAACAGCTTTGAGCTAGATGCAGTCTGCTAGTCATCATCATGACAGGCATCAAGAAAAAAACTCATGTTCTCTGTTTCTTCTGTGTAGGCTGCCATAAAAAGTAACAAACTAACACCTCATTCTGTACAGAGCTTATAGCATAGCCCAAGCACTCATCATGTCAACAGTCCTGCAAGAGATAGCAGGGCTGTATGTCTGTAAATTTAAGAATATTGAAAGACAGTAGACAGTGAGTAACAGCAGTGGTTCACCACCAGAACACCACTGAGTTGTCTTCCTCAAGTGTCCATCCTGAAGGGACTGCATGACAGAAGAGAGACCCAGCTTACCAAAGCACAGTGACCCTAAGCTGGGAGAGGCAGCTTTGGAGGGCAGGATCACAGCCAATACTGATCCAAACAAATCAAAGACATCAACTAAAAATGACCTATCAGTTTTAAGGGGACAGCAGCAAAACACTGTGTTCCACAAGGATAACCCGTGGCACAAACATACGATGGAGAACTGAATAGTTGGTAGAAAGTTACCTAAATCACAGGTTGCACACCAGCACAACACTGCTGCAGAGATATTGGCCAATCCATACAAGAACACTTCTGCTACTACCAAGTGTTAGTCTGATGTCAGCTCGTGTACTATACCCAGTTTGAGGTCCCACGCTTCTAGGAAGACATGGATCTGCTCAAGCACCCAAACAGGAGCCACAAGAATGACAGCAAGTCAAGAAAATGCGATTGCTGCAATATCCCAAAAATGTAAACTTCCTGGAAGTGGTTGGCACTGTGCCTAGACTGAATTTGAAGTATTTAATGAACATTTAATGAAGTAAATAATGAACAACTGCATTTGTCTCGTTGACACGTGTGTTCATCTCAAGCCTGTCTGTTAATGTACACACTGATCTATCAGGTTCAGTAGCTGACAGCACTTTTTACTACACAGTGCTTCCCAAAAACCCAAAAGAATTTGGAGTCAAGGAGCAGTTTAGCTGGTCCAGTACAGGAGGCGTTATGTGAACATTATTGTCTCCAACGAGTGCATCAGTGCTTAATTCATTATCAATGTCTACCTGCTCAATAATTTAGAACTAAAATGTTGGAGAATGGAGTAAGCACAAGGAAGAAGACTTTTCATTCTCCAAAACCTATTTTTGCCAGACTCCTTGCAGGACCCACATCAAGCAGCTGACAGTAAAAGAGCATACTTCACAAGAGGAAAAAAAAAAAAGATCCACCTCAGGCATTATGCAGAAAAACAAAACAACCCTTCTGATCAGATGCACTTCATGAAAACATCTGCAGTTCATTGGTCTGACAAGGGAGAGAGAGAGAGAGAGAGAGATAGAGCTCATAGGAGCTCCTGAGGCAGCTGAACCAGATTGTTGAAGGAGACGATGTTAAGGAACATAAGCTCAGAGTAACAACATTTAAATATATGATACTCAGCCTCCGAAAAAACAGTGCATGACTGTGACTCTTAAATCACTTCAGTTTACTTTGTACTCATGGTGAACTTCTACACATAAACCAAAACATCACCTCTATCTGCAATGGAGAGCTATTATTTAAAATAAAAATTGTGAAAAGAACTGTATTTGGGCAACATTTCCAATCACAGTTGTGCTAATTCTGCCAGAATTCAGAGGAAAAAGCTTCAGTTCTTGAAAACAACATTATGAAAATAAGTATGGTAAAAAGATACTCACCCTGCTTCTTCTTCTTCTTGTTCTTCCCCTACTTCCTTAAGTGCTTTCCATTTTCCATAAGGGTTGGTCTTGTTAGATCCATCACTAGAGGTTTCTTGGGAAGCTGATGTACTCTCCTCTTTATCCACGGCTTCTTCTGACTTAACTTCTCGCCATTTCCCATAAGGGCTTAACTTTCTAGCTTTAGGAGATTTTTTCCCTTCCTCTGATTCTTCACCATTATCTCCTTTCCTCTAAAGAGGAAAAAACCCATCTTAAGCAAAAATGCCTAAATAAAAACATAATGTAGCTTTATTTTACATCTTTTAATTTGCTACTATTCTCTACTATTCATACTTTTCAACCAAGAGTAACTAGAAACAATAAACTCATGTTGTGATATAATCTGCAAATTTTTCTTCTTGAGCTTTATAGATGAAAAAATCTTAAATATTACAAGAAGTTGAAGTTGGAAAAACCCATCTACTAAGGATGAAGTTAAACTTACAAAATGACCTGAAAACAAAGCTTAGCATATCTTAAAATAAAGAGGAAAAAATTCACATGCAACTTTCTCCACATGCAGATGCACGCAATTTATTGCTAATACCTGGTACCAGAGACATTATCACACCCTTTATCTTAAGTTTTAATATTATGTTTTAAATATATAATTGATACAGATTTTGTACTACGTGCTGTCTATGTTTTTTCTCAATTTTATCAGGAAACTACAACCACGCCATTTTCAGTCCAAAGCATTCCCTGAAGGTCTACTGGCAGTCACATTTACCAATGAAAGGTTGAAGTCATCCTCACACTGAAATCCAAACCATTTTGTGGATTATTTCAGAGAGATGACAGTGACCTTTCTCAGAGAACATCCCATTTCTTGTAGAATTCAAGGTACTTCTGGTGAGTTGAAGGAAAGATCATGCTTTCTATTCTGGAACAGTGCCACTAATGAGCCAAATAATTGAATAAAGATTCATTTTATTAAGAAGTGCAAAATTTTACTTTTGGTCACATGTTTTAATCTCACTTCAGTAAGTACAGCCTACCGCAAAACATAAAAGATACGGTTGTAATTTTCTAGTATAAGATCATGTATGTAAAATAAATCTGAAGAAAACTTACCTTGAAGTTTGTTTCTGAACTCTCTGCTTCACTCTCACTATCCTCTGAGTCTGATTCAGATGCTGTTTCTGCAGGCTTGTCACGTTGACCCTTCTCATTTGAAGATGAAACAAAACCATCCGGTTTCTCCCACGTGGATACTGTCCAAGACATTTGAACAACCACATTGTTTATGCTTCTCATTTTGATCTGCTATTGCTTCGACAACATAACCTTTCAGAAGCTGTGCTGCCTTATGCAAAAATACAGCAAATAATTTAGCAAAAGGTTTTTGCCTTTGTTTGGTACGTTTGTTTTAATAACCATAATCAGAAAGATAACATTTCTTCTCAGCAGAGACAGAGTCATGACAGCTGAGTTCACTGTTGATAAAGCTTGTTTTAATTAGCTCTTACAAAAAACATCACACACAGCGAACCGTGACCCACAAGACTGTGGTCCCTCTCATCCTTACACAGGACAGACAAATAAATTAATTGCCCTGTAGATGTGCCTATTTGATTTGCGCTGTTCATTGATTACAAAGACAGGATAAAGTAAAGAATGATAACTGCAAACCTCAGGTCTCCAGGCAGCTAAACCCCTTTCAAGTGCTACTTTGCTTAGTAACATTAGGTCTCTAATTAAAAGAATTCTCAAGCAAACAAGGAAACACAAACATCAATCTGAAAAGCCATGGCAGTACATACAGGACATGTACATACACATATACCCTAATTTTAAATTTAAAAGTAGTATTCCAGTAAATGTACTGAGAAGAAATACTTAAATAAAAGTTGACTCAATAGTCTTAAACAGGTTTTAGTAAGAATAAGGCAAAAGTACACCAACTTTCAGTCTGTAATTTTATGTAAGCTTTCAGCTGTAAAAAAAACCTACTCTTTTTCCTAACTGCAAACAACACAACATGTAAGTGCGTAGATGTATCTTGAAGAAGTAAAGATGTAAGAAACCGGCAGTAAATGACTCTGCAGGAACAGCACAGTCTCTTAAGGGTACTGCTGTCACCTGGCTTCAGATTAGTAACTGAGCAAGGTTGCATTCCCAGGTGCCACATAAAGAGTGGAGCAGGTGCAGCCTCCCATAGCATGACTTGTAGCACCACTCCTGGAGCCATCAGTCCCCTAAGTTACATGTTTGACATGAGACACTTATAACTATTTATATCAGTTAAAAATTTGTCTTGTCTTCAGAGGATGGGATTACTTTTAACAGAACAGAGAAGTAATTTTAAAGTACTCCCAAGACACTTATTTACAGCTATATAATAATGAGGGATTAATGTGAAACCTCAAAAGCCGAAATTCTGCCAAATGTGATGATTAGAAACGTATTCTTTACAAGCATCATATGTCCATGAAGTACTTAAAAGAACAGCAAACATAGGCGTAAAATGTATCAGAACTTGGAAGGCAATGTTTAAAAATAACCAACATCTCCTTTCCCTTTCAAAAGAAATTGCAAATCATTTGGGCAGGGGAGTGGCCCATTGAAAAAACGGAAAGGTTTTGGATTGGTTTTTTTTTGTTGTTTTTGTTCCCTATTCTTGGCATCATTAACAATGCCACTTCATACCCAAATGCAGAAAGAAAACTCATAGCCAGCATAAAAATCACTTGCTCTCTAAAGAGGCATCGTTGACCTTAAAATGATTCAAATAGATTTAGAAAACAGATGCTATTCTGAGGGAGTTACTATGAAGTTATCCATGTAGGGGAAAAAAGGGGAAAAGAAGTAGGAGGTAAGATTCTGGACTTTCTTATCAATGCTATGTCAGCAAGAGGAAAAGTTATGGATATTCATATTCAGTCCTACATGCCTGTCAACACAAAATCCTGCCCCCTTCCAGTTTCCAAATTGTAATTTCAATATATATGTAGTAAAGAAGAATGCCTAGTTTAGAATTACAAGTTGAATGTCCAAAAAAACCTCTGAAGCACAAATGTATGCACACTGACAATGCAGCCAGAAAGCCTGTGCTGACTTAAGCAACTATTTCATTCCAACTAAGACGGCAGCTTAAAAAATACAAAACTTAGTAAAAAACACAGTTATTTGCAAAACAAAAAGCTTTTCTGAAAACCCTCTCTCCTGAAACAGAGCTTAATCGGAAAGAAAGCTCTCCTTACCTCCAGTTTGTGTGTTATAGTAATAGGCATGACCATCTTCAGTGACACCTTCTACCCACTCTGCTCCCTAGGAAAAAGATACAGGAGGTCATGAAGAAAAGTCTTCAGGATCAGCCAAAGCATCACTTAGAAGTCTATTCAACCTCTGAGTACTTTTTGTCTGCGATCATCTTACTGGTTTAAAGCTCGAACCCCTAACGTTGTTAGGAAGTATTCCCTTTGACTCCAACGAGACGGAATTCCATAACTTAAAATACTGCAAATGCACATACACAATTATTTCTCAAACGGTGGATAATCAGAATGAGGCTGTATAATAAATGCTGCCATACGGTTTAATTTTTTATATAGGCCATTATTTTACATGTTTGGGTTTTTCTCAAAGTATTCACCCCTGAGGCTGTAATTTCCTATTTGTGTCATTGTCTTTAGTGGAGACTGTTGAAAAAAATTCTCCAGGAGACTCAGGTCTTTGTGAGGGCTACAGAAAACCAATACCAATAAATTCTATCACAAATTAAATATATACAAACAAATAAAAATTTATCCCAAACTAGAACATTACAACAAATAATTAGAGTCAAACTTTGCATGCCAACAATTTTACTTCTTTACTAAAGCACAGATTTCAACAATGCACTCTTTTTCCCTACTGATTGAAAAATAAACATGAAATGTGGCAGAACTTGCTGGTATATTTTTGTGGATATGTTGTTTGTTTTTTTTTCAGAATCAGCTACAGCTATCTAATCAGTCATTACCCATGCCCCAACATCTTGCTTAAGAAACTGGTTTTCATCCCCTCTTACACACACAACTACTTCACTGCTCCTTAAGTACCAATAGTGCCAGCTCTGTTTTGGGCAACTTCATCATACATTACTTTGGTATTAGTAAATGTCTGAGTGTATACAGAGATATACAGACAGGCTTTTGCACACCTATACATTTGCTTAAAACCCTTATTAAAACTTTGCTGTTTTTTTTTTAATTAAAACACAATAAAATCAGAAGTTAAACTTCTTGCACCTACTCTGTAAACACAAAAAAAATGTACTGGTGGGTTCAGAGCAGGCAAAGGCATGAAAGCCTTCAGAATCATGTTTTCTCCAGGTCCTGCCCTCAGAAGTTTCAGTGTGCTGGTTTTGACAAAAGAAGCAAAGGCAAAGTTTATTTTAAGTATAAAGAGGATAAAAACCTTCGGTCTTAAGTATAACCTATCTTTTTTTTAAGAATTAGATCCTGAGCATTGTAGACCTGTTGGTTAGAGGTTTCAGTCAACATCTGACACTAGGCACACTGAGTGCCCCACGACATAAATGCTAACAAGCACACTGTCAGTCCAGCTGGTTACAGGCACCCTTCAACATGCCCCTTCACCACCCTGTTTTCCTCACCTCTTGCCAAGTCCGAGCAACAACCTAATGTGCTGTAAAACCAGGAGGGCTCCTGAATCTCAATCGCACGACATGTTGTAAGCATGCCCTTTCATTTCTGGGCAGTGAGTCCTTGTTAGAGATCTGGAATGTTCCCAATATCCTTAGCTCAGACTAAATAAAGGAGCAATCAAATGCCTGTTTTCAGCCACAGCAAAAATAACTCAAGACAGGACGAAGTCACTGAGCAGGGTGAGGGAAGAATGGCAAAACACAGCTGTGTGGTGTTGGAGATACTGGGGGCTGAAGGTGTATGCTTCTGATAGGGCCTAGGATGAGCTAACTTCAAATTGTTGCCAAGAAGGGAGTGCCTTCTCCCCCACAATCTGCTCTCCCCACATTGGCATTTTTTCTGATTATTCAGAATGCTGATAGCAAGGAAATAAGTCTCCAAAACACTAACCTAAACTCTGATGCCTTCACTGCCTGAACTAGTGCGCTGTCAGGGTAAATATATACCAAGGACCATACAAGATTAGTTTCAGGACCACCTCCTTCAGTGGAAGGCTACAGTAAGACTGACTTTAAATATTGCAACACTATGCCTTGACTGGGAAGATAAAGCTGAAGTGCTGATTAACAAGTTGTGCAAACCCACAGGACAAGGGAATCAGAAAGACAGAGTAGCAGTCGATGTGATGATAGAGAGCTACAGAACATCAAGCAGTCTGAAAACACCAGGTTTTTTTGAACTCTAAAATCCAACATTAGCAAACCAAACAAAACTGACATAAAATTATAGCGTATATATGACACCTATCTTGAAAACAGGAAAATGTAACATCACTTCACAGGAGTGTTGGAAAAATCCTGTTTTTAATGCTGCAAAGCACAAAAATCCTGGAGTGGTAAGTATCACGGGAAAACCCATTAATAATAAAAAGTAATTTTTCTGCCTTTGGACTATTCTTCAAGTTTTTCTGTGCCTCAAATAAGGAAAATTAAGTAACATACTAAATTACTAATTTTGCTGAATAATTGCTTGCATATAGGTTCCATGATTGTAAGAAACCCAGTAAGAACACAATTAATGTAACTGTATCATAAAGCAAACACAAAAAAGGGCGTTCTTTTTTTTTAACTACCTGACAATGCAGTCCCGGTGTTGCCCTAGACAAAGGAGGCTTAACTATTTCAAATGTGTAATATTTAGTTTTTACAATTACATTTCATTCAAAAAAGGTTTAACAGAATTTATTCACAATTTCCCAAAAGCTTTCAATTTTACGGGTTGAAGCATAAAAGAAGTACATTTTGCAGGAACCCAACCACCACTAATTACTTCTCTTCCCTTGATAGACAAATAAGCCAAATAGGATTTCTATAGTAAAACTGCAATTTATCATAAAAGATTCTACATAATCAAATTATGTTTTCCTAAGTTTATAAAGGGAAAAAAATTATCTTCCGCAATCAGAAGACTTGCAAATTGCTTAGATTATTTAAGTGTTTACAAGGACAAGAAAAATACGATTAACGTGATTACCGTTTGTGAGTTTTGAGAGTTGCCTTGGAATCCTTTAGGTTTCTCCCACTGTGATTCTTAAAAAAAAAAGCATATTTCACCCATCATTCAATTTGGTTGATATTTAATAATCTTTATGAAAAACAGATCTAAAGGATAAGACTGATGTGTGCCCACAAATAAATAATATATATATATATATATACACACCACGCTGGAATATGAATAATCCTTGACCAAACTATGGTATGAACAATAAACCAAAGTATCATAATTGCAGCTGGCTTTACTGGAGCTAACAACCCTCCAGACTCTATTACTATGCCTGATACAGACATACAGGATTTTTGGTTCAAAAAAAAATAATTATGAAATGATGAAAGACTACAGTAAATACTAAAGTCAATCCTTAAAATTATAAGAAACAATTTGTAACATTCTCATTAATCATAAAAGAGAGTTGCTTTTATGTTCTAAAGTAAATCACAACACACAGCTCCTCAAGAGAAGTCAGTTAGATAAATCCTGAAAATGTGGAAAGACACAATCAGTTTATTTCACATTCCTGATCACAAAAGCTTCTTCAGGAAGAACACAGCTGTCTTTGTATACTTAACCCCTGGCTGGCTAAACATTTCCAGAAACTGTGGAATTACTGCATTCTTCCATTATTAATCAACAGCAAAACCAGTCTGAAATTCGGGATGCCCAAGTCTTGAATGTTAAATACCAAAACTCCATCTAATTGTTTACATTTTAATAATCAGCTTACTACTGAAAGAGCAGAGGAGTAAAAAATGCAGATAGCCTTTTCTCACTTATATCCAATAACTATATCTGCACTTGCTCCTCAGTAGCTTTTACCTCCAGTTTTTGTGTTGTAGTAGTATGTATAGCCTTCAGGAGATAATCCTTGCACCCACTCCTTCGTGTCAATTTTTGGTGGCATTGAGGCGTCCTGAGGTGTCTTTTTTTTCTTTTCTTTCTTTTCCTTCTTCTCTTTCTTTTCTTTCTTTACTTTAGTTTCCACTGTGTTACTCTGCATTTTACTCTGTGTTGAACTGGAACCTACATCATCTTAAAGAAAACAATACCCTTTTAAAAAGAGATCTATCTGAACTTAAATACTAGTCACTCTTGCACAACAGAAAACAGGAAACTTTGTTCTTATGAGTATTTTCACTAATGAGTGAAAATCATTAGTATTATACTCATAGCAGGTGCACTTAAAAGGCTATATTAAAAGAATCTTGCACTGTACCATTACTAGAGCATCATAACAAAGTCCAAATTTAAAATGATGCGTAACCAAGAGAAAAGTCATAAGGACCAATGAGCTCTAACTAAACAACAAAAGAGAAACGAAAAGAGTTATGAAAAAGACAGCTTGTACAGGAGCCTGAAACTACAAACTTGTTTTTAAAGGACTATGTGTCTGTAATGTACAGAACAAAGGTACTTGCTGAGCTGCAAGCTGACTAGGAGATTCTCATCTCCACCGTTTGACACCAGCGGGAACCCAGCCCCTCCTACTCACAGGAACTTTTGCCTCCGACTGGCAAAAGTGAAACATAAAATTAATCAAAGCAAGCTACACTGCTGATTCAAAGCACCAACTACAGCCTAATTTTCTGTTAACGCATTGTTTAATTTTTCTATTCCAAATTTGATTGTTCCATGGATCAGAGGGTACCATAGCTATAAATGTTCTGTACTGCAACTTCTACTACTGGCAATTTGCAGATTCCTTTTTTTTTTTTTTTAAAATAAGCAACAGTCCTGGAGGCCTCTTCTCTTGTTCCTAAACCTAATTTAAGACAAAACTTTCCTATTCAATATCCTTTCAATTCTGTCTTTAATCTTCTGGCAGCTATATGAACTACCTGGCTTAATTCCAAGCCTTTTCATATCCTCTTGATATGCTTTCATTGCAGCCTCCTCCATTGCTGCAAATTCTTTTGACATGTTCTCTTCTTCTTTTGCCTTTTCCAAGCTTTTCTTCTTAATCTAAAACAAAACAAAAAACCCCCAAGAGAATAAATTAAACCAATCTGATAATGAAAGAGAGTAAAAATAAGCATTTGTGCAATTAAGATATTTGAGTTACCTCACTAATTCTTTTTGCCACATTTTCTTTATGATTCTTTCCTCTTTCATGAAACTCAATGCTCTTCAAAGTAAGAAAAAAACCAAGAAAAATAATATGTATTATACAATTTCAAAACAGTTCATTTTAGTTACTTAAAATTTAGTTGGACTAATTTTAGTTGAACATGCCTAAATGTAGCCTGTTCTGAGAACACTTACAGCAAACACTACAGCTATAAAACAGCTATAGGAATACAGGAACACTGAGAAACATTCAACAGAGAAATTATAAAATCTCATAGTATATTTATAAGATTTAATTTTTTAAAATCTTATAAATTATACTGCTCAGCACACGTTAGAGACAAATAACAGGGAATCTGGGTTCCCTCTTCATGCTATCCTTCCTTGTATCATCATGATACTTTTTCCCTGTTCTCAGGCAAACTTTTAAAAACCATATGGGTTATTTAGTGTTCCAAGTATTAGCTACTGCCCTTAATTAGATTATGCTACACTTCAGAAATATCTCATGAATTTAAACTAGTCTGCAGGTTCAAAAACCTGAAAAAGAGAGAGAGGAGGAAAAGGCAAAGTGGGAGAGTTGGATAAATAAGGATAACAGAACAGTCTGCAAGCCAAAAAGCTGCCAGCAAGACTGAAGCCAGTAGGAGCCGGAAGGAGTTCAGAAGCACCCGACAGGTACAACAGTGGAAGTCTTCATGTGGTTCTCACATAAAAACATCTGTGATCACTTGGGTGTTCAGATTTTAGATGCCTAAGCCTGACCTGGCAACCCTAGCATTTCTTTGCACAAACTGATGCGCAGAGGATGCACATCCCGGGACGACTCACCTCGTTTAGAGACAGACTTTTTAAGTTACTCAAATCCCTCCCTTGACACATATTTCTCTTCACTTACTCCAAGAAGATACCTGCAGTTCATGTGAGCTAATTAGGTATCTTACTGTAAGCCAGAGGAAGCTCAGCTCTAGGAGTAGCCCTGGCATCCAGCCAGGAATGCAAAACTTACTGCTAAAGAAGACACCAATGTGTCTAGTAGTCTGCAAAAGGCATCTGCAAGTCAGAAACGCCTTTCTGTAATGCAGTAATGTTTCTGTGGGCTGTGTGAAATGAAAAAAACCTGCTTTCAGAGCTCAGAGGGCTGGCTGTACCGTGCCTACCACATACAAACAGTACAGACTCCAGGGTTTGCTTTCTACTTGCACATGAAAGCGAAGGACAGATGCAGACAAAGTTTCAAGACAGACCAAATGTTAAGTTACAGAACTTGAAGAATAAGCAGGGTCAGATATTTAGTCCTTATCTGTACTGCCAAGTAGAACAGCACACACCATCTTGCACGTGGGTATCTGGCTCTGACATAATATATTTTAAGCATCACAGGTATTACAAAGGTATTTTTATAAAACAAATTTCATGCATCAACAGATTAGTATGAAAAAGTGATGTTAAAAGTAATTCATATTCCTAATATTTCAAATAATGGACATAGTATGGTAGACCATCGTACAGGTCTGTTGTCTGCTATCCAGCACTTGCAGTAATCGCAGAATTTTTTAGGCTGAGATTTCCAGTAATCGGCCCTGGGGAAAGAAAAAAAAGAGGTATAATCTGAAACAATAACCAAAGCCACAGGTTTTCATATATATTTATATACATCTTCAGAAACTAAATTTAGTCTTCTTTGGGAGATTAAATACTAAGAGTTTGGTTTCTTTCTGTTTTTTTTTAAACCAAGTCTGGGGAGCCAGTAAGAGTAGCTGTATTAACAACTGTGACTCATAAACACAGTTCAGTATTGGGATTTTGACCATCTGACCTCCAAAAACTGCAGAATTTTTACAACTGAGGCAGTGCTATAAGAACCAGAAATATGAGACAAAGCAAGCCAGAGATAAACAAGCTGCTCTAGATACCCCATTTAAACACAAAACAGTCAGAAAAGTGCAGCTTGCACTGTTTTTCATAAAGATGCTGGATACTGTACACAGTGAACTCAGCATGATGAAGGTGCAATTCTGGACAACGCTGAGCTACTGTGGGGAGTGAACCTCAGACCAGATTCTGACCTGTGGGGTCACGGACACGGCAGTAAATTGTTTGGATGTTTCAGTGTAAAAATGTAAGAATTTCTGAACCATATAATTAGATGAGTGAGGAAACTTGGGGAAAACTCTTCAGAGCTCAAAAGTTAGCATATCGAAGTATTTCACAATAAAACCAAAAACCTCTAATGGCTGTTTCTTCATCAAAAAGTACTTACTAATGCCAGATGAGACTTGTGTAGGAGCAATTCTATTTCTCATTGGCTTGCAGCAAACAGACACAATGCTTTGGTTCAACAGAACACATCTGAGCAACAGACTTTTTTAAGTTAAAATGACAAAGAATGAGGGACAAAATTTAAAAAGTATTCAAGATTACACTGAGAACATCAGAAAAACTGAATCTTGGCCTTTTGTCTGAAGACCACTGTACAAAGTTCAAGGGAATGACTTCTTGACATTCTTACTCAATAAAACCAAAACTTCTTCCATGCACAGCAATAGCACCCTCAATACTTACAACACGTGTGAGCAGATCTTTAATTACAGAAACAGACCTGATCAACTCAACTCCTACAATTTAAGCAGGTATCAAAACACACTCTCCCACCAGTGCATCACACAAAAATACAATTACCAAGAGGCTATGATTATTTGAAAGTCTAAGTACAAAGGATGTACTCTGCAAAAATGTATCAACCTATAAGCAATAGCGTGTTAGCAAGGCACAGCTTTTCAAGCAATATCCTGGAAATCTAGAACAAAGCAGCTGGGCTTTCCCTGATTTAAACAGAAATCCGCTCATCCCTAAACGGTGTACTTTAGATCTGTGTGATTACTTAGTCACACATTTAATTAAAAGGGTTTTTTTGAGACTTATACCTGAACATACTGGGGCAAAGACCAAGAAATCTAATGCTCTGGCTGGAAAACCAGATGAGTGGGAGGGAGAAATTCAAAGCTCAGAAATACCTCAAGATCCTTTTTCCTACTCGAGCTATAAATTATCTCCAAATCCTTTGACATAATCTACAATAAATTTTCAGCTAAATGCAGGGTTAAACTTCATATGGCAATGGGCCAATTTTGACAGAAAACATAAACTGGAAAAAAGCCTCACTGCATGTTTTGGATGTGCAAGAACCTCTGCCTTCTTCCAAGGTTAACCTAACACAGGAGGCTCTTTCTCTTTAACAGAATCAAATGTAAGTGCTAAAATTAAGACTGTACAGCTGCGCTCACCGCAAGTCAAGACCTGAGAATCTGATGAGCCCTATTTTCGCAGCTCTATTTTACACCGATTTCTTTCCTAAATGCTGCTGGCCACCACACCAGTTGCAAACCACTGTAGCAATACACAGAGTAATCACTTCAGAGAACCTGAGGGCACACCTGTGGCTTCAGTACAAATCCATGTCTTGATAAAGTCTTTTAGCTTCATCTATTGGTTTTCATAAAAAATGGAGCTGGCTGTCTACTGTTACACATAAAATAAAGGTAAACGGTACTGTGTGCAGATATCCTAAGAACCCTAAAACCTGCATTTCATTATTAATGAAGTTAATTGTGTAACTTATGATCTCACTTCTGTGACTTATGAGCAAGAGGAATCTTATATACCAAATAATTATCTTAAAGATTTTTCACTTGAATTCACACCACTGGGAAAAAAAAAAAAAGCTCAGCAGAAATATCCATCGAATAACATCTACCACTGTAAGAACAGAAGAGCTTGCAAAGTTCCAGCGGTGCTGCAATGAGAACAAACCAAAGAGGAATATTTGGAAAGGAGCAGCAACTGAAGTGAAACCTCACTTTATTGAGATGCTATAAGTGCTTCATGGGCTCCAGTCACAATTCAGATCCACGACAATTTTTTAAAGTCTGTGATTGTTTTATCAATCTGACAAATACAGGCTTGAGAGTAGATGCTCTTAAAGTGGTACAGCAGTTTTTTATTCTTGAATAATTGTGCACAAGTCATGGGAAACAGTTATTTTATAAAGTCATTGCAGTCAAAATGGTATAGCTGTTAAGACTCCTTGTCTTCTGCCAAAAGTAAAGTTAGGGTTGATTCTTGTTTTCAGCTCTACACCTGGGCCAGTCTCCTAAGGACTAGAAAGCTGGCCAGCATGCCAGCACCAGTACAGCTCTCTTTCTTCCTTTCAGTAAAACGAGGAGACAGTCTAGAGTACATCACGTCTGCCTTGTCCAGGTTTACAGGTTTAGCACCGCACACACTTCCCCAGGCGTGGCTCCCAAAAGGGAGCTTGGTGACACAGACCCAGAGAGGCGTGCCAGTTTTACTGTGAAGCTCTAACTCCTGGGAAGGGGTCCGACCAAGTCTCTTTGGAGCCGGCCTTTTCAGGACTGGCTGAGCAAGTCAATGTGGTAGCCTGCTACCAGGGAACAAGGCAGCACTGATACAGATGGGTACTGGACAACTGCTGTAGACTCATCCAGACTTGGAAATCCCATACTAACTCGCAACCAATTTGTGTCTCCTCAAGAACAGTGATGTTCTTTCAACTTTCACTGGTTGCACCACTCAGAAGAAAAATGTACATTTTAGGAGGCTAAAGGAAAAGGAAGGAAAAAGAGGAAATGAACATCAAGCTAATTTTTTGAAACTAATGAGATGACAAAGTCTTTGCTGCAAACAGCAGAGTGCAAACTGCATCAATGTTAAAACCATCTTCAGATTTCTGAAATTAATTTAAAACATCGGAGTGAACAAGAACACAAGAAAGAACAAGTAGCAACTCTGCATTAATGCCTGCCCTATTTGCCATTCCAAAAGATATGAAAATGATGAAACTCAGAGAGAAAGCACTGAAACTCAGGTATTTATACCCTGCACAACACATTTCTTGAGCCAGGAGAATTACACAGCCTACGCTGCAGTGATCGGGTTACGCATCCCAGCACAGGAACCATGTGTTTGGGACAATGCAAAAAGGACAGGTTCAGCCAACATTCAGGAAGTCACCTGCAGAGTAATTCCAGCACTGGAGTCCAGGGCCCTGAACCCTCAACCTGCAGGCTGCTTCTCCTCGCAAGTTACTGTACCATTAATGTTTCAACAGGTGGTGCAAACAGCTTTCCTTACACAGGGAAGCTTAAAAACCCTCATAAAGTAGTTATCTTGAGCTGAGATGATAGCTTTGCAAAACTTTACTTGGAGATTCAGCTGGAGGATTTTGTTCCTACCATGTACTGAAATTAAGGGGGGAGGAGAAACAACTGGTTTAGGTGGTTCTGAACACAATGAAAAAGAATTTGGCTGTACAAACAAAATCTGGAAGCATTTGCTTTGAATATCTCTGTTCTAAAATATCTGACTTGAAATCTGGCAGGGATGCAAGGGGTTTGTATCAGGGATGTAGCTGTCCAAATTAGAAGCCTTCGGGTAAAAAACAGCATACACAGGCTCAGCAGTCTTTGGTTTGAGTATCTACAACCTCCAAAAACTTTACAAGAATTTAACATCTTACAGCTTTCTGCAAGTTTGAGCACTGAAGAGCTGCTATGTGCATCATCACCTTGAATACACATTTGTGAGTAAGATTCACGTTCCTGACTACACAAGCAAATTAATCCAGGGTAGATATTGTGGCCGTTCTATAACAGCCATTTGAAAGGACAGAATCTGTTATTATTTCTGAACACTATTTGGAAATACTGTGTACTTCTGAACAAAAGTAATACTTCTGTAACGGAAAGAAGTAGAAAAAAAAAAGAAAAAAGAATCCCATGTATTTCACAACAGATCCTCCTCCACATGGGAAGCTATTCCAGAACAGCTAATTCCAATTCAAATATCCCAGTACTGGTGAGACCTAAAATTGCAATGCTAAGACTGGCAGAGAAAAAGGTCAAAAATGTTTTCTTGTACTATGAAGTAGGTCCCAGTACCATGGCCCCTAATGACTCACACTCCCCAATAATTCACAGCAACTCTGTTTATTCATAGTGTACTAACCTACCCTAAAAACTCCTTAGATAAATACCCTTAATTTTAATTTTTTTAAGGAAAGGTATTTAAAAATAAGGTCTGAAGAAAAGAGCATCCCTGACACTGCGAGAACATGGGACTGTCCTTCTGCCTAACCCCAGCTTGTTGTCTTTCTATTAGATCATACATCTATATGGGCTCTTACAGAGTAGAACTAGAGGGGAGTTTCATCCACATGAAACATGGCAGCTCTCTGAAGGGCTTTGCTCTTCTGGCCCTCAAGTCAATTATATTTTTTGCAATCCCTCTGTAAATTCTAATTCACAACCCAAATGTCTGCTTCTTTTTATCATTATATTAGCCCCCTGTGAATTACATACGAATTACAATATCCCATGGAGAACAGAGTCTGCAGAAGCTGCTCAGCCTGACCTGTATCTGCAGGAATCTGCTTTGCCAGACTTCTTTTCAAAATTGTAAATTACAGAATCACAGAATCATCTGGGTTGGAAAAGACCTCTAAGATCATTGAGTCCAACCCTTAGCCCAACACTGCAAAATCCACCACTAAACCATGTCCCTAAGTGCCACATCTACATGTCTTTTAAATACCTCCAGGCATGGTGACTCAACCACTTCCAATGCCACAAATACTTTTAACATACAAGAATGCACAAAGATATCAGGGAAGGCAGCCTTCTGCATGTATGGACTTCCAATTCTCTAGGTCATCTCCTCTAATTTCAGCGGTCTAAATAGTGAGATAGAGTTGTCTCAGTTCTCCCTGTCAATAGATGGAAACTGTCATCTCCAAAACACCACTCTTTGCATCCTAAAGAGACACTTGAGAAGCATATTGAACTCCTCAGGTGCATGTTTCACTCTTATAGAGGGAACCTAACGCAAACTGCCTGAGTCAGCCTTCAAAAGTTAAGTATCTGAAGTCAGGGATATCTCCTGAGAGCAGAGGTCTGCTGCTGTAGATGCAGAAGAAGGATATGGGCTATGTCAGAGGAATGTGATAAGAATTAGAAGAGAGGAAAAAACCAGCAACACAAATTGGGTCAAGAATCTGTTCAGGTATAATTTTAGCAATAACTAAAATTAAGAACACTGCTGTACACAGTACCAGTCTGCTAGGCAGGCTCACACAGCTCACCATCAAGTACTGCCCCAGACCTCTGAAGAAATTTTTGAACAGGTTAAGATTTTTTTTTCAGCAGAGAAGTTAGGATATCTTAAAAAGTAACAGAAACAAGCAAATAGACATACTATTCGATATGCCATTCTCACCTAATAAAGACCGCAGCTTGGATTTTTACGCATTCCCCTCCCCCAGACGTGGTCAGGTATTAACACAAATTTCCTAAGTAAAGACTTCAAGAAGGTAGCGATGGCCAGGTAAAACCAAGGCACAGACACTGCTCTTCCTCACGCTTCGCCCAGAACCGAAGGCGGCAAAGGAGACCGCAAGGTGGCGGGACCTGGGAGAGGAAGCGAGGCAGGGAGGCCGGGGGGACGGAGAGAGCGGCAGGAGGGAGTGCGGGGGAGTGCAGGGGAGAGGGAGCGGGGTGGAGGGGACAGAGACGGGGTGCAGGGCGAGGGGCCGCCGGCGCCGTCCCCCGCAGCCCTCCCGGCCCCGCGCTGAGGGACGCCGAGTGCCCCGCCGGCGGGAGGGGATCCTGCCCGGCGTGAGCGGGGCGGTAAGAGCAAGACAGCGCAGCAGAAACAAACAACCTGAAGAGAGCGGCAGGACGGACGGGAGCAGAGGGACCGGAGCGACGATGAAACACCTCGCTCAGAGAGGCGGGGGTCGCCGGCCGCAGCCGGGGCACGGCCGCAGCCCCGCTGCCCCCGACCTCCCCACGGCCTGCGGGGGCCCGGCCCGGCCCCCGCACC